>CM052318.1:1461603-1486264 GCA_028455605.1 Lasioglossum malachurum
TACCGGAGGCATCGAAAACCCGGGCGTGAGCACTCTCATATCCTCTCTGTTGATAGCTATCGAAACAGAGAAGAAATGGAAATTCTCCAGTATGTAGTTTCGGTGGCACCAGAGAGGAATTCTGAAAAGTCCTCACACGTGGGATTTCAGTGCCACTTTGGCGGATATCGATAATGTAGATTCTTATATTGCCAAGATGTCGATAATGTGAATCTCTATTTTAATATTGTAATTTTATTGGTAAAAAGTAAAGAATTCAGAAAATACGAAAATTCAGTAACACAATTAAACGACAAGTCACAGGACCGAAAGTATTTCTGTATCCCTTTCCAAGTGTCACAGGACAGAACCGAGAATCGGCTTAGATGGCGACTTTACTGTATATGGATTTTGTTTGAAAATAAAATATATATAATCAGCTTAGAAAAGTTTATATACAATAAAATTATTTTCGTTTCGTTCTCTTTTCACATTATAAGAAGTATTTTAAAGTGTTTCATGAAATGTAAAACTTATAGTACATGGTTTTAATATATATAACAATCTTGGACCTTCTTAGAATTATGCTCCTACTGATAAAGTAACATCTGGTTGTTTCTGTATTTTTAATAACAGCGAACAGGCTCCGGTACCGGAGTTACAAGGCTGGCCTAACATTAGACGACTAGAAGGAGACACCAAATTATCTCGTTTCCCTAAAAACATAAATTGCGTATATTAAACAATTTGTAGGGACCATTTCTTCGTTGTTTAGAAAATGTATGTTTTACCTTGTAACGTGGCGTATTTCAAGAAGTTCAGAGAACTTTCGAAGCTCATTTGTTGCAAAGGAGAAGCGGAATCTTCCATTCCTTTCCGGCTGAGAGGTTGAAATGTGCCGTCGAATGTCATGTAATCCGCGATCAGTGACAAATGACGAGAATCGACTGTGATACCATACACTTTGAATACATCTTTCACTTCTTTAACAATAACTCTATTAGCAGCTTCGATACCGTACGTTTGAGAAATACCGTAAATGTCATTAGAATAGAGTTTATTTAAATCTAATATTCTGTCGTATTTAAACATTTCCTGTAACGTAAGAGAATACAATTAAAAAACTTCAGAATGAGTTTTTCAGAATAAGTTTTCTGCTTACTATTATATTTATGCCATCCGTTTTGAGAAGAGTCTCGCCGCTGTTATTTTGAAATGTAAAAGCACGTTTAATACATGGTACTTCCCATAAAACGACTCTGTTTGCAACGTTTCTAATGATTGTTGGTAAATCCAAATTTATCATTTTGAGGGGTAACTAAAAAATGTAATAATAATTTTTTAGAATTATAAATATATGTACAGAAAAACTAACTAGAGTATGTGCCATTATTTACCCAGAATGTTAATTTGCACCACGAATATTTGTCTTCGTCGTAATCATACTGTACCACATGATGATACATGTTCACAACATCCCTTTTTCTTTGTGTATTATATATTTCACTTGCATGGCATCCTGATCTGTCGTTATTAATCTCTTCATCGTCGTCTATATTTTGCTGCTCTTCCGTAGATTTCGATTTTTCATTGTCATTTTCACCATCATCTTCCTTTTCATTCACATCATCTATTTCCTCTTCCTCTGGGTCTTCGTATTCTTGATTTTCTCTATGTCGAGAGATCGATCGTGTCAGGGTCGCGTCCGCGTCTTCCGCCGCGTCATCCTCGTCCGAGGATTCATGCAATTCCCCTAAGCTTGTTCGTCCTTTCATCGAAAACTCTGTCCTCCTATCCTGTTCGCTTTGATCCAATATTGCATCGTCATCGTGCGTAGATTTCTTTTCCTCTTCGACGTGTAACAATGCACCTGTTACATTGGCAACTTTCTTGATCTCCTTGAACAACACCATGAAAAATATTTCTTCCGTTTTCTTCAATATCTCGTGCGGTTGGATATAAAATTCACCTTTGTAGGACTTGTGCGGCAAATAATTTACAGTCATAGTGCACACCAATCGTCTATCTGGCGATTGTTCCATTTTCCTGCTTATCGTAATGTCGCTTAATACATTCGATAAAATACATTTGGTCAACTTTAGTCTTAGTTTGTTCGCTCGCTTCGTTGCATTTTTCGAGCTCTTTTTGATAGGAATTTCCATACTGGGTGTTTTAATATTTTTCGATGCCATCATTAGTATTTCACGTAATCTAGGTATACCCAAAGTAACGTTCATCTCACCACGACCAGCAAAGTGGAATGTGTTTAGAGTCATCTGAGTCGAAGGCTCTCCAATCGACTGTGCCGCTAATAAACCTACCGGTTCGCCAGGTGGACACACGATCTTCATTATCTTCATTGACATGAGATCTCTTAAGTCGCTCTTTCTTATCAGAGAATTTACAGATTTATTAGCGATGTATTCATCTATTAAATGCTCTAATTGTTCAGAAAGCACACCAAAATCAATGTCCTGTCTATAGTACGATGTTACTGGATCAGGACACCTGGTGCATTGCGTATAAATAGCTTGTTTCTCTTCCTCCGAGGCTCTTATCCATTTTCTCATAAGCGAAAGAGCAGCTTTACTTCTTCCATTATTCTCATCGTGCTCTGTATACTTCGATGCTTTAATCTTAAAGTCTTGCGTAGAAAATTTAGCAAAAGGACTGATTCTCCTTTTCTGCAACGCGTTCCCATTTTTACTTTCCCATTTCTTGATTTTCTTAGCTAATTTCAGAATTTTGCTAGTGTCAGAATCTCCTTTCAAGTTTTTAACTATCTCTTCGTTAACGATAGCGTGCCTGTTATCCACTAAAAAGTCGATTTGTTCTTTCCTTAAGAATCTGGAGCCTGGTATGTCCAGTCCATCCTCTCCATAATAAATTTGTACTAAACTACCGTCTGAATCGCGTACCGTTGAATCGTAGTTGATAACAAGTCCTTCGAGATGTTTGATAAGACATCGTTGCAAATATCCTGATCTACTGGTTTTCACAGCTGTATCAATGAGACCTTCGCGACCTGCCATGCAATGAAAGAAAAACTCCTGCGGCTTTATGCCTGTCATGAATCGACCGTCGATGAAACCGCCAGCTCTTGGTGTCGGGTCGTAAGCCGGAAAACTTGGAAGACTTTTCCCACTGATCATCAAAGGTGGGCGTTTTCCTTCTAATTCGATTTGCCCTAACAAACACGATATCTGCATAGTGTTCACAGTCGAACCTTTGGCGCCAGATTGTACCATTAATTGTAAATTATTATCTGGAAATTTCTTCAAGAGACCGGCTGGTAAACACGTTTTATTTATATCGTTAGTATAAACGTCCAACGCAGTTTTGTACTTTCTGTCGACCTGTGTGCGGAACTTAGGATTACTCCAATAAGACTCCTCCATTTTAGCCGTAACCTCATCCATCTGAGTATCCTCGGGTAATTCTAACACAGATTTTTGTACGTCTTCTCCAATCTGTCTACATTTCGAAATGATCTCTTTACGCTTGGTATCTGCTTTCGCTACCAGTAAGATATCCTCGATGCCAAGCGTGAACCCATTTCTTTGTAAAGCAGCTTGGAACAATTTGCCCAAGGCACTCAGCAATTTCGTAGAGCACACTCCGCCGTACAGCTCGAACACGCAGTGTATAAATCCGAACGGAGTGGCACCGTAATGCGTTTTATCGAGTACACCGCTTAACAATTCTCCGTTTCGTATAACGACTTCCGCTTCCGACATCGTTTTCGGATCAGAGAATTCAACACCGCATTTCCAAGATCGTGGTTTTGCAGTTTGCCACTCTTTCGCGTTGATCTTAGCGGTTGATATCAAATTAATGCGTGCCTGATCTGATGGAATAATATTAATAATAACAGTGGATACGATTTGTTTTCCAGACCATAACGGTACGGGTTTTATGATACTAGGCGGAAGGAGAATGATATTTCCATGAATTGTCGACAGAGCAGCGTAAACTAGCTGCATGTAATCTTGCTTGGTAAAGAACGATCCTCTTACTGTTAAGCGTACACCGGACACCATATGATCCTGAATAAGACCACTCAACGGAGTACCATCCTTCGGTACAAGATACTGATTAGGCACGCTCGCTATGTTGTATCCTTCGCTTCTAGCGAGCTCATTTTGTGGAAAATGTGCATTCATCTCGTCACCGTCAAAATCAGCGTTGTACGCCTTGCAATTGGCGTAATGAAGACGCAAAGTTTTCTCTCCTTTTAAAATACGCGCCTTGTGAGCCATTATACTAGGTTTGTGTAAAGTTGGCTGACGATTCAGCAACAAAATATCTCCGTTCTGTAAATGCCTATGTATGACTTTAATACCTCGGAAGAATTTGTTTGCTTTGTCGCTAGTCGTTAAGAGACGTTTCGCGATGGCTTCTCGTTGAACAGCATTTGCAGAAGAGATTCGCTGTATAGTTCCATCTTCATTTTCAATCATCACTGCACCGGGATAAACATCGGGACCGTTCAAAACTAATTGTCGTAGATATACAACGTTCCAAGGCGTGACTGGAGTTGGATACGTTAATTTCAACGCAAAAGTTTCAGGAATCCCGATTTCATCTATGTTTAAGTTAGGATCGGGTGTGATGACCGAACGAGCGGCAAAGTTGACTCGTTTACCCATCATATGCATTCTAATCACACCTTCTTTCTTTTCTATCACTTGCTTCAGACCCTGACAGTTTGCGGAATCCGCTGTTTTGTTCATATCGCGGTCCATTAAGTGATCCACATTCACCTGCAAACTTTGCCAACCGTTGTGCAACTTTTCTATCGCTGTGTTACCTTTTATTTGCTCGAAAACCAGCCTGCCCTCCTCTGGCAATTGATTCGTATCTCCGTCCTGAATCGTTTGAATAATATTCCTAAGAACCAGACAATCTTGAATAATACTTTTGTAGACTTGAGACTGCGGATGCTCTATCATTTGACCGTTAACGAAGTTCACCGGTCGAACTATTGGTGGTAAAACCGGTATTACTTCGAAGAAAAATATGTCCGTGGGATATTCGATGTCCACCATTCCGAAGCAGGGAATAATTACTTTGAGAAAATCCTTCTCGTTTTGCCAGAGGTTTCTCAGATATTCTTTAGTCTGATTCGGCATTACCATCACCGTATCCAGTCTGTGAATTACTTCGTCTGTCTGTGCTCCTTCGATATCAGTCATTTTAATGGTCATAATTTTATTTTTCAAACTGGTGATTTTCGGTATGACTTTCTTACAATTTATGCACATTTTCGGGGTTGTATATTGCTTGAGAACGTTTCCAACGTATGTTTGCCATTGTGTATTCACATTCTTTGTGTTTGATTGCAGTTCGTTATACCGCGCGCTATTTTGATTGAACCTAGTTCGATTGACAAGACTTTCTATGTAACCGTCGATAACGTCTTGTATTAATTGTGTATCGATACTGTAAGGATTGGTACAATCTCCAACCAGTAACGAAACTTCCTGGTCCAAGCCTTCCATATCGCTGAGATATCCATCTTGCAGTAATCTCAGTTTCGCTTGGAGCAATAACTTTACATGCGGCGGAATTTGCAGAACGTAACATTCCAAACATGATAGCTTAATCAGCATACATAATCCTTTATGAAACAAAGGATTTACAACAGGCACTGGCAGTTCTATATGGCCGAAATGACCTACGCATTTGAATACATTGCATCCACATGTTCCACACGGATCAGAACTTTCTAGAAGCGGACCTAAAAATAAAAAGATTAAGCTGCATAACATTTTTATACTTTTGCTAACGATTTCATGGTCAACAACACCTAACTCAGGACTAATACTACCTTCCTATAATTTATTTCTTTTAATTAAGGGGGTAGACTGGTTTCCAGGATTGCAAGGGTGCGGGATGCGTAGTTTCACTAGTCAAAAGCGCTAGATAAAAGATTAATCTAGGCCGTAGTTGCCCTTAAAAGTCCTACTTTTACGTTTAGCAGGCGTAACTTGCATTATTCAGAAGCAAAAAACTGTGCATGTAGCTATTTTCATAAATAGACAGCGGATTTTTATGCGAGATAAAAGTTTTCCACGTGAATTACAACAAGCTGAGATGAAATGAAAATTGATTTTCTTTCGTAACATGTTTAATAGGTTGAAAACAATGTAACAGTATTTTTAAATTTTTCTAATATTTTTACTGTTTCAAATTCGTAAACATAATCGTAAACGTAGAAATAGGACTTGTGAGAGCAACTGCGGCCTAGACTGATCTTTTACCTACCACTTTTGACTACTGATAAACCCAATCTTTGCATTATCGAGAAATGAGAAGGCATTGAAGTGACCTTCAGTTTATCGCACTCTCACAATAAATTTTTATGTAATAAAATAACTACTTTAATGCAAAAGTAAATATGTTTATGCTTGAAACACTAAATTTTAAAGTTTCAGGATTATAAGTACTATATACGAGTAAATTAAAAGTTAGTACACAGACAACTAATTATTATAGTTTTCTTGCTGTAATTGAGAAAATTCAATGTTAATTCATTTGTTCATTTGTCATGATGTTAACATCATTTTGACTATGTAAATAAATAATATTGAAAGTATTTACATTATTTAGAATCATCTATATTATTTAATTGAAGTAACTTACCTAATGACGGATCATATAATCCTCCTTTCAACGGGTGTCCCAATATATTGAATGATAACGGTGTCCTTATTTTAGTAACACTTAAATTTCGTATGTCATTTGCGGTAAACATAGAAAACATTAAGCAACTTGGATCTAAATGTTTCGGCGTTAACCGTGGCGACAGATATTTATTTAGAACCATTTTGACGAACTCCTCTATCTACTTTAACTTCACTACTTAAAAAGAAAAACCATTTAAAAATTTTTTAACTACATATAAACGATTCTATTATTTTTAACAGCACAATATAATATATGCTTTATTAATATTAAAGAAATATGATATTCATACCTTTTGGTATATTAATGTTCATTTAGAAGATCGGTATTTTTATAAGTCTTTCTTCACTTCTTATTATGGCAAGAAATTCTATCGATATTCTAAACAGTTGAGGTTATGAAAGCATCGCCACACAGAGTAACAAAATAGCACGTGTGTCGACCGATTCTCGACCAATCGAAAATCGAAAACAATATCGATATTGTAAACTGTCGACCGATTCTCGACCAATCGAAAATCGATAGCAATATCGATGTTATATATATTTTCATCTTCATCCTGATTTCCCGATCCCTACTTTGATTTAGCTGTAGCGAGCAGCTGTTGCAGAATAAATAAATGGATTTCACAGCATTTTCGCATAAAGAAAAATAAAATGAAAGATCATATTTATTTGTGTACTTGAATGGAAAAACAGAACAGACAATAAAATATTAGATATATAAATAAACAGTGATGTGAATGCTACATCATACGAAAACTATATATATATACGAATTGAACAAATTTGAAGGTTATGATGCGAAGAAACATTGTAAAAGATATTTGAATTTGAAAATGAGTTCGCGGTCCGAATATAAGTTTAAATATAAATCTGAACACAACAGACGTAGGAAAAGTAATTACTATAATGAATCAACGTCGCCGAAAATTCATTTAGATAGAAAAGATACGATCGATTCTAAAGAGAAACGTCTCGCTCAAGAAGTTTATAACAACTCCGAAAAGAACGATGAGATCTTTTGTTTTAGTAAGTACAAATACGAGTGCAATAAAGTATTTTCGAAGAATTTGAATGTGGTACAAGATATAGAAGATTTTTGGAAATTCGTTAATAAATACGAAGCTTTACAAAAGAAACTTAGTACACCTGATACACCTCTCAATTTCGCGACAAATAAAATCGGTATACCAGAAATCTATCACAAGCTGCATTGTATTAATTTTAAATTAAGCCTTAGTTACAATGAATTGTTCGCATGGATTCCGCCGACCGAAGCTTTAACGAAAGAAAGATTATTAAAATTTCAAAATATAATCATTTTATATTTGGACTTCAAACAAAAAGAGAAATTTGCTAAATTAAAGAAACTTCGTGAATCCCAAGCGAACTTACCGGTTAGTCAGTATAAAAATGAGATTATCAACGCAATCAAAACTGAGCGAGTAGTTATCATAGCTGGTGATACTGGCTGTGGTAAATCTACGCAGGTGCCGCAATATTTGTACGAGGCTAATTATCAAAAAATTGGTAGGTAAAGAATTTTGTATGTTTTTGGTACGCGATACAAATATTAATTCCATTATTGCCTAATTTGTTATAGCATGTACTCAACCCAGAAGAATAGCATGTATATCGTTAGCTAAACGTGTTGCTTTCGAGACGTTAACAGAGAATCGTAATGATGTCGGTTATCAAATTCGTTTCGAGAAACAGAGGAATCAGGATACCAGAATTACTTTTATAACGGAGGGTCTTCTCCTAAGACAGGTAACGATGAAACTTTAATAAACAATAATTGATTATGATTATTGACATACCTTTTGTATGCAGTTGTCTAGCGAGTCTGAATCGTTACCTTATGAAGTCGTTGTTCTGGACGAAGTACACGAACGTCATTTACACGGAGACTTTCTTCTTGGCATTATGAAATGTGTTATCAATCAAAATCATAATGTGAAAGTGGTGCTTATGTCTGCCACGATTAATATTGAACTCTTTAGTAATTACTTTGCCAAAGAAGATGTTAGAGTGATACAAGTAAGTTCCAAAGAAAAATGATTCTTAAACAATATTTAAGAGACGTGTCCATCTGAGAGTTCCTGGTGATAGTTGCTCTTGAGAGTACTTTACATTCGAGAATACTTCAGAAATGTTTTGCGGAAGTTTATGGAATTTGCAATGTTTCGAGACGATTTTGAAGAAGCGGGAACCAAATAAAACATTATTTTCAGTGGTAATAGCCTTTGTGGATCTGAAATATATGAAAATTTGACTAAATTCTGTTGAGCGATATATTCTGGCATTTTTAAAATATTTTTAGAAGCCATAAATGCATAAAGATCCGCAATCGACTAAAGCAACCTAAATTGATCTTTTAGAGATAGGAATAAATATTTTAGTTGTAATGTACAGGTTCCTGGGAGACTGTATCCGATACAGTTAATATACAGACCAGTCAGCATCGAAGACATCAGATATAAAAATGATAGATTTAACCCAAGTCCTTATATACAAATAATGCAACTAATAGACCAAAAATATGCAGGTAGATGTCTAATAAATAATACTTCATTCCTGACTGTACCATATCATGAACAATGTTTATTTTTAGTGAATGAAAAGGGTGACTTATTAATATTTCTAAGTGGGATGAGTGAAATTACTGCAGTTGTAGACGCTGCAAAAGAATACAGTCAGAAGAAAAACAATTGGATCGTTTTACCGCTTCACAGCACTCTATCTATTAACGAACAAGATAAAGTAAGATTTTGTAATTATTCTCTTAAATATCGACAATATCAAAAATACATATTCCCTTTTTCAAAGGTATTCGACTTTGCTCCCGACGATGTAAGAAAATGTATTGTATCCACTAATATTGCGGAAACCTCGATTACTATAGATGGAATCAGATTTGTTGCTGATAGCGGGAAAGTGAAGGAGATGAATTATGATCCGTCATGTAAAATGCAACGGCTCAAAGAATTCTGGATCAGCAAAGCCAGCGCGGAGCAGAGAAAAGGAAGAGCTGGTAGAACGGGACCAGGTGTGTGCTACAGGTATATATTAATTTGATAAACTTTGTTAAATGTAGAATAGAATAAATCTTTATGCATTTATGGCTTATGAAAATTTTCAAAAAATGCTAGAATATAAAATTCGATAGAATTTAGTAAAATTTTTATTTATTTCGGATCTACAAGGGCTGTTCTCATTAAAAATATTCTTGGATTATGGGAATAAAATATTTCCCGTAAAAGTTGTCTATAAAAATGGAAAATTGCATAAACATACGCATTTCAGTAACAAATGCAATGTCTTTATAATTTCATAACAAAATATTCTCGTCTAGATTATACTCGGAAGAAGAATACATGACTTTAGAAAAATATTCGACACCGGAACTGCAGCGTGTGCCTTTAGATTCGTTACTTTTACAAATGATAGCGATGGGACTTCCAGATACAAGAAAATTTCCATTCATAGAACCACCGCCAGCTGAAAGTATAGAAAACTCTATATTGTCTCTGAAAGAGCATGTTAGTATAGGTTCGTTAAACTTTTCTCCATTATTCAACCACATTCTAACTACGTTGCATATTTCTTATTTCAGGGCGCACTTACAGACAACGAAAAGATAACATGCATTGGAAAAACACTGGCTCGTCTACCTGTCGACATAACAATAGGTAAAATGTTAATAATGGGCTCGATTTTTCATCAAGTAGAACCAGTATTGTCGTTAGCTGCTGCTTTAAGTATACAAACACCGTTTACGAATAGGGCGTACAGAGACTCGGAGTGTGAAGTAATTAAACACACTTTACAGATATATTTTAATTCAGCAAAATCTTCTTTTGTATACATACATTGATTAAACATTTTAAAGACATCTAGGAAATCGTTGGAGTCTGACCACGGTGATCCGATAACATTGCTAAATGCGTTTAAAGAGTGGCTGGAAGTGAAACAAGAAAGTTCTCAAGAGTCCAGAGGTAGTGGAAGTAGTAGCAGAAAATGGTGCAGAAGAAGAGGTTTAGAAGAGCAAAGATTTTATGAAATGACGAAATTAAGAACCCAATTTAAAGAGTTACTTCAGGTTAATCGATTGATCCTTCTTTTCACGAATTCTTTGTAGTTCTGTATTGACGAATTACTTGTATTTTACAGGATTGTAATTTATTGAAAGGTCTTCCCGAAGTGAACTCATCCATGTCGAGCGCAGACCGTGCCATAAGGCATGGAGAACTGAAACTCTTGAAATCGTTGAAAAGAACTTATAAGCAAACAGCACCTCGAAAGCGAAAACGATTAAAACTGGAATCGTTTAATATACATCTAGAAGACGATGATCACGACGACGATGAAGGAATCGATATAAAGGATGTTGAGTTTCGAATGAAAAATGACCCGAATCAAGTCCAAGATTTATTAACAGCAGCCACCGCATACAGTTACAAAGATTTGACGATGTTGAAAATAATATTGTGCAGCGGTTTGTACCCGCAATTCGCGTCTGCAGACGAGTTTAATTATTGTAAGGTAACATCATTTTCTTTACTTCAAATAATCATTGTTTTAAAAAAGTAACACACGATTTTGCAGTCGATGAACGAGCAACTATTTCATACAAAGGCAAAGCCGTATATAGCCTTACATCCGATGAGCTTCTTCGGAAATCACCCGCAAGTATTACAATTAGAAGAAACTGATATTATATCAATACCAGGATACAAAAGCAAAACTCCTGTCAGTACGAAGCATACAATATTGGCGTATTTGTAAGTTTCTAATAAGAGATATATACAAATTTGATTATAATTCTTTAAATACGTACTTGATTATAATTCACAGGTCTCTTTTGGAAACAACGAAACCTTACTTGGTGAATACAATTAGAATGCCTGCTGTGCAGACGTTATTTTTGTTTGCTAATGAAATTCACACGAATAGTACATTCTCAATGTAAGTATCTATATTTATCTAAAAGTGTAAGCAAACATTTTTTAAATATATTAATGTCGTTTTTCTATTTTATAGTATTATATGTGACTCGTGGCTAGCATTGGAATTTCCTGTACCTGATAGTGGCCAAACTTTGTTATTAAAAGCTACTAAATTACGGAATAAGTGGGATTATTTGTTAAATCAACAGTTGCAAGGTATAAAATAGGATATGTGTAAAGATTAATTCTTTTAGATAATATATTCTAACTATTTTATAGATTTAAACAATAGGAATGAAGATAAGAAAGATTTTAATGAAGTCGAATATACACTTACTCAGGAATTAATCGAATACATGCACACAATGATTCCTTATACAATCAAGCGACTGTTGCCAGCTGATCTTAAAACAATGTATGTAGGAAGAGAAGAAAATATTGTAACTATAGATCCGAATCCTTTTCAATCTGACTTCGTAGCAGTTCCTAATTCAACGAAAGGAGGTGTTCAAGTGTCCAACGTGATTACGTATAATTGGTAAAACATTAATTATTATCTTTACTACTTAGATGAGACTACATAGATGACTAATTTTTATTTTTCAGTATTAAAGAAACGGAATGGAGTCACAAACTTTCTATAGAGATGTTAGAAAACGAGTGGCACTGTGAGAATTGTAATATGCAAGCAACTCTTACTAACATAGAGAAATTACAACATCAAGAATCTTGTACAAAACAAATCACGAAACCTACAGAAGACAAATTCGACAAAGTCAAACACAAACCCAACGCACAAGCATACGAATGTCCTAATTGTACACAGACACTATATTTGACACCGATCGAAATACTTAAGCACAAAAAGTCGCATATTAAATAGTGTTTTCGTAAACAGCAAGAGTTCAGTGAAATATTTTTACAAAGGTAATGTGTACATACTATGTAATAATTAGACTGCCGATATTTATGCAATGTCCAAATTTTGTAGACAGATTCGAAGAAAGTGGAATCTTCTAATAAAAATTGAAATGGATAAAGATCCGCAGTCTAATAATAATAATATATAATTCAAATTCATAAACACTTTATTACTTAATTAGTTAGCATATTACATAAATTTCAATTAAATTACAAAGTAATGTATGATGTACATTTTATATTTATGCAAGTATTAATAATTTTTACAGCCATGTATTTATATATACATTGGTAATATACACCATAATAAATTTACTAAATTTATACAACATAATGTTAATTATGTCCATGGTAAAAAATTTGAGAACATGAAGCATCCTACAATTGCGTATCCTAAGAAATAAGCTAATATAAGCTTATCCTTTAAAATATATTTTCTTTGCGTGAACAAAAATACTTTCCATTTTGAACACATGTTCTCAATACTTTCGTATCCCCTCTCATCGTTACAACACGGTGTATAACTCATAGTTAAAGTGCAATACCAATAAATTAGTGGACTCGCTGAACATAGTAAACGTGTACTTACTTGAATGTGCACAAAGAAAATACAAAATATTGTCATAAACAAACCATGAACAACGAACACTAACATTTCAGCTGGATATTTCTTTACTTTGACGACTTTTGCTGTACCATCGATTCTTTCGATGAATTCCAATGTACAAAAATATTTACTGTGTTCAACGATATATTCTTTTATACATGTGATCATAATATACAAGACTGGAAGTGCTAGAATGAAATTTGGTATTTGTTTAACTGCGTAGTATTTCAAAAATCCTACGTTCCAGTACTTGTTCTGTATGTAAGAGTATGCTACCGGAAGCGTAGCGTGACACCATTCTACATTACCGCTACCTTGTAATACAAAATTGTTTGTTGCGCTATGATCCAATATATGTTGCGGAATGAACATTTCGTTTGAACGAGGAACGCAAAATATGATATAATTATATATTTGTAACAAAATAAATGGAACTGTAGATATAATTGCAATATTACACAGCGAACAAATACTTTTCAATATAGTTAATGTTGATAATTTGTCATACTTGGTCACAAAATGATTATACAATTTTCTGAATTGAAAATATATAGGAAAACCAATGTTAACCATACCGTTTGACCTCGTAAGAATGGATAAACCTATTGGAAAAGCTACATATGCATCGAGATCAATAGATTTCAACATACTGTAATATGTTAAGTAGGCGAATAAAGACTCTGAGTAAATGGCGGAGAAAAATATAGTAGCTGGATTAACGCAGTAAAGTATTGCTGCTCTGTAAGCTGTATTAGTGTTCTTTAGCACTGCTTTACTGAGATCGTAGAATATGATAGCAGATTTAACGAAACACACGACATTCATTAATGCAGCGGCGATAATTATAGAACTATTAATATTCAATGAAAAAAATATTGTCCTAATACAACCAGCGATAATTCGAATTAGCATGGGATATAACGGATAGAATGCTAATATATTCTCATAAGTATAACCATATTTTGTAATATGTATAAAGTATTGACCATCCCATCGTGTGAGACCGTTAAATAGTAATGTTATTATATTATCGTACAACGACACTCTCTCAGATACATCGTTAGGACTTCTAAATGCATCCGCATAATGATCGGGACACAGAATATTGAAAATAAATTGCAAACTTAAAACTGTTATCCTACTAATCACTGCGAACCAAAAAATCTTCTTTCGTGGTTTATACATTGTTAAAATTTAATACTTTACACGATTATATTTTTTCTTTATTGGATCTATACGAATAAGAATTTCGATATCAACGAAATACATGATTCATTCTTCTTGGTTTCCTGTGTTCTTATCATGTAAGAAGGATGAAGATATTGTGAATATGTTATCTATATACGGTGGTTCTTTTCCTGTCCACAACTCTTGTTCTATAAGAGCGTAAAGCTAGAACAGACAACAATCGTAGTGTGTTAATAAGTCTGTTACCGAGCAAAACAATGCACGTTTTGTTTTATTTAATTGTTATTCAGTATTCTGTTGTGTTCAACTATGTTAGTAGTAATAGCACACTTCCTATTACTAATTCAGCCTGTAAGTATATAATATTATTAATGAAAATCATGTAAGTATTAATAAGAAATTATTTAGAAATATTTCATTCAAAGGTGACAAACCAGATGTTAAGAATTATCAACATAATGCAACGATATTATTAGATTGGTTGCTTTTTGGATGTTGTACCGAAGATATACAGTTTCAAATGCACTGTTCCAAAGTAAAAGCAACAGAATATCCTGGATACGATGGATGGTACAATAATATTGGACGACCAGAATTAGGAGCCGTCGATACACCTTTATTGAGAAGGTGCCCAGCTGCTTACGAAGACGGTGTATACAAGCCTTCTGGCTTTGACAGACCAGACCCGATAATAATCAGCGAAAAACTATTCGAAGGTGACATCTCCTCTGTCTCGAAAACGGGAAAGAATGCATTGCTTGTATTTTTTGGTGCGTTACAAAGTAGTAGATCGTTTAGATGAATCAACAAGCAATTATAAAGCAATTTTAAATACATGAACAGGACAACACATTGTGGAAGAAATTTTGGATGCGCAAAGACCAGCATGTCCACCAGAATATTTCAACATTAAAATTCCATCCTCTCATCGTTACGTAAAAATAACTGGACACTATGAAATGCCAGTGTTGCGTACACGTTATGACAAAAGAACTGGACACTCTCCTAGTAATCCACGCCAACAGGTTTTGAATCTTAATTTAATATAAAGTATCTCTTTATTTGATCAATCGATGAAGACGCAAATATAATATAAACTTAATGTAAAATTATCAAAATATAAATATATTTATGCAATAAGTCTGCTCGAATAGAATATGTTTCGTGTAAAGTGTTTTTTGATCGATCGAGTTAATTCTTATCGATTCACTGAATACGTACAAGTACATAGATTGAAAATATGTAATGTACAAACATTATAGTTGAACGAGATAACTCCATTTTTGGACGGTGGACTGATTTACGGTACTTCGAAAGCATGGTCAAACGTTTTAAGAACTTACTCGAATGGCACTTTCGATCCTAACGGATTACTAGCAGCTTCTCATGACAACTTATACCCCGAATACAATAATGATAAGTTGCCCATGTCTAATCCACCGCCTCCAATTCATCATCGTGAATACATTACACAACATCGTACAGAAAAAGTTGAACGATTCTTCAGTGAGTAAAACTTTATTTCTAAAATAAAATATATATTTAGATCTTTACGCCTAAAATTTTCTTAGCAAACTCTGCGATGTGATGGTCCTTCGGTGTACATTCGTATTCAATATTTTCTGCGTAAGGCATAGGTACGTCGATACCCGTACAACGAATAGCTGGTGCATCGAGCTCAAAAAATACTGGATTCTCCATAACGGTAGCTACTATCTCGGAACCTACTCCACACCTAGGCCAGCCCAATTCGACTGTCATTAATCTATGCGTTTTAGCAATTGACTTAAAGATTGTATTCCAATCTAGCGGTCTAAGAGAACGTAAATTGATAACTTCTGCTTCTATCCCTTCGCTCGCTAGAATTTCAGCTGCTTGCAAGGTGTAAAGCGTAGCTTGACCATGCGAAGCTAATGTAATGTGTTTACCCGGTTTTTCAATTTTAGCTTTACCGATCGGTATCAGGAAATCTTTACCCATCGCCTCATCCGAGACAGGAAACGTAACGTTATAGAGTACTTCGCTTTCTAAAATGACTACTGGATCAGGATCTCGAACGGCAGCTTTTAAACATCCTCTGTAATCTTCGCAGGTTGTAGGCGACATAACTTTCAATCCAGGGCAACTCATATACCACGCTCCGAAACACTGAGAATGTTGCGCTGCTAAGCCTTTAGCGTTACCGTTCGGACCACGAAATACAATGGGCACGTTATATTTTCCTGCGGTCATGTAATAGTTTTTAGCCGCTCCATTTACAATACGATCTATAGCTTGCATTGAAAAATTGAACGTCATAAATTCACATATTGGTTTTAAACCAGCAAGTGCAGCTCCGATAGCTATACCACAAAATCCAGCCTCCGTAATAGGCGTATCGATCATTCTTTTATCTCCGTATTTCTTCCACAGACCTTTTGTTACTTTATAAGCACCATCGTATTGAGCAACTTCTTCTCCTATAATGAATACTTTCTCGTCTCTTGCTAATTCTTCATCGAGAGCTGCGTTCAACGCATCTCTCACACTCAATTTCGTTACAAATCTGTACTGTTCTCTTTGAAAGATAAATGATGCATTCGACAACACTCTATGTCTTAAGCAATTTAAAGAATACATTTTCATGTAATTATTAAAATAGACGTGACACATTCAAATGTTGTAGAGTTAGGAAATCCAAGAGGAAATGAAAACCCATTCCTTCTTACTTTCGGTATAATTTGGTTCCGATGGCATAATCTTATAGCGAAGAGCATGAAATTGCGACACCCTGACTGGTCTGGTGAAAAAATTTACAACGAAGCTCGTAAATGGGTAATAGCAACACAGCAACACATCGTTACCAACAAATGGTTACCTCAATGGTTGGGACAAGAATTTCCTGAGTACAAAGGTAATTAATTTAAAACATTAAAGTTGAAAGCTATTAATTAATTTTACTTTGTTTCGGTCTTATGTCATTTTAATAACTTTTTGGAAGGTTACGATCCAAGCATCGATCCACAAATAGATCAATTTTTCCAAGCTGCAGCTTTTCGATTCGGTCACACATTGGTGCCAGCAGGTACAGTTCAAAACATTTTTATTAAATTTATCTTTAACGAATGCATACACTATGAATTAGTACAAGTGATCATACATAACGACATGTTAAGATTCGTAGCCTACTTCAACATTTATTGTTATTTTTCATTAGAAAGAATATTTTTTCGTAAAATGTAATTAAATAATTCTTTTTGATAGGTGTATACTTACGAGACTATGGAAGAAACGGTTGTAAATTAGAACAACATTCTAGAGCAATTAGAACATGTAATAACTATTGGATGTCAAAGGTATATATATATATATATATTGTGGTTTATCAATTGTTTATATTATTTTAAAATTAATTTGTTCGCGTAGAATTCCATTTTTGAAAATAATACGAAGGTGGAAGGAATTATTGATGTAGAAAAATTGATAATGGGGATGGCTATTCAACCGAGCGCGGAAGAAGATCATAAAATAGTAGAGGACTTAAGGGGTAATTTGTTCGGTCCGCTTGAATTCTCAAGAAGAGACTTAATGGCACTCAATATACAAAGAGGACGCGATCATGGACTTCCAGATTATAATACTGCTCGGATGGCATATAATCTGCACAAAGTTCAAAATACATCTCACTTCTTAAATGTAAATCCAGAAGTACGTGCTAAATATGTGCGTTTAGTCAACCCTTAGCACTCGAGTGATGACTTATTGTTTACATTATTAAATATGTTAATACCTAATCAATAGACTGCAAATTTTTATGCATTTATGAAGAAATTGACTGGGTAAAATATAAAACAGTGAAAGATTAGAAAAATCTAAGAATATTGTTACGTTGCCCTCAATGTAAAAAATCTATTAAGGGATGAAGTGACTTTTTATTTAACTCTCGCTGCCCACAATGGATTCAAAACATTTCTATTTTGCATGAAGATCCACAGTCTACTAATCAATTACTAAATATTTAAGTAGTGTATGAGAGTAGTGTATTATATCAATTTCATATCCATAAAATGACAGGAAGCATATAAAATAGAATTATTCTAGGTCAGAAGAAACGTTTAATTTTCCAATTAAAATAGCTCAGAGTGCAAAGGGTTAATGAAATTAAGTAATTCGCATTCCATACCATAAACAATGATGTTATTTAATATTTCATGGCAAGATTAAAAATGCATTTCTGGATCTATATAACTATTCCTTCGATGACGTTGATACCTGGGTAGGAGGAATCTTGGAAACTGTCGATGGACCTGGAGAATTATTTCGAGCTATAATAATTGATCAATTTCAGCGCATACGTGCTGGAGACAGGTTTTGGTATAAAAACATAAATAATAAGTAAGTTATTCTACAATTATATTCTACAATATCCTAAAATTTCAATACTAAAGTGTACACCAACAAATGCTAGCCTCTTCGCTCCGGATGAAATTAAGAGATTGGAGAGTCTTTCATTTTATGATATATTAATATCTGTTACCGAAATGGACCACAATGATATTCCAAGAAATCCGTTTAGGGTACCTACATCGGGTATGTTTTATCCCAGTTAAATAAGTTCTTTCTAGATATTAATATAAATCTGTTTTTTTTTTTTATTTCAGAAAATGAAATCCATGAAGCTTGTTATAATAATAAGAACATACAGAAAGGAGAATGTAAAAACTATGATGGTACACTTAGAAGTTGCTATCATGCTAAACGAATCAGTAAGACAGTTGACAAATGTACGGATCCTGCAACGTATGATTACTTCGACAATAGCAATATATCATTCATTTCAACGTTCGTAGGATTAGCTGCTATCCTCTGTTGTAAGATATAGACGTAAATACATGTCTTATAATTAAACAGCAAATCTTTATGTAAAATAAAAATGTTTTACCTGAATTATAACAAACTGGAGTGAAATAGAAATTTATTTTCTTTGTCGATATGTATAAAATTCTAATGGATAAAGTTTTAAATTACACCTACACATTTTTGTTATAAATGCATAAAGATCCGCTGTCTACTTATAATATTACAGAATTGATTGAGATGTATCGTAAAACTTGTTAACAGGTTTCATTACACTACTCCATTGTCAATTAAAATTAAAATCGAACGAACAACTTCAATGTTCAACACAGTTCAGAAAATCACACGTAATAAAAGATAATCAAGCTACCACAATACTTACAGGTAAATTTCGGAACACGGAGGATACAATTCGAATGGAAATTTTCAATATCATTTATTTTTAGTAAACGAATGGCAAGGGAAATCATTGCCATTGAGGCCTATAATTATTGTTTTAAATGTGGAGAAAAAGCAATTGGAAGTGAAAAATTATTTAGGGCACGTCACACGGGCAATAGATATGATACAGTACGCAATAATAACGGTATGACAAATTTTAAAAAATGAATCTAACAAAAAATGTCTATTTCATAAACAAAATGATATCATCCGACAGATGCATATTCCCAGCGACGGTAACTACGTTATGATCAGGATAGAACATAATTATGATTTAGTCCTAAAATTTGACTCTTATTATTTGAAAGATTTGTTTCTTAAAACTATAAGACAATTTGTTACTGACTTAAAGACAATTTCAATTAAAGAATTTCAAAATACTACAACCAAGGAATTATTAAAGCACGCTGTTACTAAAAGAGTTCGACAGAAAAAGTTGGAACAGTTTTTCCGTGTTGTTTTCTCACAGGTATGATATTACTATGAAATCATTATACGAATATTGACATTCTAACAATACCATGTTTTATACTTCAAAGGCACTTCACATTACGCACAGAGAAGATGAAATATTAAAAACAGATGCAACAGTAGCGAAAGAAGTAATTCATACTGAATTGACGCTAATAGAATTTTCTGAAGCGTTGAGTATGAGTTCGGAATCACAATTTATAAAAAAAGTAACAATTGTTTTACAATCTCTTAATAGATTTTTTACATTAAAAACATAATAGTATTCTTAAAACGTCACAGTCTAGTAACAATATTGAAATGTTTACTCATAAAATTGTGCAGTATATATATAAAATTTAATTTTCAGATATTCAATTTAGTGGATAAAGATAGAAATGGTTTCATATCCTTCAGAGAATTCCTGGATATGTTATGTGTATTTTTAAAAGGTTCTGCGGAAGACAAAGTGAAACTAATGTTTGATATGTACGATATAAATGGAACAGGAAGATTGAAGAGAAATGATTTCAAAAATATGTTAAGGTATAAAATTTAAGGAAACCTCAAATGTATAATTTATTAGATAGTAATCTTTCTATAATATTGTTAGATCTTTTATGGAAACAGTTAATACAGACGTAACTGATAATAATTTAGAAACTTTGGTACATTCGATGATGGAGCACGCGAATATAGCGAAAAAGGAGACGATAGATTTGAATGATTTTCATCAAATTCTTAGCGATTTCAATAATAAATTCAATTATGCGGAATTAGAATTTAACATTAATACAGCTGGAAGACGTAAGAAATTACATGTTGGATCGTCTACATCTAAATCACAGTTTATGGGAGAAGTGCAAAGAACAATGGAAAGTCTATATGACAATCCGTGTGAATTACGAACAAGAATTGGCGGTAACGCTAAAACAGAAAGAGACATACATCAAGGTAGAAGTGACAATAGTATATATGAGATAGAAAAAATTGTCGATGATGTTCAGTATGTTCAAGACTATTGGTATCCCATAATGAAATATCTGGCGAATAAAAAGTTACAAATATTCTGGCTATGTTTGTATACTCTCGTGCTTCTTGGTGTTTTCGCAGAGAGATTTTATAGTAAGTATATTTTTAATTCTTTTTACAAGAACTTTTTACTACAAACTTATTGCAGATTATTCTGTGGAACACGAGCATTCCGGTTTGAAACAGATTCTAGGATACGGTTTAGCAGTAACTAGAGGAGCAGCGTCCGGAATAATGTTTACATACTCGACGATTTTAATTACAATGTGTAGCAACACAATTACGCTTCTAAGAGATACTATTTTACAATTATATGTACCTTTCGATTCTGTGATTGAAATGCATAAATACATTGCTTGTTGGGGATTGTTTTTCACAGGTAAGCAAAATATATAAATTACTCCATTAAATATTAATTAACAATTACAATACAATAAAATTTCAGTGCTTCATGTCATTGGTCATGGATTTAACTTCTACCATATTGCGACTCAGAGCGCAGACGACTTAACGTGTCTCTTTCCTAATTACTTTCACGAGTAAGTAATATCACTGATCGATTCAATATAAATTGATACTGACAGAAAACTTCTATTTCAGTACAAGCGAATTGCCCAAATTCCACTATTGGTGTTTTCAAACGATAACAGGATTAAGTGGAATTCTTTTAACTATTGTAACAGCGTTCATATACCTGTGCAGCTTGCCAAACATTCGTAGAGTACTTTATAATTGGTTTTCGTTGACGCATTCTTTATATCCCATTTTCTATGTTCTAATAATATTACACGGAACAGGAAGATTAGTTCAAGTATTCATTTAATATGAAATTAATATATAAATAGAATTTAATTATAGAATAATAATATTATGATATTTACTCTACAACAGGAGCCACATTTTTATTATTTTTTTCTGGGTCCATTGAGTTTATTCATTTTTGATAAAATTATTACTGTAACCAGAAAAATGATTGAAATACCTATATTAAAGGCAGATATACTGCCGTCAGGTAAAATTATAATTTGCCACACATCAATCAGGATTCTTTTATAAATGTCTCTGTAAATGTGTAAATGTAAATATGTATATTTTAGGTGTAGTTTGCATTGTGTTCTCGAAACCTCAAAATTTTCATTACAAATCTGGTCAATGGATTAGAATTGCATGTCCCGAGTTACAAACAAATGAATATCATCCGTTCACATTATCGTCCGCACCACACGAACCAAATTTATGTGCACATATTAGAGCAATTGGACCTTGGACTAATAAAATTAGAATCAGATTGGATCCTACTATAACGATCGATCAAGATTTACCAAAGGTAGTTGAAAACAAGTTATTAGATGTCATTAATTTGTTACTTATTCTATAATTTCTTTATTTTCAATAGATTCATGTAGATGGTCCATACGGCGAATGTCATCAAGATTGGTATAAATACGATTTAAGTATAATGATAGGGAGTGGAGTAGGAGTTACTCCTTTCGCATCGATTTTGAAGGATGTTGTGTACAAGTCAAATCATGAATTGAATTTGCAATGTAAAAAAGTAATTTCAATGATCTATGCAATGTCGAAGGTAGTAGATTCTCATATAACGCGATGAAAAAATTGTTTAAAAGTATTTCATCACGTTATACGGAGTCTACTGTGTTCTAGAAATTAATCTTAATATTAATACATAGGTGTACTTTCTTTGGATAACAAGAACACAAAAACAATTTGAATGGATGGTTGATATAATAAGAAACATTGAAAATGTTGATACGAGTACTATAATATCGTCTCATATCTTTATCACACAATTTTACCAGAAATTTGATTTGCGTACTATATTATTGGTAAGCTATAAATCTATTCAATTTATAAAACAAATTGAGAAATAACGACAGAATACTTTTTTCAGTACATTTGCGAACGACACTTTCAAAAAATTTCAAATAAATCTCTATTCACTGGTTTGAAAGCGACAACTCACTTCGGAAGGCCTAATTTTTGCAGATTTTTCAAGTCTGTTCAACAATTGCATCCTACAGTATGTAATATCGATGTCTCTACTTATTCCTAGTACCACTGTTTTTCATACTACCACTGTTTTTCATACTACCAATGTTTTTCATTCTAGATTAACAAGATTGGTGTTTTTAGCTGTGGTTCGCCGTCTGTGACAAAAGCTGTAGACACAGCTTGTATGTCTATCATGCTAAATGAGAATCTCAATGTTCTATTCCAGCATTATCATAAAAGTTTCTAAACACATAATAAAACAACTCATTTTTCGAAATATTTTGGTAAATTTCCAAGATAAATACCCCTCTTACATAGTTATTCGGGAATATAAGAGTCGAAGATAAGAGAAGTAAAATTACATTTGATTGAGCATACCTTTTTAATTTTATTACTCATCTTATAATTCCATAACAAAATATACATGGATAGCGGAAAGATATATTTTAAAATTAAAAATTTCGTAATTTTTTATCACTTAACCTCAAAATGGTATATAAATAGTAATAGCATGAAAAATTATAAAGCAAAAATGAAAAGAAATTACCTTTTTTGAACAGAATTGTTGTAAAACGCTTCATTGCGAATAAGAAGAGGAGTCATCACATACACAATACACATTTATAGCATATTTAGGTGCGATTAGAATATCGGAGAAAAAATTAGCTAAATACAGAGAGGATATGAGAGTGCTCACGCCCGGGTTTTCGATGCCTCCGGTATAGTGCTGGCCCCACACAAAATCTTAGCCTGGATCAGCTCCTATGCGTACGGTAGAGCGGACGCTTAGCCTGAATCAGCTCCTATGCGCACGGTAGAGCGGACGCTTAGCCTGGATCAGCTCCTATGCGCACGGTAGAGCGGACGCTTAGCCTGGTTGGTAGGTGTCAACCCAGGGGAAGATAGTTAAAAAAATTTTCAAAGAATTAATTTATTATTTTCAACTATAAATAATTAGCAAAAAATTCTGAAAAAATCTGAAATGTAGAGAGTATCTATATCTTTTGTTTACCGTTTATCCCATGTCGATAATTGTAAGATCACAGTGAATCCGACTTCGTCCGAGACGCAGAGTTGGGCATTATTTATAAAAATGTATCTTTTAAATAATTTTATTCGTCGAGAATTTATTCGAATGAAATTTCGAATAAAATTTTCATCTATTATTTTTATTTATTCGAAAACTGCGAATAACTTTCGAATAATTTCGGCCAGCTCGAGGCTCTAATGAACACGTACCGAGGACCGAGGGTTGAGCCCCGAGGCCTGAGACCAGAACACAATACATACACAGTATGTAGTACAATAAACACGGCCAGGCAACCCCACGGGGAGTCAGGTATATCGGCATGAAACCACTAATAAGGGAATTGCAGATCTTGTTTATTTTTCATAATTTTTTCATGGAAGTGATACGAGCCAGTTCGTGGCGTTCTTCCGATTAAGAAAAGACTAAACTCGATAGAATTCGGACTGTGCATAGTGGTTTTATTTGTGAAATTGTTCGAGGATTGATTTGACGTCTCCGAATAAAAATTGCAATTTTCCATGATTTA
>CM052318.1:1486364-1926545 GCA_028455605.1 Lasioglossum malachurum
TATATCGCACGAAGCATCGGTTGAAACTAGTTCTGATTTATGCCACAGGCTAGTAAAGGTTCTGTTTCATGCTAAAACAGTGTGGTCTCTGTTTCATGGTAAAAGTGGGCTCTACCGTACACATAGGAGCTGTTCTGTGCTAAGCGTGAGTGTGCCAAAAAGTGGTGGCAATTCAGACCCGGGCGTGAGCACTCTCATATCCTCTCTTCTATCAATAGCTATCCGTATTACACCTTTATAATTAACATGGGTCTAGTTTTCTAACTTGAAACTTTCATACTTCATGACTAAATCGGGGAATCCCATCAATCCCATGGGAATCCCCTCATCAGGGCTACCAGACAATGTGATTCTCTACTAAATCCCCTCTGCACTAATACATGACGTCATGTTCCTCCTACTACCGCTGCTAGTACCTGTCAGCCAATCGTTGATACGTATTCTCCTCATGCAGAGTGTTGCTAGAGGAGCCTAGAGGAGAATCGAGCTATATTTGGTTCAATTCGGTTGTATTTAGAGAGGGTAGAGAGGGAAAAATTTCGGAAAAATATACATTGTTTGGTAACCCTGACTTCTTCGCCTTCGCACACTTTCGCACTTCGCATTATATTCTTTTTTTACGAAAAAGCTACTTTGGATGTGTACGATGTTGTTGAAATTTAAAACAATGATTATCCTATTATTTTGTATTTTTATGAATTATCTAACATCGTCATATGGTGCAGAGAATATTGTATTAATTCTTGCAGACGATTTAGATATAACCCTCGACGGAATGGTAAATATGAATTATAAAAGAAGATAATGTTTAAACTGTAACAATGCGATTATATAATATTTACTCTTTAGGTCCCACTGAAAAATACAATTGATCTAATCGGAAACAGTGGCGCATCATTTTCAAATTGTGTAAGTTATTAGAAAATATATAAAATGATCTTTTACCTTACTATAAATGAAATGAAGTTGTTATCGAACATAGACAATAACGATTGAAGTAATTTTCTTTATAGTTTGTTGCTTCTCCTATTTGTTGCCCAAACAGGGCTTCCATCCTAACTGGGAAATATCAGCATAATCATTTAGTAGTAAATAATACTATTAACGGCGGTTGTAATAGTATGAAATGGCAAGAGCTTCAAGAACCGCAAACATTCGCTGCCTACTTGAAGCACGAAATGTCATATACAACTTTCTATGCTGGGAAATATTTAAATAAGGTAAACATGTATGGGGAAGGAAAAGTTTAGAGATCAATTAATTTCTAACATTTATTATTCATTTAAAAAATCAAAGTATGGAAGTAAAGCTGTTGGTGGAGCCACTCATGTACCGATAGGATGGGATTGGTGGGCTGGTCTTATCGGAAATTCGAAGTATTACAATTATTCTTTGTCCATAAATGGAAGTCAAGAAAGGTATGCCGATAAACCTGCTGACTATCTCACTGACGTGATTGTAAGTTTCAAATTATTTATACCTTACAAATTGGTATTTAAACAATTACTATACATTTAAGTATTGCACGAGGTATTATATCAATTTCATATTCATATAAAGAAAAAGATTAATACAGAATGGAGTTATTCTTGGAAGAAATGCTTAAACCTACCGAGCACTAGAACGTATACATCAACTCATATTCTTTTCAGAGCGGTCTGGCAACAGATTTTATTAAAACTCGCAAAGCAGGCGGCCAACCGTTTCTTGCGGTTCTGGCACCTCCAGCGCCTCACGCACCTTTCACACCAGCAGTAAGACACTATGACAAATTCAAAGGGACAAAGGCTAAAAGAACACCTAATTTTAATACTCTCACAGAAACGGTATACTATATGTTCCCTGGTCCATTCTTTTCTATAGTTGTACACTACTGTTAACACTATTGTGAATTAGGATAAGCATTGGTTAGTGAAGAGAGGTCCATCTCCACTACCCGATGAGGTACTGCCTAAATTAGATGAAATCTATAGTCATAGGTGGGAAACATTGTTAGCTGTTGATGAGCTTGTCACAAATGTATATCAGTCTCTGGAATCCGAGGGTCTCTTAAACAACACTTACATAATATTTACGTCTGACAATGGTTACCATATTGGTAATTATGTTTGTGTTTGACACATGAAAATATAATACCTATATATTCTATTTCACGCAACACTTGTTGTAGGTCAATTCAGTATGCCTATGGACAAGCGTCAACCGTACGAGACAGATATCAGAGTTCCATTGTTGATACAGGGTCCTGGTATTGCACCGTCAAACATTTCTGCACCGGTCAGTAGCGTTGATTTATTCGCTACAATTTTGGAAATAGCTGGAATACAACGTCCATCGGATGGTACTTCTTTCCTGAAAAAGGCACTGCCAGAAGACAGAACCTTGTTAATAGAATATAGGGGAGAGAAATCTGTAGGCATCCCATCCTCGGGTTGTCCAAGCGATAGCGATGTCAATTTATCAGTAAGTTCTATGTGCAGAGCGTTTGTATTGGAGATCCCTATTTGGGGATCCCAAGCATATCTAGATACTATAATAATTTATATTTTATATTATATATATATATATATATATATATATATATATATATATATATATTAATATTTTACATTACACGTTTCATTCACACTTATAATGTTCACAGTACTGTATGCAGGACATGGCATGCAAATGTCAAGATGCTGCTAACAACACGTTCAGTTGTATACGTCGCGTTTCAAAAAAATTCAATAATATCTTTTGCGTTTTCGAGGACGATCAGGTATTAACAGTAACGAATTATGTAATACGAATTTCACACGAGAAATCGAATTACTGACACTCGTCCTCTTTTCTTCCAGCATTTCGTTGAAGCATACAATATCACTGTGGACAATTATCAAATGCAAAATATCGGATACACTATGAAACGTAATCACCGGCACAGGTTTAGGAAGCTCCTAAAACGAATGTCCGTGTGCAAAAACGGAGACTGCGTTTTTACACTTCCGAAAAGCATTTATATTTAAATATGTATAGAGTATAAAAGTATACTTTTATATATACATTTTAAAATGTTCAAAAAATGCTGAAGTATTAAATTCAACAGAATTTAGTACGATTTTTATTAATTATGGATTTACAAATGTTATTATATACCAATGAAAATAGAATTTTATTTGGTACGACTTTCTCAAAATTTGTCTATATATATAGAAAAATTGAAAATTATTAGTAATTTTCTGTATATTAATGGTTGAAAATGTAATGTGTGTCTGTAAACTGTACTTTGCCATTTTTTGTAAGCAGATTGTCTCCATATCTTTTTGTACGAATAAAGTGTTATGATTAGACTGTGTATCTGTATGCATTTATGAAGAAATTGATTGGGTGAATTATAAAACAGTAAGAGATTAAAAGAATTCAAGAATGTCGCTTTTAATGTAACAAAGTCGTTAAGGGATGAAATCAATTTTTATGTTATTCCTGCTTCCCACAATCGATGCAAAACATTTTTATTTTGCATTATAAAGACCCGCAGCCTAGTTATGATTAATTAATCAGTAGTGGATATTCATTTGTTGACAAATTCATTTTACACCTACTGCGTTTACGAGGGTAGAAACATACAAACCATTAAAAGTTAGGAACGCCGGCGGCCGTCTTACTTCGAATTACTGCATTTATGGAAATCGCGAGCGAAGAATACGCCGCGAATCTGGATATAAGAATAACTCGTCTTGCTTCCCGAGTACCTCGGGCAAACTGTTTTCTTAGCAAATATTTTTATTAAAGCCCCGCGGTTCGAATATCTGAATAGGAATCGCGCCATTCGACGGGGGGACGGAGGGGCCACGGAAAAAGGAAACGAACGAAAATAGAACGCAGAAACGTGATTCTAGAATGTCCATAAATTTAATCTATTAAAACGTTTTGAATGATTTAAGGATTTAAGATAACATACCACAGAACAATATATAAAAAAATTGGTACATGTTGTATCAAGCGAAAAGTTTCTCTCCGCGTATTATTTGTGTTCGAATTCGCGAATAAATATCGTAATACACTCTAAACAATACGAGAGCGAAATGTTATTTTTTCCAACATGCGCAGAGATTATTGAAAATACTGTAAAGCTGATTAAAATGTATCATGCATAATGCATAAATTCCTTCACTTTTATCTCGATTTATCAATATTTATGTTTCTTTTTTAATATTTGAAATTTAATATGTGTACAAAGTATATTATGTATCGTACATCTTTCAAAAACAAATAACTATTTCAAAATTCGACCCAACAGCTTCAAATTTTTTCAGACATTAGAAGAATTAGTTTGGAATTTTTTTATCTGTGTATGTAATGAAAATTTCAAACATGCATTTTGCAAATCTATTGTTGTTATGAAACATGATTGTGTGCGTGTGATTGAAAATGGCAAAAATTGTAAGAATCTGCGATTTAAATGAATCGCAGTGAAACTTTTTTCATGATTTTTTTGTAATTCGGGCATGATTATAATTCGTACAACACCGTGTACACGTTAATTCGAAAATTTGTACACAAGTTCACGCTACATCCTTTCGGAGCCAAAATAGCGAAACATTGGGGGTAGCTATAAAATGCCCGGGTCCGCTCCTTTCAGTGGCAAGGACCGTAAGAGACATCCTTTCATGTTGCATGAAAGAACGTCGAAATGTTTGTACACTCCACGTTACTCGCTCTATAGGCTGCTTAATCGTTTGCACAGATGGTATTTCGGGATAGCAGAACGTAGAAAAAATTCCTCCAACGAAATCTCTCACTAATCTATAGAACAATTTGCAAAATCCAATCAGTGTTAAACACTGTATCTTCCTTGTTTAAACTCGCAAACGATTGTTTGAGAAAATGCATCTTGTTTTACGTAGTCAGCAGAAAATGATTAAATATTGCTGTACTATTATTCACAATATTGTTTACATTATTAAATATATTGTTATTATTCCAATATATGAGTTATTATATCAATTTCGTATCCATAAAATTTAAAAATTCATGGGGAATAGAAATATTCTAGGTCGGAAGAAATGTTATTTAATTTGTAAGAATTTGTAAAATTGCTCCGAGTGCCATAAGGGTTAATTGCCTCTTCGGTTAAACAAGTGATTTTGAATCCACTATTAAGGGAAATATGAATATTCTAAGATCCCTTCACGTTACATTTGTAATCGATCCGGCAGAATGTAAAATGAGGAACTTAATTTGATAAAGTTTGGCTTATAGAGAGCTAACACAGTATTCCTTCGAGCGGTTAGAATGAACAATAATGATGTAACCTCGAAGCAACGATGAACTTCCTCAAAGAAAGTTGTTTTCGTAACTGGATGCTTCCCGATTCGGCAGGGAATCCGATGTAAATTACCATTTTTCGTATTAGTGTTCGCCACGGGAGAGATTCGCTTAAAGAGTTGAGACGCGCGTTGGGGTGGCTAATGAGACGGAATCTAAACAACGTATTTTAATTTTTGTTCCATTGATAAACAACAGTGCCAATTAAAATCATAATCAATAATAAAAAGAAAACAAAAATACGCGAGATATAGATATTTTAAGCAAACTGCGAACGTTACTATTTTAATTTAATAAATGATGAATTCGCTATTTTTTCCAATTAAGTTTCTCATACTCGCGGGAGGAAATCATTTCTATTGAAACATACAGTGGAAGGTTCCGATCACTTCAAAATTGTTATTTTAAGGCCACCCCATTTCAACCCCTTGTGATCCAAGGTTATTTCCAAACAGGATATCGTTAAATTTATGTCGATTACCGTGTCATCATTTACAGTGGAGATACAAAGTGTTCGTACGAATTCTGAATAGGAAAGAAGTGACCAGGGCGAGCCATGTAATCGATGCAAATGTGAGTCGCGGAAGGCCGAGGCCAGAAAGTAAAAGCGGATGAGGAATCGGCAGCTGCGTCGTCGTTCACGGATCGGCGGCCGCCATTTCGCCAGTGTACAGAAGCAAAAGCGAAAGGAAAAGCGCGGAGAGGATATCCGGAGAAGTTTTAAGTACCGGTCTGGATCGTCCGACACCTATTGGTATCTTGTCAGTTTCGCGCACGAGTGGCGCTCGTTTCTCGAGTTACAAATCTTCGGTGGCCAGAGGCCGTGCCTAAAACAATATTGGCGGGGGCAGCAGCCGGACCCCTTGCACATTAGATATTTATTTAAGACCGTCCGACACGGCTGCTTTGCTCTTGTTCACCGTGGAGAACTCGCAACCGTGTACGTGCAAATACATATACATATAATACATATATAGATTGTACATATAATATATACAATACATATATACATACACATGTATAGGGAAACGCAGAGGAGCAGAGAGAGAGAGAGAGAGAGAGAGAGAGAGAGAGAGAGAGAGAACCGAGCAGCTCTCGCTGACTAAGGCACCAAGTAGCCGGGACTAAGTACCTCCAAACCCAAAATGTTGACCTAGTTAATAGCTTCGTGTTTGATTTGACTGCTGTTGTCATGGTAAGCGGCCCCGAAATGCGAGCTTCCTGCTTTCATTATTATCGGCTAAGGAAACTCAATACCTAGTCGGAATTGTCATCAATTAGATGTGCACGCCTCTCTCTGTTTTTCAACCGTGACATCGATCGGTCGCCGCTAGACTGTGGATGATGGTTAACTGATAGAAATTAGCAGGTAATTGTATGACTTTCGGTTACAATAGCTTCGAGTGCAAATACTTGTTAATAATGTAAGAAATATTTTTGGCGCCTTCTTTTTAGAGTCACCGTTCGAGTGCCAAGGGTTGAAATGTTGGAGTACGCGGACAGGAAAACCGTGCAAGTCGAGTTATGCTAGAATGCGTTTCTTTCGAAAAGGAGCACAGCTGAGGATGCGGCTTTCAAAGAGAAGTTTTGCGGGCGTTTTGGTAAACAGCATGAATCCCCGGCTCGATCGATCGGGTGGAGGATTAACAGGCCTCGGCACGAATTGTGAAGTCGTTACATCGTCACTGAGACGTGTAAGTCGGCTTGCGAAAAGTCCTTTTTTTTCCTCTCTTCATTGATCGACGGAGCGAGTGATCGCTTCCTTTTGCATTAGGATCAGTGGCTTTCGGTGGCTTCCGAGTTTTGGATTCTAGCTTTCCTGCCCCCCGGGGATATCCCAGCTCTGCGAAATTTTTACTACGAACTGGCGACCGATCCACTATTGAAACCCTCGAAAATAATACGTTAAGTTACAATACGTGCTTGCCGTAAGTAGAAATAATATTAGGTCGTGCGAAAAGTAATTTCGTTTTTCGTGTTGGCGTTGCTTCCATTTGTTATTACTAGTCTGCGGATTTTATGCATTTATAACAAAAATTGGTACGTACAATCTAAAGCAGTGGACATAATTAAGAAACTTTAAGAACGTCAACGTATCGGTTTCAGTTTAATAAGATAATTGAAGCAAGAAAGAAAATTATAGTTAACTTCTGTGTCTTAGAATCGACGACGCAGACATTTTCTATTTTGCATAAAGATCTGCAGTCTAGTTATTACGTAAGAGAACGAAATGACTTTCCGAACGATCTAATATTTTACATTACTTCACGTCTTCACGAAAATAGCAAGAACGCCTATTCCTCGCCTTTCCAGCTGATCCTTAATTATCACTATTTTTAATTCTGCTTTGTATACGGTTGCTCTATTCCTATGTCTCTTTAATACTAATAATAATCCTTTTCTCACCTTTTTAGTCTGTCCATCCATTACGGCCTCCCAGACCTGTACGTTTCCCAATTTTATCGTGCTATGTATCTTCCGTTTTCTCGCATTCCTCTAACGTATCAGATTTCCTTTTACCTCGCGATACACACTGTACATATCCTTTTCTTCTAACCGTAGTTCATAATAGAGTGAACTATCGCAAAACTTTTACCTTACTGGTTTTTCCATGATTTCTGAACCGTTCGAAAGCTGACCAAGAATTTTCCGGACTCTGATGCTTCCTAAAATCCTGAAAAAAATGTGACATGTGATTTTTTTGTTACGAACTGTGGTCGTAAAAGATAAAAAACACAGATTTCTCGAAAATATGAAAACACGCTATACCACTGTTTAGTTCCCTGATAAAGTACTCTAACAGGTAGTGCAAAAACAATATAAAAACTGAATTTTTCGCACAGTTCCGTTCCAATTTCGACTCACCGAGACGACCGGCGACGAAAGTAGAATTTGATTGGAGGAATGTAAATTTCTGTGATATTCTGCAATTTATTTATTACTTTGCAGGAATTTTAGGCGTAGGAATCTCGCTCCCGGAATGCTTTCAAATTATGAAAGAATCCTCGTCACAATATACATACATTTACCCGTAACACTAAACATAACTTGTAAAAGTCAAATGAATCGAGTTCGCAATTTTCGGAATTAAGAAAAACCGTCGAAAATCTGACCGTTCCGAGTCCGCTACGAGGAAGTAGAACAATCTTGAATAAATGCACGGTGTGTACCGGTGCCCCTTCCGTTCCGCGTCCCGGCCGGTGTAAGGTTTGCTCTCGCCGGTATTTGTCACGGTAATGATTAATTAACAGCGGAAAGTTTCTCCCACTCGTTCGCTCTTTACCCGGCTTTTTCTGGTCGTCGCGGGCCTCTCATCGCCGGTAGAACCCGCTCGTAACTGCGTTCAGTCGGCGCAGCCTGAACCCCTTTTGCTCATGCAACCCTTATTACCGTGTCGCAGCTCGGTTAGCGCGAGCGGGTTAATGAAAAGCTCGAGCAAATATAGAATTTCTCGTAAAAACTACAAATTACTGCTGCGCCGGGTGCATAGCCGCGTGCAACGCACTCCGTCGTCGGCCAACGGGTGCACTCTCTCTCTCTCTCTCTCTCTCTCTCTCTCTCTCTCTCTCTCTCTCTCTCTCTCTCTCTCTCTCTCTCCCCCACTCTCTTCAACCACCGCTCACCCCCATGTCGTTTGCTACCCTCTTCTCCCCGTACCTGGCCGCGCGTTTTTCCCCTCGTTCATCTGAAATCCCCAACGTTTTTTCGCCGGTGAAAAATTATACAACGAGTATAATACGCGCGAGGAAAGGAAATAATAAAACGCTCCTCCGGACGTGTTTCGAAGATCGTGTCGGGATTTCATAATAGGCGAGCGGACGCGAGCGCGCGAGCGTCAGATGAAAACCACCTTGTGTTCGAATATGTCTGTGTTCCGAGCAGCCATTATTTTACCCGTGGTCCGCTTAAAAGGCCGAAATGAAAGGCCATAAAGTTTAATTTCGCAAGAATCAAGCCAGCTCTACCGTAGCCGCTCCCGCGGAAAAAGTTGCCCCGGTGAAAAAGAAATAAAAAACGATTAAAATACTAAGGACGTATATATCGTGCGCCGCGTTCCAACGGTCGTCGTCGTTTCGCTCAGCTCCTTCCCAAATTAATTGCCCGGCGATACCCAAGCTTTTAGATCGCCTCGAACACTCGCCGGAAGTCAATTACGATCGGGAACATACCACTTCATATTCCGCGTGTCACATACTTTCACTCAACATTTTTTTCAGCCTTGCGAATTTATTTTCATGACTTTTTACTGGTAAAGACGTAAATCCTATATTATAAAGCTCAATGAATGCATGAACTTGAATTTTTTTGAAATTCTGTGACCTTATTTTTTATGTGGATGCACCGATTAACCTGCCAGATGCAATTGCACTTTATTCTTGAATGCAACCCAATGTTTTTGGTTAAACCAATTGTGTGTGATTCCTTTTGTTAGCCTACGTATCAAAGTACTCTAACCAAGGTATTACATTATATATTACATTTTTATTACAAGAAGTGTTCGAATGTTCCACCATTGCACTCCAAACATTTTCTAACGCGCTTTTTTCTGACACAAAATGTGAAATATCTCGTGAAATATTGACAATTCGATGACTTTGGTTTAGTAGTTTTATACTTAAAAAACAGTTTTTCATATACTTTTTAGTGAAAGTTGTTCTCCCACGACTACAGCGCTCAGAAATCCCCAGAAAATTGAAAAATCCCGTAGAACACTGGTCCACTCTATTTTTAATTTCCGGAAACCGCCGGTGAAGGAAACAAAATTTCATTTAATTTCCGTTTCTTCGAACTCGCTCGCAAAAATGTGAATTTGCATAATGTTCCACCGTTGAACCCTTTACCGGCGAATGACGCCCTCGTGCCAGTGAAAGAACTATATTAAATAACATTAAACTGTTCGCATTTTATTGAACACAATACTTCTACAAACATTAGAAGACATTAGAAGAATTTAAGAGCACAATCAATTCTTCTATTTCATCCCAGTTTTGGTTTCAAATCAGGTAGAAAATTTACAACATTTTCAAAATCGTAACCTTTACCTTCTCCTTAATTAAATCCAAAATTATTCATACATTATCTAGCGAACTAATCCTTCGAACGTATCAAAAAAGACAACTCACAAGCTGTTGGATCAAATTTTGAAAAAGTTCATTCCTTTTGGAAAGTTGTACGAATACTTTGTGCCGCTCACTGTAAGTAACTCGGCAGAGCAGTTGGATGGGTAACGCCGAGGTATCTCGCATTATATTATTACACCAGTGGCCGTGTTTGTCAGTTTAAAACCAGGAGCCATTAGCAGGTATTATTTTAGCCGTGATCCACCGTTAGCGGGGAACAATGGCGTCGGCGCTTACGTCCCACGATATTAAATGAGGCGAAGTGATACATTTCGAGGGGATAGATGAGCAAATAGGGATGATGCGGTGATGGCACGAGGGACAGAAGGGGCGACCAGAGAGAACGTACAAGGAAGAGGACGAAGGGGGATAAACGGGGGGGGGAGAGGGGTGAATTGAAGACAGACAAGGATAACAAGAGAGAACCTGGTCAAAAGCATAAGGGTGGAGAGAGGAGGAGAAGGGACTCGGCACGTATTACGTTACGCCCCTGGGCTGTGTAAATACCACAGCGCTGTAATCTAGAGTTAATGGTGCTCTCATGATACGAACGCCTATTAAAGCCCTCGAAACTTATCTACAAGAACTAATCACACTCACCTGGCACTCTCGCAATCCTCCCTCCACTAATGCGCATTTTATTTACAGGGACACTCGGATTTGTGTTGCGCGCAATCCGCGATGCATATCCGCGGCGAATGAATTCGGTGTCGGCGCTCTTTGATTTTCTGCATTACTCCGCCGACGTTGTACGAATGCATTTACATTCTTTTTTCCGCCGGATGTCACCCTCCGATCGCACAGTGTTGCGATCAATGCTAATTAGCTGGACAAAACCCATAACGTAATTCCGTAACGAATAGATGCTAGTCGTATGAAGTAATGTCTAGTTCTGGAGAATGTATACAGGGTGAGTCACCTAACGTTGCCACCTCAAATAACTTTGTTGTTTTTAAAGATACGTAAAATCTCTGAAGGACAAAGTTGAATGGTAAAATGGGGCTCATACGATACCAAAAATATGTTTGTTTTTATGTAATTTTTTTAGAGATATGAAGGAACTTTAACAAGTAAATACAATTTTACTGAGAAGCATGTTTTGAGTTGGCGAAAAAAAAATTTCAATCTGGATTGTTACGCAAAAAAATAGACAATATCGCGCGAGCTTTTACGCAAACGAATGTTTCATTGCGCGAATGTTCACATAAATAAATTCATTTGGAAAATATTTTCAATTAAACTTCTGTATGAATACATATAATAAACGCGAAATATAAATGAAGAAGAAATTAAATTCGATCTTGCGATTTTGTATAAATATAATCATAATGATCCAAAACACGTGAAAAAAAGTATCTATAAACTATTTGGATCAACACTTCGATGTAATAATTCATTAAAAATTATTAAATGGCCACCCCGATCACTAGATTTGAACCCCATAGAAAAATTATGGGATCAACTGGATAAACAAGTACGAAACTTTTGCCCTACTTCGAAAAGGCATTTATGGAATATTTTCGAACGAGAATGGAATAATATAACAACAGAAAGTATGGAAGAATTGATCACGCGGAGGCCACGAATAGTGGAAACTGTAAAAAAGAAACGTGGCGGATTTTCTTCGATGAAAAGAAAATATAAATATTTTTACAACAAAAAAAATTCAAAGAAGGACAAACAAAATTGTTGGTCCTTCGTGCAGTATCCTTTCCTTGACATGTAAACCTTGAAATAAGGAAAACTTTGTTCGCATCCTTCAACGATTTGACAGAGTTCAATGCAAATGTGATCACTGTTCTAAGAGCGGAGAACAAGAACCGTGCGGACCCTAATATGTACCTCCGAAAGAGGTTGTTAATTCCGCTCGGGCTGCAATGCAAATCCACTTTTCCGGCGAATTTTCTCAAATGAAATTCTACGTTTCGGCATTGATCGCAGCTGGACTGACAACACTAATTGCAGCGCGATCCCACAGGCACCGAAACTAGACGGACGCCCCGCGCGATCGTTTTAATCTAGCAGCGGCGAACCGCGCGCGCGAACGATCAAACCTTGTGAATGTGATTTATCACGACGATAACGCCGCGGCCTCGCATAATATATCAGCCATCGTGGCAACAGGCGGAAATAATAGTTTGGAGAATTGTTGGCGATATCAATGCGCAACGGGTGCCGGAGCCGCTGCCTCTGACAGCGCAATTATCTGGTCTCGCTTGCGGCCGGTACGCCAACCCCTTTTATTATCGCCCATCCCCGGAATCACCGGCTCCTATCATATATACGAGTCTGCCCTAATACCAGCGTATTGTTGGCGGATTGTCAGATGATATCTGTCTGTTCGTTATAAATCGTTCGAATCATTTTTGCATATAAATTCATTTTACACCCAGCGTCGCGCGCCGGCCCGAACGATTTATATCTCGTTCCCAGCTCGAGAAGGGAGAGAAACACCGTTCTCAATTCCACCGGCAAGAATATGGAATTTATTTTACCGTTTTAATAGCGGACACCCGCCAACACCGGGGCTATAATAACTATGATTTAGAATATTCCCGCGGATAGTTCCATTTCGACCTATTGATTAACGCTGAATTTCAACCGGACGTTTACAGTTTTGCGGTTCGCAGCCGCGGTTTCCGGGTACCCATTATTGCCAGCCGTGGTTAACATGCCGATATCGAGCGTCGCGGCCGCGGCTCAAAATTTAGAGGAATCGAGGACTTCTATACTGTACAGGGTGTCCCGTTCGAAATTACCACCTTCCTTTTTGTTCTTGTTAAGCGGGTAGACATAGTATCAAATTTTCTACTAGAAAATATCGAATAACGAAGAGAAATTGTAATGGCTGCCACCGTAATAACTTTTTGATCAAGAAATAAAACTGTTGAGCACAGTTAAAAGAACGATGTGCAATAGGAGTGGGTCGATTTGAACGTAGCCCGAAGGCGCAATCGGTATAATAAAGACAGATGAAACGATGAAGGTGGCTTGCTCTCTGGTGGATACGTGGACTGGCCACGTGTCCTCGCGCACCTGTCAGCCGGGAATGTAATCGCGGAAATCAAAGAGACTAGGATCAACGATGCGAGAGATTCTGCGCCGATAGAGCCGCGTTTCGCGAGGTGACAGCGAAAAGAGAGAGGATCCGAGGGTGTTACTAGGCAGGAAGCCATTTTGGGGTTCTGACTTGATTAACCGAACAGTCGGCCGCACCGGAGAGAGAACCATGCATCTCTGTGATACAGAAGCGGCGGCGGCCAACATCGGGAATCCTTGTTTGAACCGGCGAATGGGAATCCTTACGCGTGTGAAAATCGAATAACAGTGGTTTCGTCGGTGTCGTCATGATTACACGACTGATTATCTTCCGTTGCAAGATCTGTTCTCACTAGATTAGTTTAGTTCTAGCTGAATCTTCCCCATCCGAGAGCAATGCAAGAAGCCTTTGTTAATTCTTTGGGCTCGAAGAAATTTTAAATCCACAGTCAAGACATTTTCTTTCAACCCAGAATCGAGTTTACTTAATGGAAAATCGCTTGTGCTTAGCGTCCCTTTGTTGCTAATGTATTAAAACACGATGCAACGCACAGCACAGATCAAAGTAGAAGATCTTGCTCGCCGTATTTTCTTTGGAAAATAATGGCCACGGTTCGAGGATGTTAATGAAAGAACACCGACATTTGACGCTCACGCAAATAAATACTGAACACGGTGTCGACGTAGGTAGACAATAAAACAGCGAGAAATAATAAACAGAGGTACCGACGTCCCTTCTTTTTGCATGATCTTCAATCTCTCAGATATACAGTGACTCCATTAATATTCGGACTCGCTGTGCGTATCGGAAAAGATTATTTTCAACTTATTTCTCTAACATGCGAGAATACATCGAATTGATACATTTAGCGTCTACACCTTGAATAATTTATTTGCAAGAGGACAAACAATTTACCGCGCCTGGACGACGTATTATTAAAATGATCAAAGGAAGAAACGTGGTGTCCCTGCGTTTTCCAATATCCATACAAAATTTTCATTCCAAAGTCTACCTGAGCCTTCGACGTTCCACACAGCGAGGAAAATCATTATTCCCAGGAAAAGAGTATTTGCGGAGAGAAAGAGAGAGAGAGAGAGACACAGTACTTACAGACAAGGCAGAACGATCGTGAAAGAGGAACATATTCGCAGCGTGGCGTCGCGTCGAGAATCATGCGTGTGTTATCGCGGGTCCAGCGATCCTGAAGATTCTCGAAAGCCTCGACGACCGTGTTTCAGCCACGGTTCTTTTTCGTCGAGTCTTTCCCGCGGAACGGCGGAAACGGGGAAAACCGGAAAGGCCGTTTGAGCGGGTCGGAAAAGGAGGAGCCCGCGTCGGAGGGAATAGCGCGACGTTTTAAGACTTTAAATTCGAGATTTATATCGTTGCAACGCAGCCAAAGCCGAAGCTGGCACGATGACAGCTCTCGGATCGCTGGCAACCCTTCGGCCTGCGAATGTGATTGGCTGTCTCTAGGGGTGGTGGGTGTGGCCCCCGCGGAAACCATCATCCCCGTCGGATGTCGAGACTTCACCGGATCCCCTCTACTTTTCCATCCCTCTGGAATGTGCAGCTTACCTAAACGAGTCCTCTCTCGACTCCCCTCTCGCACACTCTCTCTCCCTCGCTCTGCTAACCTCTCGCTCCCCGTCTCACCCTGTCTCCCACCCCTCTGAACGTGGAACCGGAACGTTTCGGAGAGGGGATCGTTGAAAGTTCCTCAAGGGGGAAACACTATGGTAGGAAGAGGGGGGGTGACAAAACGAGGGGGAGGTATCTGTGTCTAGGGACGGATAATCGGTCCGCATTACTACCTCCCTCTCTCTCCCTCTCTCACTTCGTCTCTCTCCTCCGAACTCCATCCGTTTTTCTCTCTCACTCACTCATGCATACACTCTTTCTCTCTTTGTCTCTCTCTTTGTCTCTCTATCTCTCTCTCTATCCCCATTCTCTGTCTCGCACCCTTAGTTCGCGGAATTCACTGTAAAGTCTGCAATAACGCATAGTGCGCTTTGAACGACGCTCGTCTTTTTGGCCGAGCGAAATATGATGGAAATTCATGCGTCGCTCTATAACGATAATTCACTCTTTTCCTTCCGAGATTCCCGTTCCCCGCCGAACGGACTGCCAGTTCGTAATTTTTATTTCTTCGTTATCTCGCGCGATAATGGGCGCCAGATTACACCGAAGGGTTGCGGCGTTTTGTTTCTTCGCCCGGACTACCCCGCCCTCCTTTTTTATCCCTCTGGTCGACCGAACAGGACACGTTTCGGCTCTTGATAACGCATGGTGTTTGATCGCCGGCTTTTACAATGGCTTAATTCACGGTGCTTTGTTGTTGGAAGTTCTTCGGAGACGTCGAGGGAATCAGGGAAACGCACGCTTTGAATTAGACCCTGTTGGTTGTGTTTCGACATTCTTGCAACAACCTAATAATCTCACGTCTCGGCACTTGATAACTAGACAGCGGATTTTATACATTTGTGACAAAAATTAGTAGGTGCAATTTAAAATAGTACATGTATACACATTAGAAGTATTTCTGTTAGAAGTACTACTCTCTTCAACCTACTAAACATATTAAGAAAGAAAATAAATTCCTATTTCACTGCGGTTTGTTGCAATACAGGTGGAACATTTTTAATTTGCATGAAGATCCGCTGTTCATTGATAACACGGCGTTTGGTCGCCGGATTTTACAATGGCTTAATTCACGTTGCTTTGTTGTTGGACGTCGAATTAACCCTTTGCAATTCGAATGGAGAATTTGAGGCGCCAGTAAAGAATACCCCATTATTCAAAACAATTTAAATATCATTAAATTCGTCTGTATTTTATAAATTGTAAAAAGCTCATCTGTTGTATGAAAAAAGAACTGGTCCAATTCGATGCGCACAATGATCTGGGTTGAAAGAAATGTCTCGATTGTGAAATTAAAATTGCTTCGAGTCGAAAGGGTTAAACGTGTCGTAAGATTATCGGACATCTGCAACAACGTAATAATTTCCGGCGATCGCAGTTCCGAATTTTTCAGCACGTTTCCCGGCGTGCCTTTCGCACCGAGCTCCCCGAGCTAAGAGAAGGACAAAATCGGAACACAACCACCTCTTGACAAAGATCCCCGCGAATCTGTTCGACGGTATGGACCTATGCAAATTTCCCGTCCTTCCCGGTATTCCGTTTATGTTCCGATTCCCATTGCATACCTACGAGGGTTTCCCGGCTGAATTCTCATCACGAGGAAACCCGTCGGGATTTCACGCGTCGGGTCGTATTACTAAATCCTACATCGAGTTAGACGGATTATAACGGGTTGAAATAGGTTGGTTCTAAGTTCTTTCACCATCGAGGTTACGCCCGGCTCTCTTCGTAACTCTGCTTACTTCTTTTTATCCTCTTTTTCACGGTGCTCGCTTCCTGCTCCGCGCTCACCCTGCGAAACTTACGATTCCTTTATCGCCGTGAAGGAAAATTTGATTCGGAATGTTTCCTTCGGTTTCGGTGGAACGTCGCACGCTGGATTCTTCAGAGCACGTTTTCTGGAGAAAATTTCCATTGTAGGTGAAACTGATGACGATCGTATGACGATTGTGTTTTTTTTGACATTGCAGTAACCTTGAAAACCTCTGTGGAGATGACAATTTAGATTTTCATTGAAAACTTGCACGATCGATCGAAACGAAAAATTGTAAAAATGAGAAACTGATAAATGCTTGAACTCGCGCCGCTACTGTTTGTGGTTGTGGATTTGAAATCCAAATATCTCTAAAACCGTTTACTCGGGGATCGAAGGAAGCTGTGCGAACGGGGTCGACTTAGAACCGACAGAGGGAAAAATCATTGAAATTATCATAACGATTCGAAGAAGAGGAGGCGGATGTCCTTTCAAGGAGCGAGCAGTGGGGTCTGGGGATCGTTTTGGGGTAATTCGAACCGGGGCTCGTCGCGGGCTCTAAGTGTTCCGCTCCGAGCAGAAAACACATTGGCGAGGGTGGCGGTGGCTGGCGTTATCATGGCGCTCGAGGCTCATGCAGCTGACGGCTCAATTATCTCAGCGTGGGTCTCACACAGTCACGCCTGCGACCAAACCTGCTGCCCTGACCCTCCCCCTTCTCGGTACTTACTCCCAGGATCCTTGAAACAGCCAACCCCAACTCTATTGTCCTCCAGCTATTAACTGCCTCTTCTCGTTCCGAATGAAGGACTCATTGCTTTCGAATGCTTTGACTCCTGTCACGCAATCGGTGTCGCTGACTGCTCCGATAGCCGTGTCTTCTCATTGGCGGGCTAATCCCTTCCGAGGATTCGCCGGCTGACCAACCACGGAATGTCCCGATCGAGGTTTCACCTAACTGCACCCAGAGCTGGTTAAAATACCATGTGCCGTGTAAATTTCATTTCAAACAGAGTCATAAAAAGTGGTATAACTCAATTGTTTGTTAATAAAAAACAGAGATTCTTCGAGCATGGGATCTTTAAGTTACCTCAAAAATGCTTGAGTAATAAAAAAGCACTGCGAGGCAGGAAATAACGTCCGAAGTGTCAGCCATCTGGATATACAACCACGATTTTGCGATTTAAAATAAAGTTAAGTAATAAGTTAAGCAAAATAAAAATTGCCTGCATCGATTGTAAGAAGTAGAAACCAAATTGAACTGTATTTCTTCCCTTGCCTGATTTTAATAGAGGAGAAATCATATATTGACATCTTCGATTTTCAAAATTTTCCATCAATTCTGAATTTTATCTACTCAATTTTGATATAAATGCATAAAGATCCGCAGTCTACTGTGTAATAACTACACTGCGGATGTTAATGTATAACTTCCGATTTTCGTAGGTAAATTTCGAGAAAGTGGAAACAAATAAAATCTCACCGATGCAAGATAAAAATAAGGATTTACGGGAATCGTCAAGGCCGCCGATACCGAAAAAAAGAACAGCGCGAAAAGTAATTTGAAAATCATGTAAGAGAAGCGAATCAATCTTCTCCCCGGGCGTTCGAGGAACTGCGAATAAAAGTATCGGCAGCGAAACACGCCCGGAAAACTTGTAGCTTGGTGGCGGGGGAGGGAAGGGTTGTTTGACAGTCGCGTTGCTTATATCGAGTCTCTCGGAGGGCAATAAAACAGTTCGGTATACATACATACTATAGCTGGAATGCCGCGTTTCAATTGTTCCGGCATTGTGAGGCCAAGAATCGAGCTACGACTGCGCATATTCAGGTGTACACGCATTTCCTGCCGTGCACAACGACTGCAATACACGTCGATCACGTAACAACCCTCTGCTTGTGTTGCACTCGTGTAACCACGGAATGTTCCGTCTTGTCGTCTCTGCAGTTATAAGTAGACGGCGGATTTGATGCATTTATGACAAAAATGAGTTACGCGTAATTCGACACAGTGAAAACATTAGAAGAATATAAACATACTCTCTATTATATTATTTACGACCTGTTAAACAAATTAAGAAAGAAAATCAATTTATATTTCACCGCAGCTGGTTGCAAATCAGGTGGAACATTCCTATTTTGCATAAAAATCCGCTCTCTCTGTCTAGTTATAACTTGCAATCAAATCGGTTGCAAGTTGCAACAAATTTTCACAAGGTCCTCTAATTGGTAAAATTATTATGACAATAATATTTACAAATAGAAGCAAACCAATATAAATATTAATAACTAGGCAAAAAAAAGTATAGGTAGAATTAAATTAAACTACAAAGTTCTTTTTATTTTTTTTCTTAATACGTTTATCAGGCTGAAAATGATGTAACAGTATTTCAAAATTCTTCTAATGTTTCACTGTTTTAGATTACACCACCTCATTTATTCGTAAACGCATCAAATCCACTAATAACAAATTCCGAGAAAAGGATATCACCGTCGCGTTGACGTTGGAAATCGTGGATTCTAAATGGCAGTTCAAAGATCATCGTGTTCCTTTTGACCACGCGAGTTTCCTGTAACGATCGCTTTCCTCCCTTTGTCTGTCTGGCCGACGAATCAGATAGAAAGAAGACAGGAGAGGAGGAGGAGGAGGAGGAGGAGGAGGCGCAGGAGGAATAGTGGGAGGGGTTGAAGCCGCTCTAAAGGACCCGGTTGCGATCCGTATTTGCAAAAAGGGAATCTTTTTCCCGGCGTTCACTTTGCGGGACTGTTACTCGGTTCCTCGCACGTAACGAGATGACGTAGGAGGAAGTCGCGCGTGAAGAAGAGAGCGATGAACGTTGTTTCTCGTTGCTCGACGACGCCGACGACGACGCCGCTTGTTTTATTCGTCCGTTGCTTTCGCCACCTAACGAGCAGCCTACCCACCCTTTTTCTTTGTCGGGATCTTTTTCCTGCGACGCGAGGCGAAGCATGAACGAGGAGAGAAACGAGCGAAAAGTGGAGAGGTAGGGAGAGAGACGCGACGAAGCGGGAGGACGAAGCGGGCAAACAACACGGGCTTCGTATTGAGAGTCATAAACTCTCTTTCAGGACGGGGCAGTTTTATGTAAACCATCGTTATCCCCGAGCATTTCCCTCCTGGACCCTGGGTCTCTTCAAATTATCGCGGAGATGTGTTTACGGGGGTTTTTCATTTCTCAGCGCGCCGGGTTTACGGCCGAGTAAAGCATATTGTAACGGCGAAAACGGAGATAATTAGTTTTCCACAGTCTGACTGGTTTCACACGACACGTTTTCGTTTTTGTATAATCTCCGTTGTCTCTTCTGTGAGAAGGTAATGATAAGATACGCCTAGAATGATTTCGCGATCTTTTTTACTACTGATCTGTCACCAGCTTACGGATTTGATGCATTTATGAGAAAAATGGGTGGTTGTAATTTAAAACAGTGAAAACATTCGGTTTACGGAAAACAACGATTTAAGGACATCCATATGTTATTTTCAATTAGTATTAGAATTGTTAGAGATAGGAAGACATTTTTTTCTATGGTTTCCGGATCTTGCGAAAATTTTCGCAAGGCCTCGAGGACCTTTCGAATAAAAGCCGGCGAGCATAATCAGTCTGATCCGCAGAAAAAAGTGTGCGTATCGACGGATCTAATCCAATCGCGAGCCGAAGGAGAGTTTAATTAAACTCTTTTCGTGAAACTACTCTGCGGAGAGAAGATCAAACTCGCCTTTGTATCGGCTCCAATCGTCTTTGCGCGTTGTAGCTTTTCCCGCTCGATTCTGATCTCCCTTTATTGAACGAGACAGGCCGGATAATATTAATTAATAGGTTGATTAACTCAACGTAACGAGGGGGCGAGGAGCGTGGTCTGTCGGCTCCCGATGTTTTCATGTAATCAAATGAAACGACGAGCGAGATACAGATAGATAGAGAGGGTGAGAGAAAAGGAGGGGAGAGAGAGAGAGAGAGAGAGAGAGAGAGAGAAAAGGGTGTGGAACGGAGAAAGAGAGAGAGTGAGAAAGCAGGTAACGCCGGGGGTGAGATTCAGTTTTAGGGTCGACTGAACTCACCTTTGTTGGAGCTGTTGTTGGAGTCTTCATCGTAAAGGATTTCATTTCCATTAGTGCGCCAAAGAAGCTCGAACGAAGAAAACTTGGAACAGGAAATCCGTCCTCCGTTCAAACCGTGAAATCCGTCGATTAAGAATTGTCTTTCTTCGTGCGTACGTGTCAGTGACTCGGGTTTTTAATTAGACTCTCGTCTCGCTTCTCATTTAAATATTCCATTGCGCGATGGCGCAACCTGTTAACTGGGTGAACTGCGATCGTAGATATTTAACAAATATTGGACGGCGTACCTGTACAGTTTACATTAACAAGTAAAAATGGGATGAAAATGTATGTAGTCAGCGAATGGTACAATCGAATACGAATCAGTTCTGTTCCGGTCTCCCCTATAGTTGATAGGCGAAAATAATTTATTGAGGAAACGAGATCCAATTCGTGTACAAACTAAATGTTCTTCCTTCCTTAGAATTGTACTAAAATATTTCTTTTTTAAATTGTTATTGGCCGTAATATTGATCACGATGATTATTAATTCTCTGCACGAAAAACAAAGTTACTTTTCGAACGACCTAATCATTCTGTTCTTCTTCACAGAAAAACGGTGATTATTCTATTCTTGTCCACGATTAGAATCGGCAATGTGCTCCGGCGAGTGGTAGCTCGCGCGGGTCGTCGAACGGGGGCCGCGGAGAGTCTTGTAGCTAAACGGAGGCCGAAACCGTCCCCCAGGAGGGATTTCCGGGGCGAGAAGATCGCCTTGGTCTTATCCCGTGTATTTAAAAAAGGCAAGGAGAACTGTCCTGCCAACGGCCCCGCGACGGACCTGTCCCCGAGGCCGGTCCTTTTAATTACCCGACGTTAAATTCTTTATCTGGCTGAAACAATGTGGCGGGCCTGTGTTTTCAGACCAAACAAAGCCCATGTTGATACGCGGTAATAGAATAATCTGGCAGCTGATTCCGGGGATATAGCCCGCGGGGATAGAAACCCACACGATTTCTGCACCCGGTCTCTCTGCGCCTACAACCCAGAACGAAAATCAACCCCCCGCCTACCGCAAGCCTCTCTACCACGCGCTCTCTCCCCGCTTCACCATCTCCGTGCACCCTCGTAACCTCATACGAGAAACCAAAACCCCGTCCACGTGTTTACCCACTACGTGGCTGTGCCTGGACAAATGGTTTCCGGTTCGGTAGGGTGGTGGCGGAGGGGTTCCGGGCGGGGGGAGATGCGTTTTCCTGTATTCCGCGTGACAATAAATCCCCGGACGAATTGCGACCGCGAGATTTTCTTGCGAGACCACCTCGGAAGAATTCAGATACACATCTTCGAAATGATCTGCAAAAAACAGACAGACAAGAAAGCGAGCTAATAAAAATGTGGTAAAAAGATGGCGATCTTTCTTCGCAGAGACTACTGACTAACTGTATAATTGCAAACGAAATTATTAGATTACGTTAACCCCTTGCCGTAATATTTCCTTTACAGTTGCAGTGTGATGTATTTGTATTTTTATTTATTGTATGGCTATATTTTATTTGTTAGACTTTGTTCAAATCTTCATCACGAGTCTGACTCGTTAAAATACGGCAAGGGGTTAACGAGGGTGAGTTTACGATTGAAGTCTCCAATGTAATTGAAACTTTCTGAAATTGTCGTATTGACTAAACGTATTATTGGATACGGCGAACCAATAAAAAATAAGTCAAGAACTAATATGTTTAGTTTTAGGTCTCTCGACATTCGCAGACCCTCGAGCAAAGTGGCCGTGAATGGAGAACCGGACGTGCCACTGGAGATAGGGAACAAATGGGATATAGCCGGGTAGTTTCGTTCCAACCGAAATGGGCTTATGCTAATTTTGTTTTCTCACGACGAACGCTCCGCACATTATGCTCTGTATATGTAACGTTTAAAGTGCGGGGCGTTTTGCAACCCTCCGTAATTTGTAACTGGATAAAGGGATGAACCTTAATCGTGGGACGCGAATTAGAAAGGAAATTTTCGGAGAATCAATCACATTAGTTTCTCGAAGGTGTACGAATACTGTGTACACCCACTGTATGTCTATTGTATGTTATCTAACAATTATTCCATAGGGATAACAACAAAATAGAATTTTATTTTGATCTAAAGGAAATGAATAATATATATATATATTTTTTAGTAGGTAGTGTCCGAAATTTTCATCACGAGTTTGACACGATATTATAGCGCAAGGGGTTAATAAATTTACCAACAATTTGTTGCGATGGCAAGGAAAGGAAATTTTGCGAAACCGTTAATCAATTTTTGGTCGGCGCATCGCGTGCATCAAGGAACGGGGTAGATTGTATAAATCAGCAGAGAGTTAACACAGAGTGCGGAACAATAATTAAAAGTACGTTGGCAATCGAATTACATTTGGAGAGGTGCGCGGCGTCGTTGTAATCGTTTCGGTAAATTTAATTATCGAAGATTGAAATTTTAGAAATGTTCACGACCGGACAGTATGGATTTCGTCGGCGGTATTTTCATGTATGTAAATTATCGGGGCTCGGAGAAACTCGCGAATTTTAATAATTACAAGGAAAAATAAGAGAGCATTGTGCATGTCATCTCTCTCTCGAGCACTTGTGTACACACGGGCAATTATTAATAATATACAAAATACCGGCGATATATTAATAAATGTCGAAATGATTTTCGATAAAGGTTTCTACGTGGTCAAAACCTCAAGACGTTCCTGGATTTCATTGAAAATTTCTGATATAATGTTTTCGAGGTCGCCGATTATGGTTCTGAACTCAGAATTTCGAAAAATAAAATGGCCGATACAATATGGCCGACGGGTATTTACAAAAATGTTTCGATTTCTATAAAAATTGGCGATAAGATGTTTTCGGAATCTCTGACCATTTTGGAAAACAAAACGATTCGATTTCTATAAAAATTGTATAAAAGAACGGGCAGTTCGGACCGATGCTCAGGTATGAAAACGCGACTTGCAATATTTAAAACATACAACCGAACAATTCTAACGTCCTAGTTGGAAGTTCATTTTTAAGGTTTCGGCTACGTTTACAGGCTTTGGGACCACTGCGCGGTGTACTAATGCATGTAATCAAGATTTAGAATGTTGAACATTCTGCAAGTTTAATTCCCTATGAAATGTACATATAATGTTGTGCGCGGTCGGTGTGTTCATTTGCAGTTGTTGCTGTATAATATATCGGCCGGGCCGGTGTAATGATTGACCGTCATTACACGTTACTTCGTGTCACGACTGGTCATTGTTCCCCGCTTTTCCAATATTCGGCCGAGTTACAATATTGTCGAATCATACGCGATCATACACTACCGATTGCTTGCAAATATTTGCGATACTTCAACGCCGGCATAAATAACTCGTGCCGCTCGAAAATCGTTGCCTTACAGATCGTCGATGGAAGTGCCTTTAATTCATGGCGTCGATTTTACGTTAACACCGTCGCTACTCGGGCATTGTGGCCGACAACCGATTGTTTAACCTCGTTCTAATTTATGTCGTCGAGAAATTCTATATCTTATTTAAAATACTATTTTCCCCAAGCAAAATAAAATCTGAAATATTAAATAGTATTTGAAATATTTTTTCGCCAAATAATGCCCACCTCTGTTGCCAATCTAATACTTACATAATAGTTTCGTGCCTAGGAAACCAATGAAAACGAGTTGAACGTAAGGATCGTATAAAAGTTGATGCTTCGAAACCGCAATTATTTTTGCGATGGAACCGCAGTAGAATTGGAATCGGTATCTCTGCCAATTTCTTGGCAATTATGGAGCCACCATGCCGGTTCCCTCGAAACTATTTGCAGAGCCGTGGCGTCGCGACAATTTCCAATCCCAGGTCTTGCGGATATAGGGAGGAAAAAAAAGCAAAAATAAAACATTCGCGTACCGTTCATGAATGGTAACACCGTGGGCACTTTGAAAAAATTTCGGTTCCCGTTCGAATGACAGTGTCGAGGCGGCGTCGGTGCGAATAGACAGAAATTGTCGGCGGGGAAATAACGAACCGTCAGTCGATTCGTCGCCGTCGAAACAATAACAATCGGCGTGTGCTCGACGATGCGGTAATTAAAATAAAATTAATTGGATTGGTCGTGTACGCGCGTTCCCGTGCCGGGAACTTTCGAAGGAGATGGCTGCACAGCCGTAGGGGCGTTTTGTGCGTTATTGCATATAATGCACTGTTTACTCTGCATCCTCCCTGCACGCCACCGACCCCACCCTCTCCCCGTATACATGCGTCCACGTACCTATGTACGTGGCAATCCGCTTCTTCTCTCCTCTTCCCTCTTCAGGAATCTTTCCGAGCCGGATATGGACCTGCTATCCGTTCGATTTAATGGATACAGTGCCTCCCGCTAATATACGGACACTCTTCAATAGACAATAACTTTTTTAACTGTTATCGATGAAGAAAAACTGTTTCAATTGCTCAAAACAAAACTTTTATCAATAAGAGAAAAACTTTGCGGTTTTAGTCGATGAAATACTTGATATTCTATCACTTTTTTTCTTTTTGATTGTAACAGTTATGGTCCCTGGTTTGCACAAATTCTCACATTATAAGACTATAAATTAATACACATTGGGCTGGCAAGAAAGTATATATATAATTTCGGTATTTTAAGGTGAAACATAAATTTCTTTAAGCAACGAACTTCGATCAAATATTTGGTAGCTTAATAAAGTTATTGGCTATTTTCATTAAGCTGCGACAGCTACATATTGAATAATAAAATTGTGTTTCATTTCACCTTAAAATACCGAAATTACTTTCTTGCCAGTCCAATATTATATTGGACCATTCGATTTGAACTTTTTTCAGAAGTTACAACAATTGAATTGCTACGAAACGTGAAAAAAATTTTTTAGAAAATTGGTTGGTGACCATCCTTTTTGCTCATTCACATCCCAACGCAGTCCTCAATTAATTTGTATTCTGTACGACATTTTATTAAAATCTGCGACCCAACAATCAACTGATTTCACAAATTATTATTTTTTTTTAATTGAACAGCTCGATGCATTTTGCGTTCTGAAAAATATTTTACCATTAAAAAGACGGTAAGTTTTTTGCAACGTGGACAAAATTTTTGAAAAAAACTGCGAGTTGTCGGAATTAAATAGAAAATACTAAAAGTTGCATTTTACAACTTTTTTATGTGGGCCTATATTGAAAATTTTTAAAATACGTTTTGTAGATCTGTGTTAATTAAATATATTCCGAAAATTTCATCAAAATCGGTCAACTTTGCAATGAGCTACAAACGTTTCAAGATGAATGGATGGAGATCAATAAAATTGCACTTTTTCACGATTTTCTGTCTCTAACTGCAGTAAATCGTTCACTTCGTAAAATAGTTCACCGATGACGTAGAAAATCGTTAGAGAAGCATCGAGAGTCGAAGAGTTCGTCTCTGTCTCGTCTTTTCAAATGTTCCACGATGTAGTACTATCGAATAACAATTGTTACTGCAAAGCAACCTACAAAAATGTATACTTCCACAACCAGAGCCGGTCCAATCATTAATAATTATACTCCGACACCCGATACGCGTGCGTATAAATTTTCACAAATTAATACACAGGAACTGGGATCGAATAAAAGTGTGCTCGTGCCACTGGAGATTTCATCGGGGTTTTAATGAGAATGTTATCGAACCTCATTAATTTCGGCAGTGCGGAAGTATTACGAAAAAATCGTTCACCGCTGTAAATACACGGGCTACGCAGTGGTTTCTGACCCGACTCCGGATTTTGTGCGTGTATGGCAAAGCTGAGTGTACGCAGAAAGTAACGCAATAAAATCAAGCTGGGGGCTTGTATTCTTTAATTTTCTTGAAGAAAAGCAAGTGTCCGGTGATGGACGGGAGCGTACCTTTACCCGAAATACTAGAAGAATTTTAATCATTGAAAGATATCAATTTTCAATTCTTACTCTGTCTGGCTCCTGTCTTTTGCCATACCCTTATTGTCTATTATCAATGTTAATCTATTCTAACGTCTTACATCTAATATTGCCTCTCCCTCTCCCCGTTTGTTTATTTCTTTCCTTTTTTCTCGATACACCTGAGCCAGTCTACTATTTCTCCCACTCTTTTATCTTGTACTATCTTCAGAACATTTTTATGTATTTTCGTATCTTGCAACGAACGCGTGGACAATTCTGTGTATAAATGATTTATTAGTTCATTTCGCGAGCTTTCGAGATTTAGCCGTTCGGCGGGACCGATCGATACATATCTTTTCTCGATGGAGGCGCTTGGCTAGCTCATTAAAATTTCACCGGGAAAGAGAGAGAGAGGGAGAGAGAGAGAAAAAGAGGTTTGTCTTGATCTTTGATTTGCTCGAGAGAAACTTGACTCCACCGTGGAACCTTGCGGGGATCAGACCGATTTCAGCTTCAAATTCACTTTGACTTCGACTGGTGCTCCGATTCCCATGGGATACATCGGGCTAGCTCGTACCACTTCATCCTGTTCCCGTAGAAAAATCGAGGGAAACCTGTTCCCGTTCCATTTTCGTTATCTCGAAGGATACACCTGTTAAAGAACCGCTGCACTTAAACTTCACGGAAACCCCTTACGACGATCCGGAATTGTTTCAGTTGCCGAGATAAATGTTTCGTTTTTGTTTAAACACTTCCGAAGTTGTAACTCGAGTGCCATTGTTACATCGACCGCACGTATTAAATCAGTATGTCGACGAGTTTGTTAGAATATGATAATACAATTAAAAGTATTACGTCGTTCGGAAAGCCATTTCATTTTCTCAAATGAAATTCTCTTAAAATATGTTCTTTGACATTTCGTTCTATGATCTGTTGTGAAAATTTCTTTCTTTAAATTATCTCTGACCACGGCTTGAAACGTGTTTTCCCTCATGTTCAATAAATTTTTCATACATATACTTTTAAATAAAGAATGATAACGCAACTGTCTGGATGGCGTATTTATAATTAATGAATTCCTCGATAATATTGAAGCACGCGGTATTTCTCTCGCGGTATTTTTTCCCCTGTTTTTCAGTGTTACTAAAACAAGGATGGGAAAAATATGGTAACTAGCAACAATACATTGATGCAGCAAAATTTCGAGTAAGATGACTGAAAAGGAGCACGAATTGCACAAGTAATCAATTTGCAGCTGATCAATTGTGTATCTTTGCATACTGCGTTGATTTATTTCAATAAATTCGGAAACAATTCAGCGGAAATTGTTACACAAGTAACGGTTTAATTAAAATTGACAATTGTTGTTTGGAAAAGTGTTATTAACGACATGTAGAGAAATTAATAATGTCAGCATTTGTGCCGGGAGCGGTCGTAGTTTATAATTGTTTGTAATTTCGAATTTCCTCGATTTTGTTTGAGAAATATACGTAGTTGTGAATTCTCGTTTTGTAGAATATGCCCTCAAATCCAATAATGAGCCGAACGTTACCGCGGAGCTAAGGTTTCTTGCTATTTCCTCGGTGTATCGGCGTAATTTTATAAACACTTTGAAAATTTTGCGTCGGCGTGTGGCTTCCCGCGCCGAGATTGCTTGACCTTTTAAGGTTTCGTCTACTTCGCGGGAAAATAATTACAAAATCACAGAACGGAACACTTTAAATCTTTCTTCAGCCCCTTTGAGAAGTCGCATTTGTTCAGCTTCCGTGCTCGGTTCCGCTTCGACGCCAGGCTCGCTCGTCCTGAAACGCGTTTCGAACGTAAAATTCGATCGATTGCGAACGTGACCGCATCGATACGCAAAAGAAAATGAAAAAGACACCGAACATTTTATCGCAGCTGGAAGACTGCTCCTGCGATCACCGCAATAGCTTGCACCGTTGACAAATAGGATAAAGGTACCAGCATATTTTTTTATTAACCCTTGTGTACCCGGGTACCTATTTACTGTATTTCTTTCAACAATTTGTTCATGTTCCTCTAAAAAATATTACAAAATTTCTTTGAATGTCCACTCTTTACTCGCTAATATACAGGGTGAGGCACCTAAAACAGGCCACAAACAAATTTTTTATAACCTGATGTTAAGAATGTGGAATCAAATGAAATCTTGTTTTCAATGGTAGTAGCCTTTGTGGATTTGAAATAAATAAAAGTCGTACTCTGTCAAGACCAAAACGTTTCATGTATTTTCATTTGTTCTAGACATGAACGGGAGAACCGTGGCTCGTTTATGCGTGGCCCGCCGCACCGTATATTTTGAACAGCGTGAACGTGTAGCGTGAACAATGGCAGCGCGACTAGGGACATTTGTACGTATTTATTTCTGATCGAAGTATTGAACGATATGATTTGATAATCAGCCCATCGAACGGGAAAAAGATCATTGTAGTGTTCCGACGGAAATTTCAGATCGCACCGGAAATATTCAAATGTCACGCACGCGGGGCTTATCGTTATCGGGTTACATCCCCGAATTGGAAATTACGATCGAAATCATCGACGGGTGGTATTTACGATGTGACGAAAGTATTCCGCGGCCGGCGATGATCTAGTCGAACGATATTATCGACTAGGCTAATTTTCGTTAAATTGCAAAGTACAGAATTTCATTAGCGCGATGCAATGATCCGCTTCGGCTCGTTATTTCACCGGGAAATGTCAATCATTTTGGAAAATCCACGATAAATGTGATCGAGTCAAATATATCAGCCTGAGCAAACATGGCCGACGAGGAAGAGGAAGCTACTACGACCGATGCCGGTGATACCACCACCGATGCACCTGATACCGATGTCACAGATGCAACGAAAGAAAAGATGAAATCGCAAGACACGACCAGAACAGGCAAGAAGAAGAAGAGGAAACCGTTCTCGATGGAGAAATGCATGAAGAAGAGATGGAAATGTGAGAACAGGCCTAACTGGGAGAACTTCATGAACGCGTAAGAGAAGTGCTGACAATGTGTGGTTAGGGTGACCAGAAATACAGAGTGTTCCTCTTATCCTAGACTCTTTAATATCTTCGTTATTTTTGCGGATACAAAAATTTGTCACCTTTTCACTGTTCAACATTGGCTTCGTGGTTACAGTTTTTCCGAATTACGTTACACTGTTCTGTTATTTGTACGTAAATTTTCTCGAAACTTGACTGATTCAAGTTTCAGGAAAATTTATCTGCAAATAACAAAATCAGAAGAAAAATCATCAATTGACCAAAGTTTGCAGCGAGAAAAATGGAGATCTTGGGTAGGGTTTCTGCGAAATTCGTTGTTCTCTTCAGGTTCTTGGACGAGCAAGTACAATTGGAGAGGGATGACATATTTAAACAGAGGAAACCGGCGACGTTCGGGAAGTTTCCCCGAGTTCAATCGGAGGAGGACTTAGCGACACCGCACAAATGCTTGCCCCTTAACGCTTTCCAGTTCCGGGATAAGCAGGACTTGCCGAATAAGATGGATCGCTCGAAAATGATCCGAATTTGGAAGAATATGCGAGCGAATTTGCCGGTTCGTACGTCGCGTTTCTCCTATGTAATCGGTTGTAATAATATTTCGATTTGTATCGTAACATCGTTTACTAAACGCTGATTTGATCGCAGACTTGCCCCAACTTTAACTTCGGGTACCTCCACCCGACCCGACCCGATTACCATTTCGGGTACCCGAAATTTCGGTACTCGCACACCCCTAGTGATCATACTTTATGCAAAATAAAAACTTCCTACCTGACTTGTAACAAGCTGGGGTGAAATCAATATTTAATTTCTTGTTGAAATGTTTCTTGTTTAAATTCTTCAAATTCTTTTACTGTCAGAAATTAGACCTATCCAGTTTTATCATAAATGCATAAAATCCGCAGTCTAGTAATCAGACATTGATCTCCTAGGATCGAAACTTGGATTTCTGGCATTCTCTCGCCCAAATCTACTGGATTACATAGGAAAAAGGGAAAAATTTCTGGTTAAGCAAAGTTTAACCAATTTCTCGATTCCACCAATCGAAGACCTTACCTTTTACAGGTGCACGAGTCAAGATCAGACTTGGACATAGCTCCCGGCGTGAAGAAAACGGACAGCGGCAAGTGGCCAGGATTGTGGCCGTGCACAACACGAGATTTGGTGAACGAGCTGAAGGAACGTCATCGGCAGAAATGGAAGGAGAGGAAAGATCTGTTCCCTTGTGAACCGGATGACGAAGATGATGTCTACGACGACCCTATCAACGATTATTCCGAACGCAAGGAGTTAGGTCACGCGAGGATTCCGCCTATTTGTCCCTCGCTCGCCAAAGAATGGATGGTCGATCGAGCTGCTGGTGAACAACCGGGATTGGTCGATGGCGATTACATCATTTTCGAGTTACCGTTGAAAGGGAAGGTCACCAAGATCTACGCCGATCGTTGCATTCATGGCTTGAGGGGTATGCACTTGCCGGAACTGGGACTGAAGCGTCAACGACGGAAAACGTGGAAGTTTTGCTTCTACCAGGCCATCGTCGCCCTTTTGGCTAAAACACAGTTGAGGTATTTTTGAAAATTCCACATTTTTCTGGCACGTTGTCTATAAAATTCTTTTTTGAGGATAAAAAATTGGGGAATATTAATTTTGTATGAAAATTTTATTGGGGGGAGTAATATAGGGTTACATGAATTAATTTTATAGAGAATTTAATAATATTTTAAATTATAGTATGAGAATTAATTCTATAGAAAATTTACTAATAACATTAAATTATTATGGAATTTTATATGATTAAATTTTATTAGAGGGGAATAATATTATTCATAAAAATTTTATAGAGAATTTAATAATATTTTAAAATTGCATTAAATTAGTGTGAAACTTAATTTTATAGACTACTGCCTGAACGTGTTCACTAACACGTTTAACGACGGTTACGCAAAAAATTGTCGGGTTTCCACGAAATCTAATATTCCCATATTTTTCGGGTTGCTGATTATTAGACTGCGGATTTTATGCATTTCTAACAAAAATGAGTGGGCAAAATTTCAAGCGGTAAAAAGATTAAAAGAATTTAAGAACATGCATGTGTCATTTTTAATTTAATAAAATGATTAAAGCAGGAAAGCATAATGGGTGACAAAAAAGTTCTGATCGCTGAACCGGTAAAATAAATCGTAGGGCAAGGGGTAAAATGGGAAAGTGACTAAACATTACCACCACGTACTTATCATTACAAGATACAAATACGCAACGTCCACGAACATCGACTACATCTACGAGCACGCGTGGATGCTGTTCACACACATGGGCATGCTGAACGTGCAACCGAAACAGCGACTGGACGATGTTGTCGTGTACAATTACAAGTACAGCATCGAGGTGGAGTTGATACGTGAAATGAACGACGTCCCCGTGATAACCGGCGTGACCTTCGACTACGAAGAGCCGAACTTGAAGAGGAAATTGAAACTAGAACGGAACGAGCTGATGAACGTTCAATTGGAGCTCGGTGCGGAGAAGCTCACCGATGATCAACGATCTCCGGTGCACAAGGGCGTGAGGAAGATCGAGAATTGGTTTGATAAACTGAAGATCCGCTACCGCAACTGCATCTTCCGCACCTCGCGATTCTGCGTCGCCTTCTGGAATGACAACCTCTTCTGGTACCTGTACAACCCCTATCGTTGCGATGACTTCGGTTACTGGAACGACGATGGGTACGTTTTCTAGAGCTGGTGATACATTGTAGTTTTAGTAGACAGCGGATTTTTTATGCATTTTTTATGCAAAGGAAAGGAATTTTTATTTCACTCCAGTTGGTTGCAAATCAAGTAGAAAATGTTTATTTTGCATAAAGATTCGCTGTATAATTATTAGGTTGAAGGGGGAAATTTCGGTCGTATTTTAAAGAGAACATTTCAATCAATTTATAAAAATATATATTTAATATTATTCAATGATATAATTTTAATTGCCATCGTTCAGATAACCTGTCAATTCAGGTTCAGGTTAAAGTTCACAGAACTTTCCCTCCAACCTAATAGTTCGAATAGTCCATTACATTTCAAATCGTACTTCTGACAATCATATATTTTATTCGCTGGAAAAAAAATAGTGTTTCATTTGAGGGATTCTCAAAATAGTGCGAATTTTATTTATTTTCAGTTAGTTTTTCTCGTATTCGTAGCTGTCAAATATTATTTCTGAAAATATTAACACTAGCAAGATCGTAGAACGAACTGGTCACTGCACTTCATTTTATTTTGTTTTCGGCTATCGAAATAGAAATATTTTATTCGCAGAAATTCTACTGTTCATTTAAAATATACAATAGTATTTTATTTGAAATTGTAGGGCTTTTAATCATAGAGAAATCATAGAGAATGGAAATATTCTAGGTTGGAAAAAATGTTAATTTTAAATATTCTTAGATTATTAAATATATTCCTATCTAATCAATTACTAAATATTTAAGTATTACATACGGTACATTGTATCAATTTTATATCCATCAAAAGAAAAAAGATTAATATAGCATGACATTATTCTAGCTATAGAAAGAAATGTTTAATTTTCCAGTTAAAGTAGAGGTCCGAGCGCAAAGGGTTAAAGAGTTAAATATCTTGAATAGAAAATCCTGTTCCATTTCACCTTAAAATAAATTACAATCTTGCCAAGAACCAACGTTACAAAACATTGTTTCTCCAAAACCAGCTTCGCCTGCATCATGAAGTTCTGCTCGAGGGATTCTTTGCGGAGGCACCTGATGATACTGATGCTGCGAGCATACGTGTACATAATCCCAAAATCGGCGATGCAGACAACCAAAGAAGAGACGGCTAAACCGGAAGTAGTCTTGTTGGGGGAAGACGCTCCTCCGCTAGTTGAACCAGAAGACGAGGAGCAATGGGAAGAGAAGTGTTTCACGGTGGAAATCTACCACGTGACGCACCTGTGTTGCCAAATTCAGAACCTGAAGTTGTTGCAGAGGGTGGCACCGAAGCCAGCCCAACGGTTGGTGGAGAGAAAGACCATCGACGATTGTCCTTTCGATCCTCTGGATGTGAGAGACGCTTGCACGATCGAACAGGAAGAGGGAGACTTGAAGGACGCGATTGAGAAGCCTACTTGGCTGAAGTTGTACAAGATCAGCTGGGCGAAGTGCACGCCGGTCGCGCAGAAGAAGAAGAGCAAGGAGCCTGGCACTGGGAAGATGCGTTGGCACCAATACGTTGTCGAAGAGTCCAACAAGTTGTTCTCTCTTTGGGGAGAGCTGCACATCACGGATGGGATGTTCGACAGGGAGAATCGAGGGATGCAGACGTACGCTTGTTACGTGGTCTGCGCTGGCATGACCAGGATTATGGCACCCGAGTATTGGAGCTCGAAGACTCTTGATGTGATCGTGATGTGCGGCGACCGGTACTACACGCACAGCAAACTGGAAGCGGAATTCAAGGCCACCAAGAACGAGTACAGCCACGTGAACTGCTGGAACAGGTACCTGACCAGCCATTTCACTATTGGGGAGACCATGTTCGAGGCTAACGTCCTGCCAGCCATCTGCGGCAGATTGTACTCCAAGTCGAACAGGTACTAGAGATACCCATTTCACGCGTGTAATTAATAGAATCCGTGCAGAAGTCCGGATACTATACAGGGTGCGGCACAAATTAGTCCCCACGATTTTTCAGCCCCTTCGCATGGTCGGAAAGAAAAGTGTTTCTTACCAAAGTTAATCAGTATTTAACCGACAAGAAATTGCAGAAATTGCATATGTTTAATTCGCGCAGATCTACAACACGTATTTTCTAAATTTTCAACATAGCCCCATATAAAAAAAGTTATAAAATGCAACTTTCAGTATTTTCTCTGCAATTCCGATCAATTGCAATTATTGAAAAAATTTCTTTTCACATCCTGTAGTGAACTAATTGTTCTAGCTTCCCACGAAAGTACAAATCGTATAGTCAAATATTTAAAATTAATTCGATATTATAATGATGCAATAAAAAAATTACAAAACAAAAGGTCACTAATTTGGTTGCCAACCTAATAGTACATACACGTGAATATCCTCAATACACGTCCAAAATCGTGATCTCTAACAGGTACCTCTGGCAGTCGCTCGAGCAAATGTTCCTCAAGTATAAATTCGGCATTCTCACCTGTGAGAGCTCTTGCCTGGGCATCTTCAAGTTCTGTGGAGCCTACTACGTCTGCGACGTTAATTCTGTTGGCCCACCGTTGTTCACATACGGAGAAGGCGCTGTGTATTTGTTGAGAGCCACGTACTTTTATAAATTCATCACGATCCTCGTGCTCACGGTTGGCTCACCGGAGTGCAGCCAGTTCGCACTCAATCCTATCGAGATTCTCAAGGTTATCGATGTTGGACCGAGTACACTACCCATCGGCAGGGCAGAGAAGAAGAGGGACACGAGGATTACCAAGATCGAGTGTCCCTTCGACGAAGAGAAGAAGAAGCAGATGAGAAAGTGGAAGGGCAGGAGGCAGGAAACTGCGAGGACTATCGATAAGATGTGTTGCAAGGGTGCTGATTGAGTTAATTCTTGTGGAGTCTTTGTGCATAGGTCTTGTAGTTGAAAACTTATTTTTGTTGTGTAAAATCCCCAGTCTACTTATGATTGTTCAGGTTTTGCTGCTGTAAGTACGTTTTATTAAATTTTCATTGAAACGTCTGGATTTTTAGCTAGAAGTTCCAACAAGAAATGACGATCTTCTTGTTAAAGTACTATGTTGTAATTTTCTGGGTACCGAAGTAACTTGTTAGTTAAGCTATACACACTGAGAGTCAAAGGGAACGTATGAAATACAGGAAAACTTCCGTTTAATGCATTAGACTCGGCTTTCACAAAGAATGTGTATATTAAACGTTTCAGAAAAATTTGTGAAACGCGTCTCTCTTTGGAAAACTTTTATAACCAGACAGCGGATCTTTATGCTTTATGAATTAATTTCCTTTATGAATTTATTTCCTATCTTAATTTTATGCAAAATAAAAATTGTTTGCATCGATTGCAATTATTTCTTCTCTCTTAATGATTTTAGTGGAGGAGAAATCATATATTGACATCTTCAATTTTTAAAATTTTCCTACAATTTTTAATTTCGTCTACTCGGTTTTCCTATAAATACATAAATATCCGCAGTCTACAAATGACTTATTGGGGCGGATGAGGGTAAAGTGAAAAGTTAGGTAAAGATGAGTTGGCGAGAATCCCTGGCTAGTGGAAGAAGCTGAAGAAGAGGCCCCGGTCCGTTTCGGCGAAGCAAACAGTTGTCGGGGAAAGCGGCGAAGTTAGTGACTTTGAATAATTGAAAGAAAAAAGCTCTCCCGCGGCGGAAATAAAAGAAGCCGCGTTTAAGTCGATCGTCTTTAGGTCTCAGTGCAGCAACGGCGGCGTGGAACCTATTAAACTTGCACCGCAAGAGAACCGACCGTCTTAGTTCCTAGCTTCGCCCTCGGGATTTATGTACTTACCAGAACTTGCTCCCCGGAACTCGGCGAACTTGCGGTGTCCATGAGTTACCGCTACTCAGCCAGGTGCTCTTTCACCCCTATCGCACAATACTAATAATATAATCGTCGAGGCACGTAGAACTAAGTTTCAGCCACTACGACGCGCGACGCCAGTCTGCCGAGGGATTTTAATCACTGATCCATTCTGTAACGAGATTACATTCGGTGTACCGGGTGCTCCGAATCGAGGGGGACTTTTTCCTACAAATATTTGCCGGAAATTCTCGCGAGAAATGATTTCTTACCGGTGATTAGTGCACACATTGGCTCGTCGGGAAACTTCTAAATCGCTTCGGCTTTTTCAACCCTTCGCACTCGCAGCTATTTTCACTAAAAAATTGAACATTTATTCGATAAAACTTTTCTTTCCATGTAATACCTCATATAATACTTAAATGTTTAGTAATTGATTAGGTCCCGACATATTTGATAATGTAAATAATATTCTTTTTAATAATGCTACAGCAATTTTTGTGCTCGAGTGCTAAGAGTTAACTTGCTCCGCAATACGAAATTTCTGATTTATAAATTTTAGTAAAAAAATATTAATTAATAAATTTTAGTTTACAAAAATAACGAGTTTATCTGACGTTCGAATTAAGTGACATAAATTTTTCTCTGAACAAAATGCATGGTTACAATAAATGTCCATTCTCTTTGTTTCGAGTATAGTATTATTAACAACAGTAAACGTTAATTATCGGAAGAACCTCATTCAACATAAAACTCTACAGTGGACTCTCGGGAAAGGTGCAAGATTACAGCCTGTTGTTCAAGCAACAATAATAATTCACGGTACACGTTGTTTAATCTTCACATATTGAACATCTCCATAATTATTCTGCCGTAGGCAGGAACCGAAGATGGCGGTTTTGTTTCAATAATTTATTTCACTGTCTATTATACACATCGAACGTAAGCTATATGTACAAACGTATTTACACCCTAATTCCATATATTTACATGTCTGCTGTAGAAAGGGTGGAAGCATCCCCTTCCGTTTTCTAACAGACCTCCGGTACAACCAGTGAAAAAGAGTCTAACACCTATATTCCGATTACGCCACTTCCAGGTCCGAACTATCGGTGTCTTGTTCCGGTTGCTGTTGTTGTTGTTGCTGCTGTTGCTGCTGTCTAGTCAGTAGCATATGATCCGTAACCTTGACAGTGGACACCGGCACGCTGTCATCGGTACGCTGACGTTGTTCCAGTTGAAGCTTCCGCATATGTTCCTGTTCCTCCCGCTTCTGTTTACGCCATTTTGCGCGACGATTCTTGAACCACACCTGCAATCGAAAATATTCGATCGTGAAGGGAGCGGCTTGCCCTTTTAACCCTCTGCGGTCCACGTGTTCTTCCCTTACTTCAGAACTTGATACAGAGTGATTTCATTCAGTTAGATTTCCATAGGTACAGACACTTTTAATATCGGACCACAGGACTTGGATTTTTTTCGAGAAATTGGAACAATTAGTTTACTGTGTACAAAAAAGACGCATAATTTTATGCATAAATGCATAAAATCCGCAGTCTATCATTTATGAAAGCTTGACAATGAATTTTTGTGAAAGTTGATAAAACAACAATTGATACAACGTGATAAATCCGATTTTGCAAAGGCGTTTTAATAAAATAAGAACCGAAATGTCTTTCGAACGACTTGTATCAAATTATTCGGCTCATCCCCGAGTTATTGTGTCTGCTGTAGCTGCATCGATTGTCGCTTACTTATTCGGGATCTGCAACGATTGCTACTGCGCAGTAATTACAGCGACTTAATTAAGGCTCCCGTTGGATCGGTCCGCGCACATCCGTCGTGTCTACGCGTTTCTCGTTATTACATTGCAAAATTATTAAGAGACCTCAGCGTCTATCAGAACGGACACGGCGCTTAATTGATAAGCCCGTTTTACCTGCTCGCTGCTGTCGTATTCATCGCGGGGGCTCGTAACAAGGCGGAAGGGAGCTAGCGAAGATCAAACGGCTTCATCCCACATTCGAAATCAGCATTTGTTCATCACGCTTGTCCGACTCGATTTAAACGAAGCCTGAAAATCAATACCTCCGCTGTTACCTTCGGCGTTTCGGATATTCCGCTGATCTCCCGTCTAATTACTTAAGAGACCTTTGTCACAATCTCCTACATGCAGGGCCGCGCGGTACATTTTATCTGTGTGACGCAAGTCTTCGAAATACTTCCCCTTAAATTTGTTCTCTTTCTTTAAAATAACCTTCGATTGTGATTTAAATAGAAAATTGCATAAAATGTACTAATACTGTTTTTATTTTGAAAATATGAACTACTTTAAAGTAATGTTATCAATTATCAACTACAACAATCTACTACAGTTTTACCCTTCTAATTTGTTCAATTCGAATTACTGTTTTCTAAAAATTAGAGAATTTGTGATTCAATTCTAACAATCTGACAACATTTTTCGTAAATTCAATAATTGTAAGACAAAGTCACATTTGACCGTGATAGGTTGACTGCTGAAGTTGTAACAATCCTTGATTCATTGTATTGTTTCACGACGTGCTTGTGTTAAATGTTTTTAATATTCCATGTGGGCATTTACATATTCCACGCTGTCCAGTACTCGTCCCATTCTCTCAGAGTTCCGTACTTTTTGCCCGACCGTTTGTTTCCCTTCTCCTTTTTCCCATTTTTCTATAAACACTCCGCGATCCCAGTAATCGGTCATGTTCGCTCGATTCGAATCAGCTAGCAATCAATTAAACCAGTCGAGATCAAATTTCACATGTTAATTATCTATCATGCGGAAGGATTTTCAATCTAATTATATTCCCACTAGGTCTTACACCCTTTTTTTTTTGAGAGTTCGAATTCAATCGATCAAAAATTTCTTACTAGAAATGGAGTGAATTAGAAATTTATTTTCTTCCCTATTATGTTTAGCAGGTTGAGAATAATATGATAGTACGTTTAAATTTTTCTAAAATTTTCGTATTCTAAATTACACCCACTCACTTTTGTCATAAATGCATAAAATCCGCAGTCTACTACTTATAGTGCAAGGTAAGAGCTTCATTATCGAGTAACTAATAATGGTCCAGCGCTTCCACGAATGAAATAACAACCGGAAAATTCCCATAATCGGCGTTCTCGCGCCTCGATTTTTCCTCGATACGAGCACCTGTCGTTGCGGCACGTTTCTAGCATTCTGTTGATGCAATCACGGGGATAGAGGAGAGACGGTCGCATGTGTAAACAGTCGTCATGCTTCTTTCCAAACAGCAGAACGAAGTGCTTTAGGCCCCTGCCCCTCTGGTCCCTGAGCTTTACCTTTATTTCACCGCTTTTTCCTCTTTCCCGTCTGAAAAGTCGCCTTTCTACTAATTCTGTACAAACACCGAAACTCTTGCTCTCGCCGCGCGGCAGGTGCACGGCAGGTATATGTTGTTTCAAAGTCTTTAAAGGCTCTCGTAACTCGGAGATTTTTCTTTTACCGGGGCCGACCACGCGGGTGGTCTTGGTCCACGCCGCGCGGCTGCGATAAGTGTGAATGACTTTGGGATTGTACGATTGTTTGGGCAAATTGCGAGCCACCAATGGGAGTTTATATCAACCCTGGTATTAGTATTTACCCTGAGATCACGATTACACTGTGCTAACGGAACTCGTTATCGAGACGCGGCGAAACAATTCTTTCTTTCATTCTCCAATCTGGCTGCGAGCGAGAACGAGGTTTACAAATTGATTCCGTGGCTCTTTCTTTGTTTTCTTGCCGATTTACGTACTGTAACTGCCATTAATATTCGGACATTCTTATAAAGACTTTTTTTAACATTGAATCTGAATTAAATTATTCCCATATTTAAAAAGTTATCGGTTGTGTGAGAGCGTCCGAATATTACTAGGAGTCACTGTATAATAACAAGTTTAGAAACTACGCAGTTCAGAAAGTTTGTCGAACTTTCTCAGCCCACCCGGTATAATTACGGAGGATTCACGAGGAGTTTTCGATGCCCAAAAGAGCATCTGCAACCGAGAGGAGCAAGAAACTGAAACTGAGCATCAATCTCCCGGCAATCCCTTTAAACGGGACTAGGACACTGCGTCAGAAAAGGATTTTTCCGGCGATCCAGTCTCAATGACACACCGTCCTAAGTCTATTCTAACCTCCTCAGGGCCCTGAAGAACCTACTCGTAGACTTTTGTTAGGTCCCATTCTCAAAGACGTTCGGTTGGACAGAAGACTGCATATTTTGTGCAGTTATCACACGAAAATCACAGAAAGAAACTTGCGATTAATTCTAACAATTTCTCTTTTAATAATAATTCAATGATTGTAATCGCTGTAGCTCCATTTCAAATCAAAATCTCTGAACCTCCGCATCAACAATGTATTAATTCTGTACGCGATAGAGAGTAAATGCTGGAAACGTGATGGAAATGATTGATCAGTAAAAAAGATTGGAACACGCCCCACGAGGTTTTGTCTCAAGTGGGAACGCTCGAACCGATTTCCCCGCGTTATTCTGACATTACAAACACGGCCGTCGGGGTTAATCGCCGCGGAGCAAAAACGAAATCGCCTCGATTGAACGGGAAATATCTCGTGACGAATTAATGGTTACACGCGGGCCCGGACCTTTTCACCGTTAAATGCCGTACGAGGTGTACGGGGGTTGTTCGGTTGCGTCGCACGTGTACGGTTAATGCGAGCCCGATCATATGTATAGTTGAAGTAAACACATTATCGAGGCAAAGCTTTTAATCTAGCATGCAACTTGTTGGCCCAAGTCGAACGACGCTCGATACATACTGGCCACAAATAATTTTAATGACCCTCGTGAAAGAATTATGACGGACGCGGAACACAGGCTCTCTTCAGCCTCCACAGTCCGGGTTTCAAAAACAGCGTTTCGTCATCGGGACAAATTGTACGCGTTCCGAGACCCGAACGACGAGAGAGATCCGAACGGTCAATGTTTGTCAACCGGAAACCTAATATTCTTCCAGGTTCGAGCGAGTAATTTGTCAGTTTAGGCGGCGGCTACCGGTCGCGGGAAGCCTCGACCGTAAAATTCCTTGGATGCCGTTCAATCCATAAAAGTTCTACTCGGGAGACGGGAGAATAGTATTGTAGGGTGTGTGTACGAATAGTATGGAAAGTGGTCTAACTCATGATTTTATTGCTATTTTTATATTATGTAAAATCCTAAATTAGAATTGTATTAGTCTTGATTGATGAACATTTATTATCAATGTGTAATTTTGTGTGAATCTCTCTCTCTCTCATACGAAATTATGTTGTTTTGCACCATTTTCAGAATTAAAATTTTTGGCAATGTCGTAAAAATTACATTGAATTAATTTAGTTTAAAATGAGATGTGTGATGTGAAATAACTGATAAATACATTTTTATGTGTTCCCGACAAAAATGGTCACTGGTACTTAAAGGTTTTTATTTTCATAAAGACTACTTAGACGAATATGAATGGAATTCTTTTTTCGCACAAATAAACGAATGTCTCGCTCCATATTTTCATTGTATCGTAATTTAGACAGCGGATCTTTATGCAAAATAAAAATTTTCCATCTGAATTGCAACAAACCAGAGTGACATTGAAATTTATTTTCTCCCTTAGTATATGTGCTCGATAGGCTGAAAATAATATAAAAGTATTTTTAAATTCGTTTAATGTTTTTAATGTTCTCCATTACACCTACACATTTTTGTCACGAATGCATGAAATCCGCTGTCCAATCATAATGATTGCTAATGCGACCCCCACCCAAACTTGTGACCGACACTGTTCCAATTTCCTGAAGAGTGTACAATGTTTTAAGAAAGCAGTTTCCGGTAAACTTGTGGGACATATTTACGCGAAAAGGAGAGAAGGGAATCTCCGTTGCTTATATGATTGATCGACCTTACCTCGATCCTTTCCTCCTTGAGATCGACCTGCTGCGCAAGCTGCTCCCTGAGGATCACGTCCGGATAGTGAGTTTTATCGAAGGTGGCTTCCAGTTGCTCCAATTGTTCCTCAGTGAATATCGTTCTGTGACGACGTTTCCTCTTCGCCATGGGGCCGACAGCGGCCGCGTTAGGATTTATTTGATAAGGATGAGCCGCATGGTAGAAAGCCGGCTGTCCATGCAGCGAAACGCCGGCGGCCGCCATTGCTGCCACGTATCCGCCGGAATACAAACTCGGATATGCGGCGGCTGAACAAATATACCGGCAATGTTAATAACATCGGATAAGATAAATTCTCCTATTATCGAGCATCTCCGGTTACTAACAATCGCGTCACTAAGCTGTGGATATTTATGCAATTATGGCTTTTGAAAACTTTCAAAAAAGTCTTACTCCCTCGCCGTACCTTTTCTTTTACAGTTACAGTGATCAGAACGTCTTTATGCACAAAAATGTCGTAGAAGGGAAAAGAAATGAAAATAAAATGAAAAGTGTAACATTCATATTTGTTAGACTTTGTTAAAAGCCTTCATCACACGAGTCTGGCTCGTCAAAGTACGGTAAGCTATGTAATATCGTATGTATGTAATGTATGCTGTAAATAATTAATAAGTTACATTCTGCTGTACCGAAAGTATCAGATGATTGCACTTATATGATTCTTTTCTACAATTAAAAAAGCAATTATCTAATACGATTTTAATTTACTTCAGACGTAAAAAGGCTACTCCAGCACAGAAAATAGAATTTTATTTGATTCGAGTTTCTTCAAATTCGCCTAGAAAAATCCCAAATTGCATAAAGATCCGCAGTCTACTCATCACTAAATCAAGCTTCACATCCGGCACAAAGTGTTGGGTTCATTAGAAATGAATGGCTTGTTCGCGCCCTCGACTGTTTCAAACGTTTTGCTTATGCACCGCATACATTAAATTGCTGTCTGTGATTCGTTTACAGTCTGTATATCCCGAGCTTTCTCTGGCCTGACTTCTTATTGTTTCTAGTATGTAACTCAATTTCTATGTGACTCCGGTTGGTTGTAATTCAGGTGGCAAATTTTTATTTTGCATAATCAATTCTTTAAGCATTAAACTTCTACGATATTTCTAAGGATAATTAAAAATGGTACGGCAAGGGGTTAAGGTCGGTTTATCTTAGCCAGTCCAGGCAAGTCGGACAGAACCTTACTATCCTGGTTTTGTATCCAGTATTTTAGCTTTTTGGAAAATACTGGATACAAAACCAGGGTAGTAAGGTTCTGTCCGACTGGTCTGGACTGGCTAAGATAAACCAACCCCTAATAGGTTGAAAATTCCTCTAACGTTTCCATAATTTCAATTGAAACCACCCCATTTTGGGATAAATGCATAAAATCTGTTTATATTAACGAGTCGAAAGTATTGCATCCCTAAACCCACGGAAGAGGAATCCCGGAAGAGGGAAACGGAACAGAAAGCACCTGTATTCCGAAGATCAACCCGAAAACAGTTTAGCGGTCATACCGCGAACACCATTTGGCGACGAGTCGCGACTAAAACGGAAATAACATCGACGGAATGTTGAAATTATAATATCGTTTAGAGCATCTTGCGATGCTGTGCCGGTGAGCACAAGGGGCTAAAAATAGGAGCGAGCCCCGTGGGGGATGTTTCGGTTTAAAATCTCGGAGAAAGCTGCTTAGAGGCGACGTCGCCGCATAAAAATGCGCGAAGGGCGTATTTGTGCTTTCAAGCGGGCTCGCTCGGTCTCTTTCGCGCGAGCTTGCATATTTTCCCGTTCTTCGTTTTTCATCTTACTTGCGCCGGGATTGCAAGGAGCTAAATCGTTCGCGCGTGATGGAAACGGATTGTGGATTTCTGGCCCGCACATCCCCAATCTGCGCCCGTGTGCTCTACCACCCTCTCTCTCTCTCTCTCTCCTTCTCTCGCTCTATCGCGCGAGTGAAATACTTAAAGCCCTCGGGGGGCATAAAGGAAATTTCGTTGCCAGAACGCGTCAGGCCCTCCGAGGATTTGTGCCGACTTTCATTTTTCCGCTACGAGGCCTCGACGGAATACGCAAAAATTGTCACCATTCGTCGCCGACCTGCTCTCACGAATCACCACCATACCGGCTGACGTTTGATTCGAGAATATGCACGACAAAGCTGCGCAAGCACGGCAAAGTCGCTTTTCCATGTTTTATTCCATTTACTCCTTTCGCTTTATCCACCCGTCTTTCTTTCGCTCCGTAAATGTCGCGCGAATTATACATTCATGCAATGATAAAGCTCGCCGTTTGCAAAAAGCTCCACAGATCTCGACTGCTCGCGCGGAAGTTATAATTAGGCGGATTTTGTCATGTTACGGGAAACATCGGCGACACGGTTGGCTAGTCGAAAGTTTACGAATGTTTGTACGTGTCAGTCTCAAACTTTTAAAAAAGAAATCGATATGGAAAATATTTACTTCTCACACACACACACACATAAAGATTTAATCGATGTAGAAAATATACATTTTTCATAAAGATTTAATCGATGTAGGACATATTTATTTTCCACATGAAGATTTAATCGATATAAAAAATATTCACATTTTTCATAAAGATTTAATCGATGTAGAAAATATTTGTTTTCCAGAAAGATTTGATCCATGTAAAAAATATTTATTTTCCATAAAGATTTATACGAATCACACACACTCTCAACTGTTCAAACAAAAAGAAATCGATGTGGAAAATATTTCTTTTCCATAAAGATTTAATCCTACAAAGGGTAAAAGCTACTCGGATGAAAATTCACAAAATTCAACAAAAACCGGTGTACAATCTAAAAGAAGAGTTGTATCTTCAACTATCGACGGCAACTTACCGAACAGATCGGCGGAGGTGAATGCGAGATGATGAATTTGTTGTTGAAGGGGATGCATAGCGGCGGTGTTCCTCGATCCCATAGCTTCCGGGTTTTGTATGATGGAGCCAAGTCCGGCGGTATTACCGGGTATCATGTTTCCGATGGGTCTAGGTGCGAGAATATTCTCGATCGTGAAGGCGGACGTTGGAGAGGACATAGTCGCGGTAGAGCTGGGTCTGGAGATTTCGCGTTGCCTGAACCGCATCTCCTCAGAGATCAGCGAACTCCTAGACACAACTTTTTCACAATCGACATCGAGTCTCCGTGGTCCGATTCGGTTTTGCTCGTCGTTATTCTTCAGTTTCTGTTGTAGGCTCTCGGGCGAGTAGTTGTAGAGATATCGGTGGCCGTACCCGGATATACCGGGACCATCTTGAAGAGGACTCGACGGCTCCGTCATCGGAGAACGCGATCTGGGCGAGTCGCTCGCATAAGTGCTTTCTACCATGTTACTACGGACTGGCTGCTGATGAATTAGGGATTGTGGAAGAACGTGCTGCTCTGATAAACTATTTCAGATTGTACGGAAGGCTAGAACCAGAGGAAAGACATTCTCCTCCGTCGGCGAGAGGACTTCGAAGATCGTGTAACGCAGTCACGTCGTGGTGTCCTGTAGGAAATGTCACATATCAAAGCACACAGGGGATCGCGAAGCCCCGAAGACTGCTACGAAGGCTCATCACATAGTCGATCACAGCGCACTTTATGTTCCTTCGATGAGAAGTGTCTCTCTTGTTGCCACGCGGGCAGGTGACGTTTTGTTGGGACGATAATCGTGTTCGCCGGCGCAGAGTAACAGCGTTGATGAGGAGGAATACAGAGCGACGAAGATGTCGGTCGAAATGCGCGCGAAGAGGTGTCCAGTCACGCAGTGACACCGATGAGATAAACGATATCCGACGACTGGCTCTCGCCTCCGTGTACGCGTTGACCTCCCTCGGGGGTGCGCTTAGATTTGCCGGCATCTACGCACGGGGAGCCACCCCCGTGTGTCAGTGACAGAGGGGCAGAGAGACACCCTCGAATATATCCAGCGAACTTTCGTCTGACGTCGAATGGGTGGGGGAAAGGCGTGGCTTCTGCTAGCCCCGTCCACTTCTCCCACCGTTCGACAGCATCCCCTACGCGACGCACGGCTTTCAGGGAGTGGTGGAGAGACAGGGGTGGCTCGAGGGACGAGAGGGAGTGAAATCGACGATGGTTTCCAGGAGGATGCTGGCGTAGCTGCAATCTCTTGATGACAGCGATGAGCTCGACGGGTAGCGGGACGAAGGGAGGACGGGGAGGAGGATGGATGAAAGACGGGAGATGCGGGGGCGGGAGTTGGAACGAACGACATACTACCGTTCCAACCCTCTACGCGAAGGCTGACAAACTCGAACGGGATGGAGAGAAGAGACGCGTCCCGACCGGAAACGGTGGGAGAGGAACGTATTTACAGCGGATAATCACGACGTGTCTCGCGTATTACAGAGCTTTCCGAGTTTGCCTTGCGTATCGTATTCACAAATTAATCATGCTCCCCGGAAGTGTTTGGTTTCGGAGCCGGCGCGATCGAACGGACCGGTATTGTTTCTGAAAATAATTTCTCGTTTTCCCTCTCGCCACGGGAACCCGCCGGGATTATCGTACCGACGTTCCTAGCTTTTTTCCTGCTCCTTCCTGCTCCCGCTCTCGTGCTCGGTTAGTCCCACCGGTATCCTCGAATTGCCGATCAGCCGGGCATAATGTGAACCACGAATCGTGACCAGTCCGATCGAAAATGTGTTATCAGGTATTGCATGGTTTGTCAACCCTTTTTTCCTGATTTTTCAAGGTCATCTTCAATTTTTTGCAAATACAGTGGAACCTCGATTTACCAGGAGCAGATTATCAGTGGTCTTGAGTATTCGGCTTCAAAATCATACGCGATATATACTGAACCTCGAAAGTATTTGAACGCACTTTAAACCAGTATAGCTCTTTTATGATCGGACCCAGCGACCTGACCTTTCTTGAGCAAATAGAGGAATTGATTTACCAAATGACATGCAAAAAAGATTTTGAACAAATTGCAATCGCTGAGAATTACATGAGAAAGCACTAGTACACTTACACGTACAATTATAAAAAAGGTATAACCGTTTTAAAGTGAGTTCAAATACTTTCGTGGTTCACTGTAGATGATTTCCCGTATAATCACGAAACATAGTGGCGCACGTTCCCCGGTTTCACGCAATGCTACTAAACCGAGTACAAATTTCTGTAATGTTCGGCCGCGCGATGCGTTGTGAATATTCATAACGGCGTGTAATCAAAGTAGGGCTGAGTCGGAGTAATTCGGCTAATCGCGAGCGCACTAATCACTTCATTGATTGTGTCCCCGCAGCCGGCATTAAAACATCGGCATCGAGGTATTTGGAATTCGAACGCTGGATTATCGACTGGATATTATCGACTATTCGACTGCGCCTTTTTTCCCATATTTTTCACTGTTTCGTCCACCATGCGGGGCTCGCGTAACATATGAGATGCATTTTTTTTTTCGTTGGAATTTTAGATACATCGTCGGGTCCAGGACATCAACCATGAAGCACTATAACGTTTTAGCCAGGTTCGCGTTCGCTAAAAAATTTTAGTCACGCATGCGTGTACCACGGATCTTCGTATAAATTGTCTCTAATACAGTTTTCAACAAAATTTCTTTCTTAACCAGAAATAGAATTATAAATGTGTTTAAATTTATTACAATACGCTGCCAACGTGGTACAAGTTGCAGTTTTAATGCAAGAGACGTGCCAGAGCTTTCATAGCCGTTTTTACGCAATATTTTAAGCGTCCCCCTTAGGCAACCTCGTACATTAACAATTCTACGTAGGTTTTCTATGTTGGATAGAGATTAATGTCCGCGAAAATATAATCAAAGCTGAAATTCCTTTGATGGCGCCGACGCGCTCCGCCACAATAGTATTCTCGAAGAGATATTGCGTAAATACTCATCATTAGTGTTAGACTGCGGACGTTTGTGCATTTTCCAGTCTTTTATAACGGGTTTGCAAAAGTCGCGATCAAATAAACAATTACTTTTTGCAGCGAACATTTTTATATCAGCAGAGCGACAGAACAATTTTTATGAAAGAACATTGCATTCATCGATAATACTGCAATCTTTAAAAGACTTCATTAATCGTCAGTGGTACTTTACGTGGTGATTATTCATGGTGTGTTCTCAATATTTTTAATATTGTACATGTAATTTATCATGGTTAATAATCATACAAAATCGAAGAGCTTTTCAGTAGTTACCAATGTTGTATAGAGAAACTGCACTCAAACTTTATTAATTATCAATCCAAATAAGACAATAAAATCAAGCTGGTGGCTTGTATTCGTCTATCACAATTCTGATGAAGACAAGTAAGTGTCCGATGATTTATGGACACCATAAATGGTATCACAAGGTGAATGCTTTGCAAATATTTTGTTCTCAAGATGTTTTCTTTCGGAGTGCATACAAATATTATCGTATGATAGCTGCATCTAATAAAAACAACACAATAAAATCAAGCTAGAGGCTTGTATTCTTTAATTACCATTTTGTCGAAGATATGTAAGTGTCCGGTGATTTATGGACGGGTGTGTATGCGATAAAAGAAGGTAACAACATCATTAAGAATTTAATTCCGAGAGCTAATGTTTTTGGAAGACTTCAATTTTCGTCTACACGATCGAAAAACATCGATGGAAGAATCGTGAAATTAGCGAGCCGAGCGCAGGAAGGTCTTTCACGAGCTAATACCGATCAGAGGACACAATCATGGTCCCCGCATAATCGCGTGCACGTCGTATGTTAGCATCGCGAAATCCCGGTTCTATGGTGTTCCTCCCTCCCGGGCTAGGCTCGATGATCCGTCGGATCTGTTCAATTATTTAAATCCCGCCCAACGCGTCCGTATTAATAACATAAAACCGTTGTAATGTGCGTTGACTGTCGTTGTCATTGTTGTCAATGCCAGGGGCACGGGTGGGGAGTACCGTGATGCGATACGCGGAGAACCGAGCGTGAAAAAGCTTTTTTCCATGGGGCGCGCACGTACCCCATGGACATTGTTGATCGCCAGCCCCGCCGCTGCACGCTCCAACCCTCGAATCGAAATCTGTGCCAACCTTAATCCTAATCCGTACGTTAATCGTGAACCGAATCCCATGGCCTCGTGTGCACCAGGGTCCACCGGTTTAGGCTGATCGTTGGATCCTCGAAAATACGAGGAACGGCCAATCGGCGCACGGTCTTTCCGATCCGATCCGCCATTCTACTCGCCTAAGAGCGTCTCCCATCTTCGGGACATGCCCTACGAAGATGCACCCCTGGCCCTTTGTGTCGACAGAGTCGTGAATTTCATTATCACCGCTCTGGAACGGATACAACGATCACAGAGGATCCTACCAGCTCTTTTTCCTCGTCTTGATTCGTATGCTAATCGAATACGCGGATCGCTTAGAAAACACGATCCTAGTCGCGCACCAGTTTACAGCGACTTTCGCGTTTCTACGAATGCTAAAGCGCCGGCCTTACACGGAGGTGAGAGAAGCAGTTCGAATGAATTTAATAGCGCATTGTCACGCACAAAGTGGACCGCCATGGGAATTAGACTGGGCTAGGATCAACCAGCTACTGCAGCGTGAACAGCCCCCCCCCCCCGGGAAAATCATGGTATAACGTTCTTTCTGGGGTTTTCATTTTTGTTTTTGTTAATGCAATTTGAATCTCGAAGAACTTGCTGGACTTCACGTATTCGAATGTCCAAAAATCTTCTTCGGAAAACATTTCTAACAAACGAACTGATTTCTCCGTTGCACCAGGTAAGAATATTACAGCATCGCTGGAACTTTTTTGCCAGAACCGCGATCGAGTTTCTCTGAATTTTAATTTCGAACTCGACGTAACTTTAAACGTATACTTTAATTTATCTGTTCTTCGTGCAATGTTCCAGTCGGAAATTTTTTCAGAGAAACTATCGAAGCTTATTCGGCATTGAGATTTTGCAGATACATATAATTTCCCATGATTATATACGGAAATAAAACTCGATGGTTTTTCAGCGACGGAATGGCTCGTTTCCCAGCAAAGAATAAATTAATAAACAAACAAGAACACTTGATATTTCGAAAATGAGAACCATTGCGAAGCAAATCCGCGGATGTAAAGCAGGGTGAAATATGCGAATCGTCGGTGAATATCCCGAAATAGAATTTGTTCGTTTCTAGTTTTCCGAATGGAGAATGGTCCACGGATGACGGCCATGTTCGGTTTAAAAAGTTCCCGCGGCGGGAGTGCTTCCACGTGAAGGATCACAATTTCCACGGTAATCATCGTGGCTGAATCCCCCGGCGCTAATGCGTCGACAATACAGATGTTTTCACGTCTAAGCGGCGTGCTAAGTGGATGTCCTCCCTTTTCGCCGCGCCGCGCCGTTTCCGTTCCAGGCGAACCTAACCGGGGGGTGCCAAACTTGTACCTGGTCCGGTGTACTCGTTAGAGCCCTCGGGGTTACACTTGACTGGACGCCTTCTTGCCTCTTAGGTGGGGAAATAATTGACGAGAGAGAAATACCAGCACCAAAAAGCCAACCGAAGGAAAGCGAGCCTGCGAATTATCCGTAGTGAAACCCGTTCGTTGTGTACCCACCCGCCGACGCGCTGCGCCGGTGATCTCCGGCTCCATAGAATACCTCCTTCCGGTTGACGTTGTCGACCGGTGCTACGAGAATACCAGAATCCGAGAAGATCCGGCCGAGAAGATAGCTTAGGTGAAAAACCGACCAGCTCCGTGATTATCCCGCGAGAGGAATCTCCATCCAATAGGTTACTGACGATTCCGAGGACTCGCCGCGGGTGCAAATCGTGATCGTTAACGTGGACGGGTTAATAAAGTCCCCCCACCACCACCACCCCTGAAGAACTGTTCGAGTGTGAAATAGTCGCTTTTACGTCGACTCGGGTCCCTCATTCGAGGCATCTTTCAATTATCCGCAATACAAGCGAATGATCCGGGCTTTTTAAGAAATATTAGGTTGGAGGGAAAGCAGGGACCAAAAATAACAGTTATAAATGTTTTGTAAATGAAAAACACATGTTGCTAGTGAGTCATCGGGAAACGTATCATAGATTTAAATATGTATAATGATTGAATGTTGAATTTCGATTTTTGAGTTTAGATTTAAAGAATTTAAGGATTTAAATATCTCCTAATCGTATTTCCCGACACGTACTACTGAATAATTTCATTGTTCCGTATTTTATTTAACATTCGAACCTTTCGCTTCGCCTCTATAACCGCCTTTAATCGTTTTCATAACATCGTTAATATTTCCGAACTCGATTATTTCGACTCATTATTTCGACGATAAATTAATAAACAATATGATTTGGTTCCTTCATTGAATCTAGAAATGTAATTTTACATGAAATAAACTTTACGCCAGCATTATAGAAATTCAATGAGTGTAATTTACATTTAACAGTCAATTATGACAGAAATTGTTACTCGTTCAAATAACTTGTGATTTCCAATTAAATGTATGTCCGCTGTTAAATATTTCTACATTTTCACGCTAAACTTACCATCGCCGATGAAATAACAACTTTCGTGTAATTTCATTCTACAATTTTAAACTAATAAAAATCTTCCCATAGGAATTGATTGACTAAATTTCTTTTATTCAAACGTTATTGACAAATTGAACTGAATTCAGTCTTGTATTAGTCAGTTTAGTATTAACTTCTTGCCTTACAATATCGTGTCTGACCCGCGATGAACATTCTGAACATATCCTGATAAAAATGTATGTTAGTAATTTCCCCCCTTTAATTGGAGAACGTATAGGCATAAAATAGATATGAATTTTCTCCTTTTTTAGGAACTTATGATGTACAAAAATGTTCTAATCACTGAAACCGTAAAATAAATCGTAGGGTAAGGGATTAAAATTGCACAGGGTGAGTCAGCAAAAATAATTACCCGAAGTAGATTGTTGACTGACGTCACAAAAAATATTTGAACTAAAAATTGCGTTTGAATAGCTCTAGACGAGTACATATCCAGTTTTATTACATTTTCTAGCATAGTGAATAATAGCACGAATGATATTCAATCTCAATAAATAGAAGCTCTCAAACGATTAATGGAAGTGGTTTGAAAACAAATTAAATGTTGATGAAATCTCGAAATATTCGAGCACCGTTTAAAATGAATAGTGAAACATTGATTGCTACTGAATCCGCAATGTGCATCGATGCACTAGCCACGGCGGCCATGTTTAAAATGAAATTCCGGCGCGATTAAAGGTCTCCGATCAAACAACGGCGGATTGTTCTTTCAGCTCACGGTAATTTTGATTTTACAAGCGTTTCTCTGTGACGCAAGCAGAAAGAACGTCTGTCTTGACCCAGGGAAAGCAAATGTTTACATCCTATAACCGACTGAGCTAATCCTCGTGGAACTCGCCACGACGTTGCGGACTTTTCCGGATAGATTATGATTTTTTCTTCCCCCACCGTCGAAAGCACTGTGGATTCGGCGTCTTTTGACTACAGCCTCTACCGTGAGTATACGATTTTCGAGGGAGGAACAATATTTACGGTATAGGTTAAGAGAAGCACGGGTTCCGCAGGATACCTTCAATCCTCGTCCCTTGGGAGGAACGTCGCGCGACTATTCAGAAAAATATTTGCGGTGGCTCGCTAATGTTCACACTTTCCCGACACCTTTCGCTTGTTCCGCTGTGTTTAACCTTTAATCCTTTACACTCGGATGGTGACTCTGAAGCGCCGGTAAAAGTTGCCTTACGATTATACAAAACAGTTTTAATATTATGAAATTCGTCTGTATTCTATAAATTGTAAAAAGCTGAAGTTATAAAATTGTTTCGAGTTCAAAGAGTTATCGTTTTTAATGTAAACGTTTAACGGTGTTCACCCTTTTACGTTGAAAATCGACCGATATTTGCTCGACCGCGAAATTGCGGCAGAAAAAAGAAAATTCAATGATCTCTGAGAAATCGACGGAAAGGAGAAATTGTTTTTTTTTGTCAGCGTGTTTTCACGCGCGCCGTCACGCAATTGTTTATCGCGCCCGCGTATGCGACAACGCGCGACGATCACGAATTTATTGGCTCGTACGTTAATTACTTTAATTATTACACTGATGTCAAAGGCTGATCAGAGTCACAAAGGAAGTTTATTCGACGCGGAACTATGTTTCCATCGCCTCGAGTCACTGATCGCCAATTAATTTTCCATAATTGGACATCATACGCGCCTTGGCGCTCGTATCGGACACATACGCATGCACGTGTACCCACGTTTCGCTCTCTAGCGATGGAATCGAGTATTTCGCAAGCACCGATCGATCCACAAATTCCAAGAAAGTGGGAACAAATAAAAGCTCATTTTCGTTGATAATAGCATTTATAGATCTGAAATAAATAAAAGCGCATTACAGTCTGTGGAATTTCATATTCTAGCATTCTGTTTTAACATTTTTAGAAGCCATAAGTGCATAAAGTTCCGTAGTCTAGTTATAATGTTATGTTATTGTCTCTCATCCTAATGTCAATGTTAGCTACATAGGCTTTTTTACATATTACATTGTCAAACATGTTATAACTAGACTGCGAATCTTTATGCAAAATAAAAATGTTTGGAATCCTTTTCAAAACTTTACGGTTTTCTTTTGCATAGTAGTGTACTTTCGCTTTCGAGATATTGCCGTTTAAAGTTTTGATCACTAATGGTTTCACCCTTTGTTGTTTCAACCTTTTGTTGAGTTCGTGCTCGATTTGAAAATAAAGTTCAATGGTTAAATGTTAAAGAATAGTATTCAGTACAGTTAGAAAAGTATGGTCACTACATAATTCTCTTTTCACACTCCGTCGAGCAGTACAATGTTCGAAATCTGTTCAAATCGGACACGAACTGAAATTTTTTGAAATTATCACATGCGGCGTTTCTCCCGACAATCGCAGAATATCTCGAAAGTGAAATTATGTGAGGGATGCGGCGTTCTTCCCGACAAAACCACAGAATTGTTCATCGCACTTGGTCCCATTACTGTTCGATGAATCCGGTGCGCGCGCGCTTCAAAATGTATCGGCGTCGAGCGGCGCGACGCGGAGCGTCGACCATGCCGCCGTATTTTTACCGCGGAACCAATTAACAGTTTTCGCCTATTCCTTTTTACTACCAGGTTCGAACGTGAAAAAAATACCTGCGTCGGTCCCCGTGTGTTTTTGTACGAGTTTCTCTGTTGTGTGGGTGCATGTCGCGTCACGAAAAGAGAAAGAGTAACGAGCGCGACGGGTGCGGTGCATGCACGAGGGTGTGTAGGCGGTTGACGAAGCAAATGGATGAAAAAAAAACCCACCACCACCACCACCCTGATGGCCTTATACCAGCGGAAAAATCAACTTCGATCTTGTCGAATATGTATCGTAACACGGCCGCTTTGTGGCGGTCCTCTTTCATCGGCCGGCTTGTGTCGTACAGATTCATTGTGCGCCACCACTCTTTGCCGGTCTCGTTCCCTCGGAAAAATGGAGCCCGATCGTTCTCCGCCGTTCAATGCAGACTTATTCAAAGAGGAATAAGGCTTCTTAAGAGTTTTTTCGGACGGTTTCAACGTTCCGCTAATTCCGTTCCGATTTCCAATGCCGGTACCGGCGAACCGGTGAATTGTTTCATAATTTTTGAAAATCTGTAAGACTCCGCATACCTCACAAGGCTGCTACACAACGTGAACAAAATTTTTGGGGAAAATTGCAGGTTGTCGGGATTGGAGAGATTGGAGAGAAAATTTCATCAAAATCGGTCGACGCTGCAATGAGCGTTACATTTAAAAATTGTGGACATTGCAGTTTTTCACGATTATCGACCTCTAACTGAAATAAATTTAAGGATTCATACATCTTACAATGTCCCATTGTCTCTTTCAATTGCTCTAACACTTATGGAAGGATATTAATAATATATTGTATATATTTAGAGTAGGTTCTGTGTAACTGGGAATATAAATGGTTGCAGACGAAGGGTTGTTGTAGCTATTTTTTGTAATAAATGCATGAAATCCGCCGGCTGGTTGTAACATTTCGATTGAGCGAACAATTTTCATGAATACGATCGATTTGATGGACGTGATTAAGTAGGAAATATTCGTGGAAGGGAGGGGTCTTCAAGGTGGTTGGAACGGAGGCCAGGAGAATGTTGGTTCGCCACGGTGAAGCTTTTGGGAGGGCCTTTGGGGCAGCAAAAAATAAGGGTAATCCAACACTACATGGAAACCACATTGCGCTTTGCCAAGCACAAGTCGTAGAATCAACAAATCCGCCGGGATTAGATAACATCCCCCGGGATTGCTGGCCCTTCGTTTATCCTCCGCCGAATTCTGAAGGGCCTGGCTTGTTGTCCCATCGGGTTATTGGTATCACTTAGCGAAATCCGCGGCGAAATAGCTTTAAAAGCCCCCGCCTCTTTCGTCACGAGATTCAAATCGATTTTTCGAACCATTACCGCGACGTTCGGCCAGCTACCTCTCACACAACGTCTTCGAGGTTGGAAAGGAAATACGGGTTCCCCTTCTCTGAAGGGTTTCTAGGTTTTGCATACATGCCCACATGAAAAACTCGGAAAACACAACTTTTCGAGAAAAGATTCGCAACATGCCACTTGTAGACTTTCAGCTAAAAAGAGTCGCTCGACAAACAAAGAAGCAGCAGACCAATATAAATAAACATTCAATACAACCTGTTTGCATTAGGATCCAATATTTATTTCTTCGACGTCCTTAACAACCGCGGCTGTAGTAATGCGATAAATTCATCAATCGCAAGTTTCGCGTACTGTAAAGCCGAAGTGTGCGAAACAGAACGATGAAGAACGGTGCAAAAGGGAGGAAAGGATTTGTCTGGATCGTCTGTTATTATACCGTAGCAGTAGAACGACGTGATCGCGTGTTATGGGGATCGAAGTGTCCTCGCGTATGCGGATCCCATTCGCGAAAAACAAAAGACGCAATCGCGTACTTTGCCCCGCGGTTGCGTCCCGCAACGCAGATTATTCTATTACACGTTATGTAAACAGAGAGAGCACAAACGGACGACTGCCGGCAGCTGGCTGCGCTTGTTTCCGCGTCTCTGCAGAGCGGCCGCGATGTTGTTTGGTCTGAAAATACGTTATTGTTTCACCGCGATAAAAAATTCAGCGTTTGGATAATTACATCAGCGCTGATCGATCCCCGCGCGGCCAGCCCCCGGCGGATATTCGGTGAGTTACTGACTTACTTCGGCTGCACCCTTTCCCTTGCTCCGGCCCCCTTTTCCATGTGAAACGGACACCGTTCCGAGGAACGATGGAATAAATTGCTCGATGAAAAAGGAAACTCGAATTGATCGTTCCTATCGTGTACGAATCCGTACCGATGCACTGCGGTTCGGGAGCTTTTTGTGGCCGAAACTATGATAGCGTTATTTATAATAGATAGAGCTATTTTAACTGAAAAATTCAACATTTCTTCCTAGCTAGAATAATTCCATTTTACATGATTCTCTTATCTTTTCATATGAAATTGATATAGTACATCACACATAAATGCTTAGTAATTGATTAGATACTTTCGCAGAACTTCTATATCGTCAATATTTCTAAATTTTTTAAAATATTGTAAAATGCAAGATCAATTGTAATTTTTGAAAAAATTTCTTTTCACATCCTGTAGTAAACTAATCGTTCTAACTTCTCTTTTTTAGACCGTCCGAATATTATTGCGAGTCACTGTAGATTCTCATCGTCTGGACAATCGAGAAAGCATGTGTGTACATCTCTAAACACGAATCGAGGTACGATGAACGTGTAGAAGGGCACGCGTGTACACAAAGCGGGAACCAGGGAGCATGGATTCGGGGCGCGCGCGCTAAAAACGAAAATGCGTCTATCCGCGAGAGGATTTCGAGGGTGGAGAGGAGGAAAGAGGGGGAGGGGTAAGGAAGGCAGGAATCGGTTTTTCGATAGAACCACCCGTGCGTGGCAGCTGCGATCCTTTTTTCCAGAATCTTCCCATTCGCGTTTCTTCCTTTCTACCTCTTCCGAGACCTGGTGTTTTGCCCGGCTAGATAATCCCTTCGACCGAGGCAGGAAGAGGGAGAGAAGTAGAGAGAACACGGATAGACAGGAAGAAAGAGAAAGATGGAACAACTAGAAGAAATCGAGATGAACATTGGAGAAAGAGAGAGAGAGTGAGAGAGAGAGAGAGAGGGGGGGTAAGCATGGATCGGAGGGAAAAAGCGAGAATATCACTCTCGCTGCGTCGAGGGGCAGAGAGAAGAGAGACGACCCCGACTGTTTGCCTTTTATTAAACTCTTGTTAAACGCCGCCTTTCTTCGCACACACAATTGAATCGGCAAAACAGCGAAGATAATGCTCCTGCAGAGCTGTACACGGCCGAGGGCCAGGTTTCCACATCGGAGACTTACCGCAAACACCAGCTCCTTGTACACCCTGAAATGGACACCGTGTAATCCGGCTCTTTATACAGCACTGCCAGCATTGACCGGATCCTCCAGGCATGCACATCGGACCACTCCCGATAATAAATGCTGGCGTTGTCCATCCGTTCTTCCTGAAAAACCCCGAACGACCGTGAAAATCGCACGGACCGCCCTCTCTTCTTTTTCACCGTACCGGCCCAATGAAAATATTTGGATATTTTCGAACGATATCTGCCGTGGACCGCACGTCTCAATAAGCCCCATTGTCCACGGAAACATCGAACAAATTCCTTACCGGTCGATCCCGATGGTATCCGATCGCTTCTCGGCAGTTTCCGGCATGACTTCATCTCGCAGATTTCCCGCTAGATCATCCAGATCTTCTAGGACTCCCTCGTCAACGGGGAAGAGCGGACTTGTTAGCTGCAATCCCATTGTCTGCGGACAGTGTAAACTCTGTAAGTTCATTGTGAAAGATCGCCTTACAAGTACACGGTATAAGAAATGCATATTTTTATACACGTTTAACATTATACATATACAATAACAAATGCGTACAAGTCGAAGGAAAAATATAGAGAAATATTCTGAAAAATCCGTACTACTTTTTCCAACACATTTTTAGAAACTGGAAATCTCTTGAACGTGTTTGTCAACAGCAGATCTGTTGAGCAATTGCATTACAATTATAATTGTCCGAAAAATACAGCTATCGGAATCGCATTGAAGTTTATTGTTTACATGGGGTATTTGTTTCTCGACGACAACCGATTTAATTATCGTTATCCGCGGGTTCTTCGATTCGCAATATCGGCTCCGCGTTCGGATCGGTGCAATCTTCGTCAAAACAATTTTAATTGCGGCTCGATAACGCCGGAAAGCAAAGGTTACATCGAAGAAAATACAAGCAGCAAAGCGCGAATGTGCGATACCGTAAAGCACGTACACACGCTTCGGGAAACGAAAGAAACGGGAAGAAAATATCGTGAAACCGCGGGAACATCGTGTTCGCCTATTCAATTTCATCGAATGCAACGCTCGGCTATGATTTGTTTGTTTCGTTTTGTTCGTTACAAAACAAAATAAAATAAGTAACCTCTCAATTGTTCTCGTTACGATTTTTACATTTTCCAAACGTTTCCGGAAACACCGGATCTGAAGGGGCGGAGGGGAGGGTGGCACAGGCCAGGTGCAATCATGAAAATCAAATGGAATGAAGAACCAGCTGCGCGCAATTTATAAACGATGTTTATTTTTGTATTTCTGGTTCCATTTTTAATTTTCGTTTACAACCACCAGGCCAGCTTCTACATGATCGTATATTGTATGTATACTTTTTTGTTGTTCGGACTTTGATTGAAAAATCTTGCGTGTTCTGTGTCCTTACGCGTGGTTGTATGTTTCAGAGTGCATACATCGTTCGCTTAACTTCGCACAATGTAGAAACTAAGGTACTCATACAAAACATAGATTAATTCGTCAAGCTCCTTTTTGTGTTCTTTTTTTTTGTTTTTTCTCGGGTATTTTTTTACAATTTGTTGACGGACACATTATAAGACACCCTATATATATATATATATGTATATATACATACAAAGTATACACATACGTTTTTCATACTTTCAGTAAGAGATATGACATCGTATATTGTTCTAATTTTTAATATACAGTGACTCACATTAATATTTGGACGCCCTCAAAAAAACAATAAGTTTTTTAATATTGAAATATGCGATTTGAACTTTTTTTCCAAACTGCAATTGGTTTGGAATACAACTGTTTTATGTGGGCCCACATAGAAAATTTAAAAAATACGTTTCGTAGATCGACAGACACTGAAAGATCTAAGAATCCTTAGATTTATTGCAGTTAGAGACCGAAAATCGTGAAAAACTGCAATTTTGACAATTTCTAAACGTGCGAACTTTTAAGAATTTGTTTAATTGACACAAACCTACGAAACGTGTTCTATAAATTTTACGTATCAGCCCACATTAGAAAGTTGCAAAATATACAACTTTTAGTATTTACTTCCTCTGCAATTCCGACAACTTGCAATTTTTCTCAAACATTTCGTTCACGTTGTGTAGCAAATCAATTATTCTAACTTCTCAAAAAGGTTCAAATCGTGTATAGTCCACTATTAAAAAAGTTATCGTCTTTTTAAGAGTGTCCGAATATTAATCACTGTACGTGATCATTATATATCGTAAAAATTACATTAAATTAATTTTCACTTATTATTATACAACTTTCAGAATTACGGCACATGGTATGTATATTATTCGAACTCATTTTTCCCATTCTAACACACGACTTAATAAACTCGCTTCTTATTTATTGACTAGCGATAACAATAATTGACAAATATATAATATACCAAGATGAAAATACGAGATTGACAGGGACAGAAATGTTTCTCACAGATCAAGCTTCTGGAAATAATCCCAGAGTTCCTTTAATCGTGTCCTTCTTTCGTGTGCTATTCTTTCTCCCACTTCGCAGACGATCTAACGCTTTGACTGACCAAGCCTCAGGCTGAAGAAAAACGCACATGGAAAATAAGGAAAAGAAAAATCCAGAGAGGGCGGTTGGTGGCCAACATCGATAAAAATCGAGGTCAAATAGACGCGGATAAAACGGTTCCACGCAGAAATGCGAATCGTTCTGAAAACGCCACTGTCATCAGAACAATTTTTACTGTGCCGCAAGGTAGTACATAGCACTGTAAATAAATCACGGTCTTCATGAACAATTCTGTTGCCATTCACACAGAAAATAATCCTTATCGTTCAGACATTTTATTTGAAAATAATTCTTATATACAGATATTTCTTATGAACAGGTCGTTGAAAATTTGTAATCACAGAGGGAACAGAACTTATTAACATGTTCCTGTCACATCTATTAACAGATTACAATTTTTCCTGGTTTCCATCTTCTCTCATTTATAATCTTCTTTGTGTTAGCTTCAAAGGTCCCTACATATAAAAATACACGTGTATCTATATAGTGCACCGCAATAAATTCTTGTTTACGTAACTATACATAGAGTCGGACACTCCACGTATGTATACTTGGATTTTGTGAATGTATATTCGGTGTTGTATACAGTGACAGGCTTAATCTTCTTTTGACATCACACTGTGCGCTATACCAGCTTTATATTGGGTTGGAACGAAAGTTCGTTTTTAAATTGAAGTTCAAAGATAAAATTGAGAATTACAAATCAGAGTTTTGTAATTCGCTGGAACGAAGCTGCGGATCTTTATGCGTTTGTGGCACTCGCAAAGATTGTAAAGTATAGAAGACGACGATTACGTTAACCAACATCCATGGCACATCTATTTTATAGAAACAGGGATTTGCATAAAGATTAGCAGTGCAGTTATACATATACTTTCGACGATTCTATGCGAACGAATCTGCGAATCACTATATACAACATGGACGTTTACGAACATGCAACGAAGAAGCTTGGAACGAATTGAATGACAGTGAAAACTTGTACGTTTACCGTTCATTGGCTGTTGCAGTAATTGATAGTTATTTTATGTACATCAGTCCCGAATAAAATGATCCATAGAAAAATTTACGTCCAAGATGTTCTTCTTTCCTTCGCCAGTCAGGGTCAGGGCCGTGCCTCGTTAAGAATAAGTACGCATAGGGACGGCCGATTTTGTCTATTTGAACGTTTTGCTTGAAAGGTTTTCTTTAACCCTCCGCACTCTCGGAGTTATTTCACATAGTAGTAATAGAATAATTCCATTTTACACGATTTTTATCTTTTCATGGACATGAGAATTGAGAAAAACAACACCTCTATTTTCAATAATGTCAACAATATTTTGAATAACTAAGAAGGGTTGTGATATCCATTTTGATTGATTTCACACTGATACGCATCAAACTGGTCAATAGAAATTCTCTGATACCTTTGTTGATAGTCCAGAAAGTATTGTGTTGTGACGATCGATGGAATATATGGTCTCCATTGTCTCGCTAGTCCAGCTTCACGTTCAAGTAGTGATAATTGGAATATCTCCTTACGAGCGACTTAATCTACTTAGAAAAACTGTAAATCTGTGTTTCAACTGGCTTGTCCCTTTAACGTAATCACGTGTCGTGCATGTACGTCAAGCTTCGTGTGCGTCGCATTAAAAGGACAAGCATAGGAATAAAACAGTGTTTTTGGAGTTTTATTCAAAAGAAATTTGGTAAATAATTATCTGTAAACTGTTCACCGACGAGTGAACTGCACGCGATCATATATGTTGGCACTGCTCTTCACGCGACAGTTTCGTCGTGAGCAGACGATTTTCAAAAAGACGAGAGAGAACCTGGAGAACATAAATGTTCGCTTCTTAACAATGAATATGTACGCCTACATCGATGTGTATATACATATGTATTAATATTACAATGTATTACTATCGCGTAATATAAATACATAACATATATATATGAACTCTCTACCGACGTTATATAAAAATCTATGTATACGCGTTCTTAACGACGAGCGAGAAAACAATTCCAACAATAGTTTCAAGCGTGTACAATGATTCGTTACCCGACAAGTTCCAAGGGACGAAGATTTCCACTAACAACGATCATGCTGACACTGATACAGAACCGCGTGTTCTCGCTTTCGACGATTGTATAATTTCGTACAAAAAGAAAGGAAGGAAGAAAGACAAGAAAAAAAGGTAAACGAAAAAACGGTCTCGAAACAGTTTCTAAGGCACGCGTTTACCGAACGTGTTCCGTTACTTTGAGCGACTCGAGCCTAGAACTATAGCTAAGTACTACGGATTCCGGCGAACGCGTTCGCCGGAGAAGGTCTGCCACTTCGCGGACAAAGCAACGAGTAGGTACAGCGAGTGGTAGAGGAACGTTGAAGACCATGGGGAGAAATTTAGCGACACCGCATGCACGCGAACATTCATCGGCGGATTCTCGTGGACTTTTTGGATTAAAGCTACGGTCGACGATTACCGGAGGTGTATCGATCAAAAGGTTCGAACAGTCGATAAGAAGTGGAGTCGCTCTCGACAGAATCGTTACGATTTACACGACGTTACTCTACGCCCTCTTTTCGACCCGTTCTTCCCTCTCGCTCGCTTGGTCTTACTCTACGAGTACATTAGAAGCCTTGTGACGCACGCGCGCCTCTTTCCGCGGACACACGAAGGTTGCGAGGTCGCCTAGGACTCGAGAACCGTATTCGTCGGTGTGTACGACATCTCCATAGTGATGCCGGCGCTGCTGCGACGGAATCTTGAAGGGATGTCGGAGGTGTTGCTGCGGGGCTTGCGTTTGCTCAGGTGTCTCTCCACCCACTTCAACATGGTCAGCACAGAATCCGTGCTCGGCAGACGTCGCTCCGCCGATGTGCGGATTATGTGCGACGAGGCGACTCGGAACGTGGCTGCCATACCCTTCAGCGCCTGCAGAAAGTGTGATTAGATAGATTGTGCAAAATGAAATCACCATTTTAAATAACTTGGAGAATTCGTACCCTCATAGCGTCTTCATCGGTGACGTCGTCACCAGCATAGATGATTCTGATACGTTCGCTCCAATCCAAACCGAACGCTGTACGCAAGATGTAGATGGAAGCGTGACCCTTGTTCCACTCTACCGGTGGTTTCGCTTCGATCGCACAGTGCGCGGAGCACGCCTTGAAGCCGGAATCCTGGATGATCTTTTTCGCCTGCTCGATCATCTGCGGGCGACGTTCCATTGGCGTCTCGCGGTAGTGGAACGTCAACAGGGCGCCCTTGTTCTCCACCCAGGCACCGTCTCTACACAGCTGGGTTTCGTAAACGACATTAGTGTGTGACTTAAAGACGTCTGAAGTAAGACGCTTTTAAAACGTCTTATTTCAGTCCTTTTATCAGAACAGAAAAACCGCTCACTTGCTCCTGCAAGGTCTGCATCAGGTTGCCCACTTTCCCCTCGAATTCGCCGGGCATCGGATGAACGAACTTGCTGCCGTCCGGATGCAAGATCTCCAGTCCATGGTTCCCGGCGTACGTGATACCTTCTATGCCGACCATCGACTTGACGTTGTTCACGTTCCTACCTGATATGATCGCTATGTACACGTCAGACATATTAGAGAGTCTCTGTAAGACGTTCTTCGTCTCCAGAGGTAAAATAGCGAGGTCCGGATGGGTGGCGATAGGCGCCAGTGTCCCGTCGTAATCCAGCAGCAGGGCCAACTTATGGTTGTCGCCGATATACCTAGGGGACATGTGTTATCACTGGAAGGTTACCCGGCTTTCATCATGAGTCAGGTCGCATCGCACGCGCGGGCCCGCCGTCTTCCAAAAGCGTTCTTTGGCTGAGGTGCAGCTGCTTGTTTTGTTTTGCTTGTTTGTTTATTTCTTCTCAATGAGAAGTTCCCCTTCATTCGCATTACCAATTGAGGGAACAACATCCGAAGGACAATTTTTGCGGCGCTGGGATGGACTTACGGGGGGATAGAGATATACGTGCCAAGTTAATTCGATAAGAGGACTATTGGATGTTAACTCTCGGTAGACATGCTGCACCCTAAGAACTTACAGCGACATCTATATCGCTGCCGAGGATTACTCGTTCAGAACTATTTCTAATTTTCTGGTCAATGTGCGGGATGACTTTAAACAAAGAGCTTCTGAGTTCGTCACTTTAACAGTATCGTCAAAGAAATATTACAGCGAAATTGAGAATACTGTGATATCGACTTGAGACAGAGGCGAAAAAAGAGACTCAAGTAAGAAAGTAAAAATAAAACGTGGAGCATACAAGATGCCGCATATCTAATTCATCACTATTCTTTTATTGTAGAACGACGTCTATATCCCGTACGGCGAACCCAAGGCTTCAGGATTCTGATGCGTAAAAACGAACACCAAATCATCTTTGGGTTCTTGACTCTTGATACTAAACTGCGCTATCGCCATCAGAGTCCCCACGTCTGCAACTCTAAAATAATGAACTGTGAATCTATTTTTGAAAGTGGTTTCCAATGGTTAGCGGATTAAAGGTATAATAGTATCGTACGATCCAATGCTCAGAACAGGCCTCGACACGAATATAGAAATCGCTGCACGTTCGTTAGGGTCAGCATGCCCCCTAACCGTCAACATGATCATCCTTCGTCATGCCAAATTCATTCCGTATATCTTAGTCCTCGAGAATATCGAAAAGCACCATGGACAATTCGTGTTTTCCCACGCTGCGACGTACCCAAACTCATGCTTTATATCGTAAATTCGTTCATATTTTCGGTTGTATCGCGATCTATTTCACGAACCCGGAAATTCGCGTCCCGGATAGCACGCGACGTCTCAAAGCACTCGTCTTTTCGAGACGTTTAACAGTTACTGTAACATTCATATTTGTTAGACTTTGTTCAAATCTTCATGACGATTCAGACTCATTAAAATACGACAAGGGGTTGTTAAGTCTTTAAGACGTCTTTGCGCTATCTGAGATGCGCGCCACACATCCCCAAAGTTTCATAATCGTTTGAATCTGCAAGTTCAAGATCATTCTTCGCAATTATTTCAGTACGCGAGATCAAATAGTATTTAGAAGCATCCCCATCGAATGATGTACAGGCAAACATCACGACGCTCGCAGGCATAGCGATCGATAGTTTTCCCATACACATTAAAGCGCGATTAATTGTTGGATAAGGATTATCTTAGTGTCACCATCCTTTAACACCTGAGAACAATATCTTGATCGTACATTATTGGTTCCCGCTGAAGCGTGTGCTCTGGTCGGGCCCAGTCATGCACATCTGATAACTCCAATGATACATACTTGCTCAAGTAGTCGTCGAAATCGTCCATGGTCACGGGTTGCATCGTCGTCGCGCCGACAGAGTCGTGTTCTTCGAGCGAGCCCATCACTTGCAGGAACGATTTCATCCAGTAATTCACGTCGTAGATTCTCTCGCGACGTCGCAGATAATTCATCCTCAATGTACGTTCATCTTCCGCCATGGTAAGAGCTCTGGAACATAGCAAGGAGTTAGTAAGATGATGCGCTTCGTGTATTTTTATGCAGACAGCTTCGTGAACTACCTGTGTATAACTTCCGCCGCTTCGTCAATTTCATAAGGATTGCAGATCAAGGCTTCGTGCATCATTTCCCCAGCACCAGCGAACGGCGAGACGATCAGCACACCTGGCGGTGTGTTTATCTGGCAGGCGACGAACTCTTTCGCTACCAAGTTCATCCCATCCCTGAGCGGTGTGACAAGAGCAACCGCAGCATCCCTGTAGAAGGCTGCTAACTCGTTCTGACTAACGCAACCGTAAATATACCGAATCGGCGACCAGTTCGGTGTCGTGAAGCGACCGTTGATGCAGCCAATCAGCTGGTCCATCTCCAGTTTCAGATCCTGATACTCGCGCACGTCGGTTCTCGATGGCACGGCAATTTGGAGCATGGTTACCTGAAAGGGATTTCAACACCTTTACTGAAGTAACGAGTGCACAGCGGATCTTTATGCAAAATAACAAAATTTCCACCGGTATTCCAACAAACTGGAATGCAATACAAATCTATTTCCCCTCTTAACCCCTTGCCTTACAATACCGTATCTGAATCGTGCTGAAAATTCGAAACAGAGCCCATAATAAATGCTAAACAGAATCTAATAAATTCTATTTATTGGTTTCGTTAATCCTTGTCATAATTGCATAAAATCCTTAGTTACCTGTTCACGGTGCTCGGGGTGCTTCTCCAGGAGCATCTCGAAGGCTTTCAGTCTGTGGACCAGTCCCTTCGTGTAATCGAGACGATCAACGCCCAGTACGATCTTCTGATTAGTCAGCATCACTTTGTTGGCTGTCTCAGCCAGCGAGACGAATCTGTCGAAGGGAATACCGATCGGCAGTGGTCTGACACGGACGGTTCGTCCACCGTGTTCCACCAACAAGTTCTTCCGGTCGACTCTACAGCCGAGGCTTCTCTGGCAGCAATCGACGAAGTTCAGACAGTAGTCCTGAATGTGAAAACCGACCATGTCGCAACCTAGTATGCGATCGTGCGTTCGTGAAAAATGGGATCTCCTACCATCGAATGCAAATCAACGAATTCCGTAAACGGAAAAGCTCACCCAGCATTCCCTGAAGGATTTCATCGGCCCATGGGAACAACCTGAATATGTCCCATGGCGGGAACGGGATGTGGAGGAAGAAACCCAGCTTCAATTTTAGATTTTTCTCGTCGGCGGCTTGCCGGATCCAGTTGGCGGCTAACATTAGATGATAGTCGTGCACCCAGACCAGCGGCGTGCCGTTCGATTGATTTTCCTGCTCTTTGTGAATCTGCTCGAGCGCTCCGACCTGAATCAACAAGTAAGTCGGTTGTTAGTTGTTATGCTAGCGACGGTACCCCGGAAGATTATCCTATGCGCGTAGATTTACACGGTTCAATCCTTTGGACTCGAAACAATTTTAATTGCGAAATCCAGACATACCTTTCACCCTAGAAGATTTTTATTCTATTCTTTACACTATTAGTGGGAACGAGATTATATCCCGGAATGGCGCTTACCGTCTTCGCGGCGAATTCCTCGTTGACCCTGGAATACGCTCGCCAATGCTCGGCGGTGAAGGTCGCCCGGTCGGGCATCGAGTGGAACAACGGCCAGAAGGTGCCATTGCAACAACCATTGTAGTACGAGTCGAAAATCAGCGGCTCGACGTGCACTGCTACAACCTGGACAAACAAATGAAAATTTCAGTCGCAAGAACTGTCGTTCATGTACCAAGAAATATTTTATTCCCAGCGAGTGAACTTCCAAAACAAACGATCATTTTCGCAACAAGTTATCGACAATGCAGCGTTTGTGACGAAGTGAACGAGACAAAGGGTTAAAGTTGCGATGTGTTCGCAGTGTTTCTTTTGCGTCCAGATAAGGCATGGAAATTGTTTGTCACATTGTTGCCGGCGTACAGAATACCAACTCTGCGACACACACGATCGACGCTGGCCGTCGACGTCGATTTAAACAGTCGCCAAGTTATGCGCTACGTTCGAGTCGCTCGTTCGTAGCAATTGAACGAATCTCTGCGACTTAAGACACGATAGAAATAGAAATCTAATCGGAACGGTAAACGCATTAGGGTGCGGGTAAGCGACAGCGAGAATATGCAGATTCTGTGATCGAGGAGGAAGAAGACAAGCTTTTCCTTAATTAATAGATAGAACAACTCGAACGAGGAAAATGTCAAGAACAACTACTGCTTAACAATACGCAACCACTTGTTGAATCCAGATAGTACAAGTGCACTTATCTCCTTGTTATTACATGGACATAAATATTTACGAAGAAACCGTATTACTAAAAGGCGATATAATTAACGGATAATTATCGAACTGATTAACGAACCTCATAACAATGACAGTAACAAATTCACGTTACAACAGAGATCGCTGTGTGCAAATCTGCTGGTTATTATGAAAACGGTGGAAGTCGAAAAACGAAAAGTAATATTGAATAAATTTATGTCACTTTCAAAAGCTTTCATCAGTTTAGAAATGGTAGAAGTCATCTAAAGTTATTCATAAAATTGTGTCGTACTGCGACATATAAAGGTCACAAACATTTTGTTCGATAATATACATATATTCAAATGTTAAAGTGTAAATATCTCGAAGCAAAAGTGTACGACTTAAACCATTTTCGTAATCACCGGCACGAACAATAGACACAAATGAGACACGTCCGTTCAAGGCTGCGTTTCAAGAAAATTCCTTTCAAGAGTCCGGTTAACGCATACACGACACGACAGAATACGATTTTCCTGCTTGCGTCGCTGCGTTATTGATTACTTCTCTCCTTCGTAATGTTTGTAAACACTGCCGGCCGTCGCGACGGTGTCGTAATATCTTCACACGAGCGGCAATTTGGAAGATAACATCGACGACGACTACGTTACTGAAAAATCGATCGATCGAAAAGTCTGATTAGAGAATCTCTTTTTATGTTTAAGAGTAACGTTTAAGAGTAAACAACTTATAACTTTTTTAATTGTGGACTATACGATTTGAACTCTTTTCTCTGCAATTCCGACAAATTGCATTTTTTCTCAAAAATTTTTTCCACGATGTCTAGCAAACTGATTGATCTAACTTCTCGAAAAAGTTCAAATCGTGTGGTCCACTATAAAAAAAGTTATCGTCTTTTTAAGAGCGTCAAATATTAGTGGGAGTCGTTGTACATAGTTTACTTTTCGAACGTTATCGGCGTTATGTCACTCACAGTTTTTTCTAATAATTTGATATAAACCGAGAACTGCTAGATATCGAGATCGATCGAGGGCAAACAAACAGCTTGTGGCAAGTAGAAACAGCGAGTAACGGTCAGACCTAACGGCTCAATCATGTTCTGCATCACGCGTATCCACGAATTTCGACTAAAATCACCTGAAAAACGAAGCTATATAAGCTTCCAAATGAAGTTTATCAAACGAATCGTGCGCGTTAATCTATAGCGTTCGATGCATCGGACGTCGCAAAACGTTTTGCTTCTGTCTCGATTATGCTACGTCAGATTCGCCACCCTCGACAGTTATGTCTACGCGAGGGGACATTAATAACGGTCCCATTAGCGATTAGCCCTCTCATTGGCGCTTACGTCAATCAGCGATCGAAAGAACGTGTTTTCACGAGCCCGCGAATCAAGAAGGCCGCGCCGCCAATAAACAAACCAAGACCGGTGGATAACGAGCGGTTAACAACGAACGGGAGGAAATTGTCACAGTCTCCCGGCCGTTATCGAATCATTTGTTAGTTAATTAATTGCTCAAACAATTCCTTATCACTTTCCCTAAGAGCACGGTGTCACTTTCTTATTTCTCCCCTATCGACTCGCGTATGACTTCGAAACATTACAGATTCTATATTTCACTTTTCACTTTACTTTACGGTATTTACTTCTAGAATTTAAGAAACATAAAAACAGATCTATTTGACGTGCAAAAGTTTTTTAACAAACTTTCCCAGCAGAAAAAGATGGAAACAGTGTAACGCAAACTGTGAAGAAAATGCTTTACGAAATAATCCTAAGTGTTAGAGACCAAAAGGAAGATCTCCAGCGCTCTCGGAGGGAGGGGAAAGATGAATTTTACAGAAAGCCAGAAAGTCTGCTATCACAGCGAGGCAATCAGAAGCAGAATGCGAAGCGAAAGCACTAATTAACATTGTGAAACGAGTGAAATAGAGTGCGATCCATTCGCAGGGAACAAAGTTCCTCTCGCGAAACCTCTTTTCACCGAGGAACATCCACGCGATAGATGAAACTGTTCGTATAAACCTTCGTTTAATCACTTCGACTATTCAGGCAATTTCGAATCGAGTTAGATCGCTGTTGATATTCAACTCTGGAAAAAGTCTGCTTAACCCGCGCCGTAAATGCACTCGAAGAGTGCACAAGAACTAATCATCGACAGTCGAGGGAACGCCGAGAGTATTTGCAGACGAAAAAAAGTTTAATGTGCTTTATTCAGCCTCGAATGAAAAGAGTGCTGCCAACTTTGCGGTAATATAAGGTACACTGTGAGGGCTTTGCACGGGCCAACTTGTTCCTCGTTCCCGTTCTACGGAACAGCTAAAAAATATCCTACAAGTGTTCGTTGCGAAAGTCAATTTTCAAATCTGTGGTGGATTCAGTCTCCACAGAAATTGTTCTGCGCTTTCAAAAACGTTACGCTACATTTTCGACAAAAAAACGTGTCTTCGAGAGAGTTTTTCTTCACGAGTTCCAGAGGGTTGAATCGAAGTGACCGACGCGATGTGGAGCACGTGACGAATCTCGCAAACAAGACTGTCACGATAGTACAGCTAGATACGTTTAACAACATGTTTTGAATAAAAGAACCGGCAGCAAGGGGGTGAAGGGGAAAGCCGGGAGGGGGAAGAATCGTCTCACTGTATATCGGTCGATTGTAATGCAGCGCGGGCGTGTGACGCTCGTCGAGAGCTCCCGGCCGCGATAACGTGCAATTAAAATGTTTTCGATCGTTCCGTTCGTTTTTTTGACGCTCGGCAGCCGTGCCCGGATTGTTTACCGTCTCCGTCTTAGGCGAAACGAATAATCTTCTTCTGTGAAGCGTCTGACCCCGCCTGTTGCGAAACGCGACCGCCATTACACGTATTCTTTTTCTGTGTTTTCGTTGGAAGGGTTCATTTATTAGGTAACGTGTGAATAATATTTTTGTAACCCCTTGCCGTATTTTAAAGTCTCACAAATCTATTGTGTTTCTCGTTTGTAATCAATAGACTGCGGATTTTATGCATTTATAACAGTGGAGGTATTAAAAAGATTTAAGGCCACCAGTGTATTCGTTTCACTTTAATAAGATAATTAAAGGAAGAGTGAAATTTTTATTTGACTCCTGTAGAACTTTTACTATGTTTTATAGAACTTTTAGTTTCAGTTAACTACTAATGGAAATATTCTAGGTACGAAGAAGTGTTTAACTTTCTGCTTTTCTCCGCACAGGGTTAACTGTTTCGACTTGCACCACTTTTGCATTAATCGGCTCGTGTAAATAATTGTCGGTTCGGAGTCGAGTCGATACTGGAAAATCCGCCGAGCAAGTACCACTGACCCCTCCGGCTTCGCCGACGTTTGATTCCTCGGTTTCGCGAAAAATGTAAAAAATTACATAAGCTCCGATAGTTTTGCCCCTGGCCGACCGAGTTGAAAACAGCTTGCGTCGATACGACCACCACGAACCCGAAGAGCAAGGTTTGCATAGATCCGTTCTCGTATCGCGCCGCTCCTTTATTTTTCTTGAATGTTCGCTAATGGTCAATGGGAATGCGTCAAAGGAAGAGAGGGAGAGAGAAAAATCGCGAGATAACGAAAACTTGCTCGAGGTCTTCCCTCACGGTTCTATTAATAATTATATTAAGTCGCATACGGGAATAGCGACGTCGGTTAATCGACACCGTCTCTGTTCGAGACGGACGTCTCACACGTCACCGTATTGTTCCCTTCGGACGTATCAATTTAAGAGACGCAAAAATTGGATCGATACGATGATATATGACGTCCGAGAGGGCATCGAAGTGTTTGAAATATGTATGTGCATGTGCATCGCTCGGCGATTACATTTCGTGTAAATAGTAGGTTGTAAGTCTCGTTTACGACTGCCCCTTATCGATTCGGACGTTGCTAATCTCTCTCGAGCGCGGAGGAATTGCAAGTCTGGTATTCGGACCATTGAAAGGCTAGCTGAAAACAACGAGGGAAGCGTTATCAACAGTTTTCTCCATCAGTTTTGTTCGAAATGTAGTATAATGGAAATAAAATTGTTGCAAAAACAAGTCTAGAGAAAAGAATAATAATTGTGAACAGGTTGTGCTTGCTTGAAAGGGACGGGTCCTACGATCATTAATGCACTGGGTTTGTTAAAATATAGAATTGGTATAAACAAAATATTACATCTTCGAACTTTCACCGATTTTATGTCCGAATATTAATCGGAGTCACTGTACCTCGCACATAGTCGGAAGAGTGAAGAATCCGTGGATGTTGAACAATAGACTGCAAAATATCTGTATTGTCGCGGATTTTTGCGCGACTAATGTCAAACCGTCAAGATTACGATGCAATAAAAGTTAGCAGTTTATCGTGATGTGCTCGCTGCAGGCCGGGCAGCATCTGCTTCGACCGTAAGAACAGTTTATCCTTTCACAATGGAATCACTGTGATTTTATTGTTTAAAAATATATCTTTCACGTCGGCTGCTTTCCGATAAGATTCGAGGCCATTTCCGTTAATGTATCCGGGTACGAATGATTCCGAGTAATAACGGGAAAAACTGCTTGCTTGACTGCACTTTTGTGCATGAAATTGGAAAATCTCTAATATTCGGTATATTAACCCTTAGCAATATTGTTTACATTGTTAAATATGTTGGTATCTAATCAATTATTAAACATTTAAGTATTGTATGAGCTGTTATATGTTAGAAAAAAAATGTTAGACAATTTCGTGTCGCGCGATGTTGGATAAAATACGTGTCTCTGTTAATTATACATTATCAATTACTAGACTAAATCTCCTATGAGTTTTATTAGAACATAATGTAGTTTACGCGATCGAAGCGCGGCGATAATAGCGTTCCTTGGTATTTCTGTTATCTTGGATCCCGCCAAGCTGACTGAGAGATCGCGTTGACATCGTTCGCCATCCCGGCGAAAAAATTCGGGAAACGCGGCCGTTCCGCGTGACTCGCATCCGACGAGCTGCATGAGCGTCGCGAAATTCGACGTAAGCAAGCGCGAATCGAATCGCGAAACTAGGTTGACCATGTAATTAATCATACGGACGAGCTGACGCTAATCGACGGGGAGCGTTAACCCTCCGTAGCCTGATCGTTTCCCGGCTTTTCAAGAACGTCGCTTTGAATCGACGGCTTTTTTCAGTATTTTCTGAACGCGAACACTGAATTTCCACTCCCGCCTTGTTCACACGATAAACAATCCCTTTGCTTGCGCGAACTTTTTATACGCGGCATCGATTCTCGTTCCACGTCCTTTTTTCTTTCTCCCGAATTAATTTTTGCGCAACACCTGTTTTGTTTTCGATGTGTGACAAGAATTATCTAATCTTAAGTCGTATATTTCTTGTTTCTAATAGGTTGAAAATTGTTTTTCGGTAAATGTTTTGGATGTTTATCGAAGTACTTATTGTGTGAGAAACATCTCCGATTCTATAAAATGAAACAAGCGAGCTAATAAAAACGTGGTAAAATAGACTTAAATTAGAGCAACATGTTAATTAATGAATAAAGTATACAGTATCTGGTACGAGGCAAGGCTTGATAAAGTTCTTCGGAGTACAATGGAGCTTTGCTCCATTTCATAAAATGAAAGCACAAATAAATCGCCACGTAAACCGTACGTTATTAAACAGAGTATAAAGAATTTAATACACATTTGCCTGAACATTGCGAAGCGGTAGAAGCAAGTTTCCCTCCAGTGTGTAAAGCGAGGAATAAAAATAAATTGCCATGTAAACAGTGCGTTAATAAACAAAGTATAAAGAATGTGGTACACACATTTGTATTATACTCCTCCGCGATAGAAAGCAGCTTGTCCCCATTCCACAGAATGAGAAAGAGAACGTAAATCAGCACGCGAACAATGTGTTAATAAGCAAAGAATAATCTAGGGAAGAATGTGGTGAGCAAGAAGAGTGGGGGACAAAAGTAATGGGAGCCTCATCAGATAAGACAACGAGAGAAAATCGGAACGCATGACCACCCTAATCGCAAGGACCACTTATCGAGCGTAGGCGCGATCCCTATGCGAATGATAAATCGCTGCGATATTCGCTAGCGTCACGCCACCGATAACCTGATCCGACCCCGCGACACGATAATCGTGGATCCTTGCCACAGATCCATTCGAGTCCGAGATGATCGTCACTCGCCAGACCCATTTAAGGAGTTACACCAATATTTCTTCGCCGTGATATCCCGAATAAGGTCACGCGGATGTTTGATCGATCGGAATCGCCTCAAGGCCCGCCTCGTGAACATCTGACAGCTTGTTTTCCCATCTACGACAAAACTGTTTCCGAGAAATCTCTGTGGCAATATCTCGCGCGGCAACAATTATCACTTGAAAAATTGGTTTTTGGCAGAGTTTAACTCGGGACCCCATTTTTCTGCCGGGAACGCCACGTGCTAGGTCAACAGCTACCGAAGTTTTATCGATTCGTGAAATAAATCATTCTTGTTGGCTTATTTTTCCACTCGTTGAAGAAGAGTGTACAACAATCGTGCTGATTGATATTCGGACACTCGTAAGAAGACGATAACTTTTTTAATAATTTTGGACCATATGACCGGGATTTTTTTTTCAGAAATTAAAACAATTAGTTTATTACATGACGTGAAAAAAAATTTGAAAAAATTGCAATTGGTCGCGGCGGTTGTTCAGAACCTTTTTATGCGGGCCTGTATTGAAAATTTAAAAAATACGTTTTTTAACGTAAAACCGGAAAACCGGCATTGAAAGATGCAGTTATAACTTCTCAAAAAAAAATACAAGTCGTAGAATATTAAAACAGTTCCAATGAATAAAACACTGAATGATGTATTTATTCATACAATTAAAATTTCCTCTTTTTATAGCTCTGGTAAGAATAGAACAATGCAAGTATGTTTTTCGAGCGTCAGGAGATGGTCCGATTTTAACAATGAATGACGCGAGCAATGAGAAGACAATTGAGTCGTTGCACGAGGAATCAAATTTGTTCCTCGGCGCATCACGATTCGATTAAGTCGATACTCATCGATTCGGTTGGTGGTCATTAATGTCGATTAACTCGGACCGACTGACCATCAGCTGGTCGAGGTCAAGTTCAAACCGACTAACGAGGTAGCGAATCGACGACCGTGATCTCGATTCTTGATCCGCCTCTAGTATCGATTCTGCTTCCTCCGATTGCTCAGTAAACTGCGGATCTTTATGCAAAACAAAAATGTTCTGCATCGATTGTGGCAAGCAGGAGTAAAATAAAAATCCATTTCATCCTTTAATGATTTCGGTGCATTAAAAACAACATTAAAATATTCTGAAAGTTTTCTAACCATTTAAACATTTACTGTCACGGTAATACTCCGTGTCACTTTGGAAAGGCCCTAACTTTCTAAATAAGATTAAAATCAAAAATCAATTTTTTATTTAATTGAAATTCAATTTTTATTTGTTCCAAACGTCTTTAACTTCCTCGAGATGTTAGGATCAGTTTCCTACGTGATAAAATTGTTTTTCGAAGCCAGAGATTTGCCTTTATATAAAAAAAATTCCTTAAATTTCTACATTCGATGTTTGCATTGCCGTCTATTCTGAGAATCTCTAGATTCAAAACTGGAATGAGAATTTCAAATTGCTACCCTCACCGTAGACCGCGAATCTTGCGGCTAGATACCGTGAAGGCGCAGCGAGATTGCGGTGGTAAATCGTACGATGGAATATTTTTCGGTAACACGATCTAAATGGAACATTACCGGCGACACAGGAAAGAGTGAATCATCATCAGCTACAAGCTAAAACTACCAATGCCAAGGTCAACGCTGACACAGGGCCGCCGTTGAACCGCGATCATCGTGTCCGCGTGGGTGTTGCGTGGCATGCAACGTCATTGTACACGCGATAGGCTCGTGGGGTATTGCAGCGAAAATTATATCGATTAGTAAATAGAATTAATAGATTTCTCTTCGTGAAGATAACCGCTGATAAACGGACGAGAGCCTTCCCGCTGATGGAAAAGTTTCAGCTAGGAAATCCTGGTTCATGGGCTTTCCGAAAAGATCGAGTGTTATCAGTTCGATATCAACTTTATTCGCTGTCTTTGGCAATTGAATGAATGAGTGAAATCGAAGAGGACATATCTTTTTTAACAGCCGGTATAATCAGAAATAGCTTACCTTGCGGGACAACAGACCAGCCGTCGGTGTACGATCAGTGGGATCGGACTCCGGGATCGGTTCATCCGGGTTCTCCATGTGCATTCCCGGCCATCCGACCCAGATGCCATTTCCGCTAATTACCACCGGCGCTACCGCAGTCACGAGACCCCCAGCACTAGAAAAATCAACATACGAAAGTCATTAAATGCAGCCACTGGATCCGAGCAATATTTCAACGAATTTAACATTTAATTTGGAAAGAAAACTTTAAATTTAGTACTTTAAGCATAAACTAAGGTGTCGACTATACTGGCGAATATCTATTTTGCATAATGAACGCGTTAAAAACGGTTTCGACAACGAGTCATCGCGAGTTCAGTGGTAAAGTCCATGACTAGCGGCACACCCTATGAAACATCGTCGAACACGTCTTCGATCGATTATGCAACTTGCCATGATCACCGTCTTTCTTTGGACGAAGAGGTTTGGGGGTTATAGTCACTCATCAGAGTATCGCTCTTCCAGGCAAAACTAAATAAGTGAAAAGTCCAGTCATACAAAATTAAAAATATATCTAGGTCACTATTCAGGAAAAAATGAACGAGGTTAGAGTAATAACGGGACTCTAACAAGATCTGGAATGCAGGGTCCGAAAAACTCCTTGACCCAGGAAATGTTCGGTTCGACACTTGCAGTGTCAACAATTCTCGGTTCGCATACGTTCGTTGATCAACATACAAGCGTTTCCCAAGTGCACGTGCGCAAACCTCGAACGATGCGTGACATCGCGATGACTTTTCTAGAATGGCAGCGATCTAAAATGGCCTTTAACCCTGCCGCACATTCGCACGCGTATTAATGAAACGTATCTGGACTGAAACCAACTTTCTTCGGTTTTATGTCTCACGAATGATCGAGCCGTGTCTCATGGTCTACAATAAGTGCCGCTTTAGATTGTAATTAAAGCTGATTACCTGCGTCGGTTGCTATGTCGATCAAACATAGATGAACGAATGGTAACGAGGCTTGTCGTGAACCCGATGTTTAATTATATTTATTACTCATCTCTAGATCACGGATTTTTTATGCAAGAAAAATGTTCCAACTTGATTTTGAGAGACGGAGATTAATTAAAAATGTGCAATTAAACAGCCTTATGTGCTTTGTTCTATACTGCAGTATTTATAATGTTTTTCTTTTAGTGGAAATATATTGTACAGTGTTAAACTTGTTATAAAATGTGTTTTTAGCACACACTTATGAATATTATTACACATATGAATATTGGCAGAAATTCCCATTTTAAGAGTGGTAGTGGCCTTCGTATACCTAAAATAAATAAAAATCGCACCAAGTTTCGTCGAGTGCTATATTCTAGCATTTTTAGAACATTTTCCAGGAGCCATAAATGCATAAAGATCCGTAGTCCACTAATAATCTTACCGAAAGCGTAGTTAATATTAAGCGACATGATCGGTCCAAGTGATTAATGTTTGTTGAAATACAGTGTCGACAGTTGGGTATATTGGCAAATGGACAATAGACGGCTGTCACGGTGGCCATTTTTTCGGATGTTGATCTAGCAGCGTCGATAAACAAGTTATGCTTCTACGAAGTAGGCGAACAAGTGAAAGCAGATAATATTGAATTACCACTTTTACGATGTAGAAGGATGTATAGGTAGAACGAGTGTTTGTGTGCCCATGAATGGGACGCGTTTGCGAACTAAGTTACTGGCACGCCATAGTTACAAATTTGTAATCGAACTTGGCTGGTATCCAGACTCGAGACAAAGGGCTTTCGACGACTCTATGTTCGGTTGTGTTGCTCCCACTAGGTCAAACTGAATAGCGAGAGTCTGTTGTGTGCAGGCTCAAAAGGTGTGGCGCGAACCAGAGTTGTGCTAATTCAATGTACATTGTATTTCAATTATACATATAATAATTCAACTACGTCGAAACTGAATTACATAATTCGAACCTTTCAATTAATTCAATTACTAAGTATTTCTCTTTATCTTTATCTTTATATGTAATTCCAATAATCGTGCAATAAAAAATCTGGAAGATTTCTGGAAGATGTGGTGGTAGGTTTAGTGTTAACCTCATCAAAATTTGAACCTTGTGCGATTCATATTGTAATAATTTACCACGAAAGCATCTCTTTATAATTTCAATAATCGTGAAACAAAAAGTCCGGGAGATTTCTGGAAGGTCTGGAGGCAGGTTTAGTGTCGGACTCGTCATATCGTGCATTCCGATATTCGAATGAAAACTCGCCGCGTCTATTTTAAGCGACACTTTCGTATAAATACCGGCGCCGTCGGCGAAACGACGCGGAAATCATGTGCGCGGAGTATTATTATTGCCGGATACTCGAGTGCAATCTATTTTAAGGATATGTACCATCGTTTCAGTTTATGTACGCTGGTAAGTTCCAATTGGTAGCACGGTTCTTCCTATTCGTGTTTACGAACGTCGCGATATCGAACATTTTATGTCTGAAGTTTAACGAGATCAAACGACCAGGCAAATTATGCACATTGATCCGCGAGAATAGGTAAACTACGATTCGAAGTCGCGTTCTTTGAGATCACAGTATTAATCAGCCTCGATCTCAATGTCGGATATAAGTAAATTACCGTACACGCTGATCGCCGTGCCGATTACGGCGACGATCTCGACGCATTTAATAAATGTTATTTGCAAGTTATTACACACCGGCTCCGCTTTGGAATGCTAAATCACTATCGAGGTCTGCAATTATTGAGGTAATCGCGTCTTAATGTTACGGTAATAAATCTATATATAGAATTTTAATCGGGAACTTTAAACAAAAAGTGACGACGATATCCGATGCACTCAAAACAAACAGAACATTTATTTTCACGTCCGAGTACGGTCGAGTTATTTGCAATTAAGCTATACATATCAAGACAATCTTCTTATCGCGAAAAATGCAAGACATTTAATCCGATTTACGACGTGTTCATTTCGATGACACCTGCTGTTGTTGACACGTCGAACTCGAGTCTGCGGTCATCGAATGTGCAATTGCGATCGCATCTGCGATGTAGGATATTATGTTTGCGCGCTTTACATTGCCGGGGAAAATCGTCTCCGAAATTTCACTCCCACCTGTTGCCGCGCAGCTATATTAATTAGACTGCGTATTTTATGCATTTCCGTGAAGTTAGAAACAGTAAAATGATTAAAATTTCACCGACACCATTATCTGCATTAATCACAGAACATGCGTAGACATTTATTTAGTTTCTTAATCATCGCAACGAGCTGGAAACAAGAAGTCTGCATTTAATCTACTCGTTTTATGAGATTTTAAATTAGGTGGATATGAAATTGATATAAATTTTCAAAACTGTGTCAAATTGACACGAGGGACGGATGAGGGTTAAATGAGTGACGCATATTTCTGGCGGGAGGACCGTACTACGATGCCACGCGATACTATCACACCTATAGCGGCAGACATTGTTACACGCGCTTCGACGCATCCCATTTCGAACAGCAACCAATGCCACCGCTGACGAACTTCGTGTTTTTCCACGACTTTTGTTGTGTACGAACCGAGGAAGTGGCTCTGTGTCTGTATGGTAAGGCAACCGCGATAATATATTACCGCACACGTAACAAAGTCAGTCGGGGAACACGTGGTCGCAAGGAATACCTTGTGAATGAGTATGATTCTCGAGATCGTTAACGATACGTTTCCCCTTATCGGGCGCCGCTGTCGCAAAGTAAACTGCACTTGAAGCGCCGCCGGGATTTTTGGATCAAACGTGCGCCAATATCGTTATCGTCGAGCATCGCGCGAGACAGAAATGAAGAGAACCAGGAACGACGGATAACAATGTTTGACGAACGCGTTGTTAACGATTTACGGCACTTCTATAAACTCGACGAGGAAAGAAACCGTCTCGAGGACGCCAGCTGTTGTTCGATTCTTATCAGAAAATCGAAACGAAAAATTAACCCTCGGCGCTCGAGTGGCGACTAAGATACACCCCTATATAAAAATTGCTGTACCATTATTCCAAATATTGTTTATATTATTAAATATGTGTATGTTCTTACGTTTAGTGGGCTGAAAATAATATAATTTCATTTTTGTCATAAATGCATAAAATCCGCTGTCTATTATACTCTGAACTTGTTAAAGAACTATCTTCTATTTATTACAAAATTACTTCCTAATAAATAAAATTGTATCCTTCTGAATCTCAACAAGCAGTAGCTCACGAGAAGACCTAATTTTAACTTCCATTCATTCCAGCTACTCTGTACAAGTAGAAATGGCCCACTGCGCGCTGTCTGGCTACTGTCGACTGTTTCTACTTGCAGCGGACGCGGACGATGATGGAACCGGTTCCCTTAGCCCGAGATTTTTTTTCCCCGAGTTCGTATTAATTCACATAAAAGAAAAACACAGCTGGCTTTCTATCGAGCACGATTCAGTTATCTGACCATTCATTGGTAATTCTCCGTTTCGATTTTTCGGTGCGGATCGTCTGTTTACGATTGGTTGTTTGTTTGGCCCGGTTGCATTGCGGATACGCCGATTGCAACAATAAAAACGGGCCGATTTATCTTTAACGCGTGTTTATGGAGGTCTTTAATCTCCCGTTTCTTGGCAATCGCGGTCGCGTCGATATCCGCGGCTTTCGCGAAACGTTCGACGCTCCCGAAGAAAACGGAGAGGGAAGACGTTCCTATTTTTGTGACGGAGTTTCTCGTGCACGAACCACAGATTAGATTAGTCCGGTCTAAACGGGTATCATTTTCTACTTAATCGGATCGGTCGTGGGTTCCCATCGTTCTTTTCTATTCCAATAGGAGATGCACGCGAAAAATTTCGTTTGAACTTCATGTGGCTCCTTCTTACAATTAATGGAATTTTCTATAAAAATCCGCAGTCTAGTCAATTTTCAGTATGTGTATAACTCTAACATAGATCAGATACAAAAATAAAAAAGTTTTAAAAAATCATTTCAATTAAAAAAATTTCTTTCTGCACGTCATTTAGCAAACCAATGCTTCTAATTGCTTACAAAACACCAGGTCGTTTGGTACGTAGGTCCGGAAATGATTTTAGGAAAGAACAGGAGTGGAAGTGAGTCCGGGAAAAGGGGCAGTCAGGAGAAATGCAAAAAGCGGAGGACTGACTATCCTCAAGGACGTCATAGAGCGAGAAAAGCGTTCTCAGTCCTAGACGTGTGGTTTGTTTTAGTAGGACGAGTCCCACACTACTTCTGGGTGTACGTACACGTATTTTTTCCCACGTCTTTAACAAACAAAGGTCGGGAAATGACTAGTTCCTGAGTTATTAAACTATTTGTGCCACAATTCTCGTCACATCGTCTTAGAGGAAATGTTCAATTGTCCACCTCTGTATGTGAGAAAATTAATCTTTTCCGGACCTGAGTTTATATAACTCTTTTTTCTTCTCTAAGCATTAGGAATTTATTTCTAAAATTTTTCAGGAATAAAATGTGAAATGGTGGGGAAGTTAGAGTGATTTCGTCCCAGGGAAACACTCGCTAAGAACAGTCGAGAACAAAGATAGCATCGGGGATGAATGTGTTGATCTCTGTCAATAATATCGATAGCTTCCCAAAATAAAGTTCTACTCGATTGCTTCCTCGATTGAGTCACGTGTCAATTATCAATGGACAGCGGATCTTTATGGGAAATCAAAATTTTCCGGAATTACGACAAACCGGAGTGACATACAAAATAATATAGAAGTATTTTTGATAAAATCTGCTGTCTAATTATTATCAGATCAGCAGCAAGATTTTGTACAAATTCTGTCAATCACGTTTAAAAATGGCGAGAGAAGATGTATCAGTGTTTAATTATGCGTTCGCATTTAGTTGCACAAGAGAGCCCCCAACTTCTCGAACGTATTGCAACAATGACACCATTTTTTACCAAAGCTAGCGCAATTGCAGGTGTTATACTGTGTCGATCGTCATGGCTCGACGGTGTGACAAGTTCTAAAAGGGAATCCTCGGTAGCTCTGTGAATTAAATGAAGCAGAATACTGCGAGCGTGTTGTTACGAAAAAATTTCGTCATCGTCAGCCTATGCTACTCGGTGGAGCAAACCTGTCGACACAGAACATCGCGCGATGTGTAATCACGAACTATTTTTTCGCGGACCATAAATAAACATGAAGAGCGCAACGCCGCCGGTGCGCATCGGCTACTAATTGTAAGTCGCAGTTCACAAGCAATTTTCACCGAGCAACGCATCGGCACGATCGGAAAACATGATTCGAATAAAAGATATTTATCATTCAGCGACTTTTCCTGATAGAAATATTCCGAGGGACGTTCCGAAATATTCTGAAGAAAAACAAGAAGATGTTTCAAGGCTATCGTTAATTCTTGAACTCGGAAAATCTAGAGCAGTAATTTCATCAAACGCACTCGAGACGTAACGAGCTGCAAGCAGAGAAGAATTGTATGCACTTCAATTTTTCTTGTTTCGAGAGCTGAAGAGGGAGGTGGGGAGAGAACGAGAGGGAGACAGACGTTTATTGAATCACCAGTCTCATCTCCAAGGACTCGTATGCATCGTGTGAAGCACTCAGTCTCCGGACACCTTATCAAGCGATAAGGTTATTTGAATAGAGAACTATTTCCACGACCGTGCAAACAATACGGAAGTAACACGGAAGTTCTATACGCATCACGCTTTCGAGATGTTGCATTCAGTCCACGATAATATTTTCAATTTTCCTCGGCGGAAAAATCTCTATCATCCATCTAATCGCGCCATTAAATTCGCATCAGACGCGATAATCGAGTCTCGTTTCCTTTTCGCGAAGTGGCGTTTTCGAATTTGTCGATCACGGAAAAATGACGAACGAAAAACAAAATTAAGAGCATACGTTTATACACTCCCGTCCATAAGGACACTTGTTTAAATTTGGATGCAGACGATTTTTGGTTATTAAAGGAGCCATATTATGAGTAGTGAAATTAAAACAGCAAGTCGGGTATTTTCAACCTATAAACATATTAGGAGAGAAAAGAAATTTCTATGTCGTGTGTCTATAATCATCCCACAATGTCTGAATCTCTTTTTTCCAACATATATTCAAACAGCATATATATTTACGACGATTTATGGATAATATAAATAGAACAATTAAATCAAGCTGGAAGCTTATATCCTTTAATTACCATTTTATTGAAAATAAGTGTCCGGTTATTTATGGACGGGAGTGCAAATGTTTCTGCTTGGGAATGAAACAATGAATGAGCACTGCGCAGTCTAATTTGGCAAAGCAACGCGATCGATGCAGGTCAGTAAACAATTACTTTCGGGGAATATTTTCCACCTGGTCCGTTGCTCGTCGAGCACAACAAACTACAGGGTGTCCGAAAAATGTACATAGTTGAGACGGGTGATTTGAAATGATGGCAGAAATTGCCTCTTTCAGGGAAGTACATGTTTGGCATACCCTGCATAATAATAACTAAAATGGGAACATAGGAAACCGCTAGCCTGTATATATTTACCCGTTGTCTCGCTCGATACGTGGATATTTCTATCGACTCGATTACGCAACGGAATAAATTACCGAACAATCGAATATTCATACGGAGAAGCACCGTCAACAATATCGATCCCGCAAATCCGTTGGGAATACGCGGATCTGCTTGGAAATCGTTCGCGACTAGCGAATGGATCCGGTCAGATCGAGAAACCATTGGAAAAACCGAGTTTCTGTTGCCTAATTATGTTTTTGTTGTTTCGAGCGGTGTCCCGGTGAACGCAAACACGTTACAGTCGCGATAGAGAAACCACAGGTGAACAAATATAAAAGAAAATGAAAACAGAGTTAATACGAAACAGGTTGTGTTCCATTAACAATGTAAATATTCAATAAACGGTGACGGTCATAATTCCAGCTTACATTGACGTTCGTAATAGTAAATACTTTTTTGTTGGAGTTCTTGCCAAATATAACGGAGAGAATAAATCGTGCATCGTGCTACCGAATCACTCGGGACATTAAAATTTAATCAAATTAGCTAAATTATTCAAACCTGGCCGTCACTTCCTAAACCAATGGTCATAAAAGGTGTTAGGTAGCGGCCAAGTTTGAATAATTTAGCCCTCCATGTAACTCTTTAAAAATTAAATAGCGTTCTTTTAAACTAATTTTTACAAACGCTTTTTCACAGTATTGCAAGAGGTATTTCTAAGTTAACGAACTTGGCCGTATTTTGTTTGACCTCACAACTTTTTACGGGCATAGGAACTTGGCTCCTGTTTACAGGATGTTTCTGTCTGGATTTACAAATACTCGAAAACAAATCATCCCCTATCCTCTCTGCGATTCCGGCCGACTGCCATTCTCTCAAAATGTCTCTCTCGCGTCCGCGTGGTAAACAAACCGTTCCAACAACCGCGGAAGTTAGTAGAGTCTCGTGCTCTAGAGAAGGAAAAGTTGTGCGATCGCGAGGTAGCGTCGTCTGATGCAGAAGATGATGTGCAAGAGCGGGTTGCAAGGTGATCGATAAAAGCGGCTGGCGCAAGCTGAGTATACTAACCTGGCCTTGCGTTCCAGCTGGCCGGTCACCTCGTTCCTCTTCAGCACGAACGGCAACCTGTTGCTCACAACGATCATGCTCCCGTTGGAGGAGTAGCTGCCGGGCTCTGTAGACATTTCGTCGATTTTCAATTCCCTTATTCGGTCCGTGATTGCGGAGGACCACCGGCGTGCGGCGGCAGCAACGCGGAAATCCGTGTCTCCTTCTTCCTGTTTCCGTTCGCGCGGAGGTCTGTACTCGCGACCGCCGGTTCAGCAACGACTGCTAACCGTGTCGCGTGTGTCACGTGCGGTCACGTGCGTCTCAGCGAAACCGAAGTCGAAGGAGAACCGCGAACCGGGTCGCTGGCTAGTCTGTCAGCTCGATCGACGAATAGTCAACCGATCGGTACTCTGTCAGTCTAGAGCGAGGATCGATCGAGTCTTTGATCGACGCGTGTGTCTCTGTCCGGTCTGGTGTCGAGTCGGTTTCGTGCTTGTTCCGGATCGTTGCGAATTTATCTGTTCGAGGGCAACGTCGATAGGGTGTGATAGGACGAGCGCAGAGAGGAGAATTACAATAGCAAGGTACGAAGAAGAGGGAGTGAGAGAACGAGCAAACAAGCGAGTCAGAGGAGGGAGAGTGTGTGTGTGAGAGAGAGAGAGAGGGCGGACTTGAATGAGGATGACGACAAAGAGGAAGAAGAGTAGAGTAGTAGTAATAGTAGAGGAGAAGAAGAAGAAGAAGCAGCTGGTCGATTGGTTCGTGTGAGTGTGCCGCGGTGCGTGGCCGAAGTAGCACTGAAGTAACAACGCCGCGTTCCCCTGAGTTTATTCGAGTTAGCCGCAGCGAGGAATTGGTCCAAAGTGCGCTCTCTCTGCGACCGTATCAATGACGGGGCCGCGACCTTTTGGCCACCCACCGGTTCCTCCTCGTGCACACCACCACCCCGGCTACCGTCCGCACACGTAAACAGACCGTCGCGTCTTCTTCTTCTTATTCGTGTCTGGTCTCCGTCCCGTCGCGGAGTGTCGTCGCGTGTCGTGACAGACGATCAGGGTTATCGCCGACACGTTATCTAGTAATTCCCGGATAACACACGTTGCTAATGGGACGACAAAGACACGTACCATGCCGTTGTCGTTCCCGACAGCTGTACCCGTCCAAACGACGTTACACTGTCAACACTCAGCCCCGAGATAAGCATCTTCGGCCCGCTACGCACGTCCGTTTTTCTACAACGTGCTGCGACCGTGCGGTACCGAAATTGCGGTGTGAAATACTATGGATTCTATCAGGCGTTGCAGATTTATTTGAACCGTAGTTGCGGCGCCGCAATTCCGTTACCGCAGGTTAGAAAAACGGATGTGTGTTTCGGGCCTCCAACTTCAACGCGACCGTCGCAGACTCCTTCGATCTCGCGAAAACCAATCGCCATCCAGCACCGCCGATCGTGAATCTACCTTGTCGAATCTTCGGCGACCGGCTGTCTGCCGATCGTTACAATCGTATACAGACGCGCCGTGCAACGAACGAGGAAGAGGCACGGAAGGGTTGCGCTAACTTCGGTCGCCAAGGTCTTGGCTGTAGACCATTGAACTTTATGCGAGCTCGCGTTTCTTTAGGCGAATTCGAGGATGTTCGGATCAGCCCTCGAAGATTCTGCCATTTTCAGTTCTGCATACCGTACTTCTTACGTGATTTGAGATGTTTCGTCAACATTTCTTCACTTTACTGTTAGATAATATCTATGTAATGGAAACGTCGCTCGATCCTACTGCTACCAATGCATAAAGTTCAGCAGTCTACTTGTCATGGTTTCAACAGATTCGGCAAGTTTTACCGACACCGCTACTCACCGGTACTAAATCTTGCGTAATTTTTGTAACTGAAGTTATCGCTGGCGGTTAAATTCGCATTATTAATTTTATCTGAAGAAAGTGGGGTTTATCACGTTTTTTAGTAGTCTACGAACGCTTCTACGAAGGTTGCAACACAGGAATGTTAGTTTCTCTGATTTCTGCTCATTGTCAACGCACTGCGAAATATTTTTATTCGAAAGATTTCGGTGCCGTATGTCCACAATTTTGGAGAAAGCATGCGCAGCAATAAGTGTGTAAATATTTTAGTCTTTCAATGGCCAGAGTAAAAACAATGTCAGAACTGTGTTGTCGATCAGTGTTTCTGATGCTTGTGTCGGTCAAACTCGGTTTAAGCGAAACTTTTCGGTGAAAATAGTCTCCGAAAAACCTAAGTCGGTGATGCATGGAATGTATGGAACTTTTCATTCCTCGTTTCTTTGCTTCGACAAAAATTTGTTCCAAAACAATTTTTTACAACGAACTACACGCGTCTGTTTGTTGTGTCTCGGCTATAATTGGAAGCATCATGAATCACAGAACGCATTTTTCCATCGACATCCACCGATGGACTTTAAAAGGCACAACAGTACGTCATCGGCTTCCTGTTTTGGAGTTTAAAAACCGTAGAAATACGATTGATTCTTCTGTTGTAACACGATAATTAACTCATGATCTTTGGATGTAAATTATAAAAGGGTGAATCATAATTTATAAACAAAGTATATTCGAGCGTGAATCACTCGAATTGTACTGTTTACGAAAGATTATTGCGGGGAATAACAGAGTTGAGATATTATTGTTTAGCATATGCAGAACAGCGTTATTTAAAAATGTGATATAGGCAAAAACTTATTACCTTGTTCTTATTGTTCGTAGATTGAGGGGCGGCCTCGTAGTGTGATTCACCGATTTGTGTAAATTCACATAAAATTAAATTCTACGTTAAAATCCCAATTAATTGAATCAATCTATTAGGTTGTTGCATACGAAATGTCCGATTTTAGAATGCGACTCTTAAACAACGTTTCAATCAAGAAATGCTGTTACTGTAATTATAAGGCAACCACGTGCCTGTTGCTTTTATAACTTGGTACGTCTAAACGTAACACTAATGTTAATACATGTTCAATGTTTTAATCCAGACGTATAATTTTACTTTTAAATAAACTATATTTCAACGTTAACCAACCCGACCCTGCCAAAATGTGGCAATTAATTAACTTACTAATCGTCGATGGTAGAAATGAACTACAAAATCAAAATTACGATCTTGTTAACCGTAATTACCGTAATACAATCAAGAAACTTGAAACTATATATATGTATAGATAGAAGTATACGTATTACTCGATAGATACCCAATACATTGGGTACGAAATTGCGTTTGTTTAATGTCACTGCCAAAAATCGGACATTTCATATGCAACAACCTAATAGATCGTTACGCAAAGTAAAAATGTTTTGCACCGATTGTGGGACAGAAGCAGTAGTTAAAAAAAAATTCATTTTATCTATATTATATATATACTTTGATTTTTTAAATGTATAAAAATTGTAAATGCATAAAAATCCGCAGTCTACCAATTACCCTCCAATTATGAAATGAAACCTGAAACAACGACGACTGTGTTCGTTTCACGAGGAAGTTCGACCACTTTTTTCTTCCCGAAAATCGTACGCTAGTTGTTCACGGGTTGTTCTAATCTCCTACGTTTTCTATAGTTTGTCGTATTTATTCCAACCGATCAAAGTCGAGGCGGATAGTGATTAATGGCCGTGATTACGTAACGCCGCGCATACAACAGCGAGAACGCGTGATGATATAGGCGCGGAATGAACGCTTGGCAAACGAAATTTCGGGATATCTGACATTCGGGAGCAAAAGTGTAGGTATTGTTTCGTCGTGACTTATCGTCCAGGTAAATATTTAAGGTCGACTCTAGCGACGTTGCGCGTCCTTCCCCCATTTCCGTGAAGCAAACAAGACCGTGCACGGCTCCGCTGCATTGTCCAATGTTCGATTTTTGTCTGTCGATCTATTTCGGTCCGTAGATTAGGATAGCGACGCTAAAGTAGGTGACGGTAATTTTTTCTCTTCACCAGCGCTATCTTCAGAAACGTCTGAAAGAGACGATTTCAACAATTTTTCTAGTTGTCGTTGTAAAAAGAATCTGGGCTGCGCGTAATGGCGTAATGCGAGAGGAATCCTTCGATTATTACGATACAGTTCATTTTTTTTATTAGCACAGTTAGCTCGCATCAAACGGCAGCTACGTTCATAGTCTCCGAGCGGAACTGTGCCGCAGCCACGAGCAAATTAATATGCAGCTGTATCGCAATACTCGAGGCAAAATCCAATCTGACTCGTCTGGCAACGTGTACTGGGTATTTCGGAAAATTTTTCGGTCCTTATCTGTCTCCTGTTTTTCTAGCTGAATTTGTCCATCGCTGTCTAGTTGATAGAATAGTAAAAATTAATATAAAGTGGCAAGATAAATTAAATTCACTCCGTAAATTCGCTCTTTGAAGACGAAGAAATAAGATAAACCGTGATAAATTTGAAATAAGATTACTCCCGTCGCTCGTAACTAACGAATCGATATGCGAATCATGCTATTTAGTTGGAACCAGTGAAAAGTGTGTCAAATTGATAGGAGACGGACGAATGGTAAATCTTTCCCGTTTCTTGTTCCAAGGGGATGCCAGTTCTACGCCATATCCGTGGGTACTACTCAAAAATGGTAGAAAATTGTCTGCCACAGGGTAACTGTACCGATTACTGCGGCATCGTGATTCGATCGTACTTTATTACCACGCTTATATCGATTAACTTGCTGTGTTGTTGTTGTATGCGTCAAATCTTGTAATCGAATTTTAAACATCTTCCCATAGTCCAATCTTGCTAAAATTTTGTATACACACTTGCTTCCGATGATAATAAAAGTAGAAAATAAAGTATATAAAAAAAAAACATTTTAAAAACCACACACATATTAAAATGCACTAAAAAGGAGCAAATAATTTTTTTCCTGGATCTCCATAAAATACCAAATCCAGTGAAATGGTTAATAATATTTTTCCCCAAAATTTTAAGCAGTCAGTTCAAAATTTTGTATGTTATAAAATTAGTGTCGGAATAGATAGAAAGATTTAATATAAACTTTTAAAGAAAAACCATGACATTAGTGAGACTATAAAAATAATACCGTGGAGCGCTAAACTATACTGACGCAATCTTCGTGAGCGGTCCACGCGCTTTTATTTATAGTCACTAATGTCATGATTTTATTTAAATTATGGATTAGGAATGTCTCTTCGAACCCTGAGATTATAAAAATACGAGACTGATACATTCTCATTGAACTGTACAAATTTGTTCATGGAAAAATATATATTTTTACGTGTTTTAGTCTCATTGGGAAAAAATACTGCACTAGAACGTACACCCGCAGTAATAGGTACAGTGTTACCCTAATTCCGACGTGAGAGAAGATCCATGCAGACGGTCAAAGCAAAGTAAACATTCGCTTTCGTCTAATTGTACTGTAGAATCGCGGAGGGAGACAGCGGATCATAAAGAGGAAAAACGTATCCGAAGCAATTGTAACGACGGTGACGCGTGGGCAATAAATTTCAAGCGTAAACCGGCTGGGAGCTCGTGACTAACACCGCAGAAAAAAATATTTACAATACTTTCTCGCGCACTAAATCTTTATCGGCGCGCGGGCCCGGGCAATCTCGAAATTCGGCCGCGGTTCTGGAGAAATCGCGACTTATCGGCCGGCACAATCGCCGGCGCTATTTATTTTATTGAATAATCTGTACCGAAAATGGGAACGTAACCACGAGTGTTTATTGAGATTCTCGCGCGTGTCGGTTGCGAAACCGACCGGAAAGAACTCGAACCCACCGGAGAAACGGGAGGGAAACAAGATCGTACGGGGGGACGTTCCCTTTTTTTCGCGGTTGCCGGTCGAACGGCATAATTACGCGTAATTGTTCGAACGGAGCGTGTCGAACGGCTGTCGGATAGCCTAATTAAGACGCGTTTTCGGCTCGTAAACTTGTAAATGAAAACAATTCGCCGATTACGACGGAGGAATCGGGAGCCGGGAGGAAGAGGAGGATTCCGCCGGCGAGATCGCGCATTCGCGGCACGAGGAGAGGGAGTCGAGACGTTATCGTCACGTTATCATCACGTGTTAGTGTTAGCTAATAACAAGCCGAGAGGATAACGAAGGAAATTGGCACGCGTCGCGCACGCGGCCGCGGAAAAGAAGGATTCCCGGATGATCGATTGGGAAAAATTATTCGATCGAACGAATCGAGTGTCCGTTATCGTAATCGTTCGTATTTTCAATGTGGAAAATAATTCCGTTGACGATCAAAGGAAATGCAACGATAAAACACCTCATATGTACAGAAAATATTAATAGAAGCACGAGTATGCTTGTCATTTTTCACAATGTACAGAGCGAAGAAAAATGGTACTTCAAATGACCTCAGGAATCACCCCTTTCGAAGAAGCGCAACATTTTTGGGACACTCTGCATAGTTACAAGTGGACTGCGGATTTTCTGCATTTATAATCAAAATCACTATACAAAGCGGAAACCAACTGATTAAAATTATTCAGAAAAAGAAATCAATGTTTATGTAGCTCCTGCATCTATTTTTTTTTTTTGTATGGCTACATTTACTTGAATGCTTAACCCTTTGTACTCGGAGCTATTTTAACTCGAAAATGAGACATTCCTTATGATTTTTTCAATTTTATGGATATGAAATTAATACTTATTTTACCTTATACAATTATTTAATAATATAAATGGCGCCTCTCAGAGTCACCATTCGAGTGCAAAGGGTTAAATATTGATTACAAATGAATCAAATTTGATCTCATCTAAAAAGAAAGGCATAACATTCATATTTGATAGAATTTGTTCAAATCTTCATCGCGAGTCTGACTCGATAAAATACGACAACGGGTTGAGGCGGACAATTTTTATTTTACATAAAATGGCCCGGCGTCCGAGGGTTAAAATCCGACGTTTCAATATGCAATAACACGATAGAAGGTCACCGATGCGATGAGGAACAATAGCAATCTTGACGAAACGACCCTGACAGCCTACCGGGTAAAAATCAGGAACGCGTGTTTGGGAAAATAATGGCTGCGTCAGCATCTAAAATTATTTCTACCCGTTAGCGTTAGAGCGTCGGCCGAGATAAAACGGTATTTTTCGACCACTTTCGCGACCGGAGACACACCGTTACGCAACGAGACACTAACGTTTCCCATTCCGCGGCGAAATGACGCACAACGTGTCCCCCAACTGTCTGCCGGATGCATCTCCTTATCAAACTGTCGTTAACGTTGCAACGAAATCGCATAATTAGCCTATTTCGGACCTATCGACTGGAAGAAACCAGGACGGATTCGTTTTATTTCGTTAAAGCACAGATGAAAAATTTAAAAATCGTTACTTCACTGTTTCGTTCGCGACTGCGAGAAATAAGAATTTAGAGACGAAAATGATACACACAACAAAACTCGAACTCTCTCTGTTTGGTCAAAGTTTGAAAAGAAGTTATCTTTTTTTTAAAAGGTGTACGAATACTTTGTACACCCACTGTAGCTTGTTCGTTAACGGGATCGAAATTGAAGGGGCTGTTGCAATAACGAGGCAATTCCACTTTTAGGTGATTTCTGTAATGCTGATGCATTTGGTGTACTACGCAATGACTATTCTCTCGTTCGCGAATGAAAAGGAAAACAAGAAGTGGGCAAGGTCAGTGTACAATGTAACTCGACGCTTTGAGCTTGAGTCGAAGCTCGAGGTTATTCGAGAACTCGAGAATCTCGAGGACGCAGTATAAACTCTTTCCAACCACGGCTCTCTCTGATTGTACAAGTAAAAATATTATACACTTTTTAAATTATACAGTTATACTTTACCAATTTTTAATTCGTAAAAGCTACTAACTGCAATTCGAAGTTTCGGCTGTCTTCGCACGACTTCGGAAAGGTTCGTCGAATTTCGTGACAATTCGGCCAGCGTGGCGTGTGGATCAAAACTAAGCGCGAAACCGTTGAACTATTTTTTTTAGCTAAATTTGAATGACGCTGAATTTTAAGAACGATATTGCTTGACTGCCATTCGAAAATTCCGCTCGCCTCAAACACTCTGTGAACAATAATAAACCCGACCAATGAGGTAATGACTAAAGCAGTCAATAACATAATGTACGGAAAGATATTCTTAAAATACGATACAAGCTGAAAGAAAAGTAAAAATACATACTCAGATCTCTATTTATTTCAAATAAAATATCAATATGTTGCCACATAGAGCATTGTATCACGAAATGCATTTAGACCAGAAATTTCATCATTTTCTGATGTCATAAACTAATAGAAGAAAATGGCAAGACCACGTGCACGAACAATATATTCGTATGTTACTTAATTCGACGCAGTTACATTGCACCATGTTGTCAATAACGCATTAATACGTTTTGTAAAATGATCTGCCACGGTGCAAGGTAAGCATATGTAGGTTTATAACCAATGAATAAAATGAAGCAACTAAATAAGTGATTGCAAATAGAGATTTAATTAACGTATCTATGTAAAATACATCCAGTGAAGCACGCAATAAGAGGAACACCTGATCCTTCTCATAGAATTTTCGCGAACGATATAGTTCCTGTCGGATTTATTTCCACCTGGAATCGTTCAACCAACGAATGACCGACGTTACACGTACGTGAAACATTTTGTATTCTGAATAGAGGACACTTTTTCGTACAGCATCAGACGTGTATACAACAATAGAACGAATGATAGATATATGTCACGCAAAATGATTTTCATTTACGTTCTATTCGCGAGTCCGTGAATCTCGATCTGCGCTCGCAGAAGCAAAAGCGACATGGACACCCACCTCGAAAGTTAAGACTCCTCGATTATACTTTGCGTAGATACCGGTTGCGAATGCACCGAGGTCTGACAATTGTCGTCGACAAGAATTGCAAGGATCTTGACGATACTACTCGCGCACTCACATGTATACCGGCAATTCTCCAGTGCTAGCTAGTGTTTTTGCGAGATGTTCTTTCAAGAAGGTACCACTGGTAACTGGTTCTTTCTTCGCAAATATTCGGAAGCTGAAATTGCAAACCAAATCGATTGTTCGACTACAATACTGACTATTCGGCAACTAAATAAGGAATCTAGGAAAAATCCCTAGTGCACACCTGGAGCTAAGAGTATGGATATAACAAGAGGCGACACTCCGAGCGGTACCTTTGATGTCTTTCGACTGTCCCTTTAAGTTAGGCACGCGGGAAATTTAAATCAACTGGATTTAATATGCTTAGTTCGCGGCAATATCTAATAATTACGAGTCTATTTCTTTTAATTTGGAATGTTTTCGAAGTATTTAGTTCATTTTATAAGATTGAAAAGTTGCAAGAGAAGGAATATAATAAAATGGTAACTATAGAAAATTATATACAGGATGAACCACGAATCGTGATCATTAGAGTAAATTGGAAAGGCAATTTTTTGTTCTTGAAATCCTCTGACAGAAAGGCGTAAAAATCATGAAAAAAGAGTTGATAAAAAAATTTTGCTATATTTGATATATAGAAACATTTTCAATCGGACTCAGCTCAAGGACAAGTGGCTCACCTTGTATATGGCAGATGTCAACACAAATAAACCGCACTTTTCATTCACTGAATGTATTTAGATCTGTCAGTGAAAAGAAACAATTTTATGAAAGTGAAGCAGAAGTAAATTTCGTTTATTGAGTGAATTGATTAATTAATATTATTATCAAATCTGTGTAAAGACAATAGGTTCAACATCGATTTAAAACGGTTTGGTCGAGAATCTTTCGATTCGGAAATTCTGGCATAAAAATGACCATTGCTATATGCTCAATTTGCAAGGATAATCTCATTGATTCGGATAATATTTATCACACTGAATGCGGGCATGTGTTTCATTACCATTGTTTAGGACAATGGCTCGAACGGTAAACAATTTTTGTCGATGCAATGAAGAAACATTGAACACAATATGAATGTCAGAGTAGATTTATTTTACTATATATTTCGAATTGTGTCACAACAATTATTACGATATGCTTTATGATTTTTCAGATCGAAAAGTTGTCCACAGTGTCGGGAGAAAGTTACCCGCAGCAAAATACACAGATTACATTTAACCCTTTCCAGCAGTCAAGGCGTCGAAGAAAACTCTTCCAACTTGAAAGAGAGAATACAAAATTTAGAGTTCAAAATTCTGTTAAAAGAGAAAGACATAAAATATTACAGCTCCAAAAATATTACCTTGGCTAAACAGAACGATGGGCTGAAACGAGAGGTTCGGAAAGTGGAAAGCGAGCTTGGAAAACAAAGTTCAAACATATACGAACTAGAAATGCAACTTGAAAGTTGTAGCACACTGAAGAAAGAACTTGCACACTTGAAATGTAAAATGGAAGAACTGAAACCGTACGTAAATTATTAATTATCTGTTGTAATGTTTTATCTCTATTCTGTATCGTGTATTTCAGACTGGAAATATTATTTAATGCTCCTGTCGGCGATGTTATGCGAATGGTGGGAAACACTAAAGACTCCGAGACGCTTACCAAATACATTTCTGTTTTAAAGAAGTGAGTAACAATATTTTTATTATTTTGGTATATTGTTACTGTAACTTACATTCGTATAATCCATAGGGAATTCGTTGAGAGCATTAATAAGCGTAAAAAATTATGTATGACGATTAAGAAATGCCAAGAAGATCTTGCCAAAGCTGACTCGAAATATGCGTCTTTATTGGGAGAACAGTCAAAACGAATGTAAGATATACAGATGTGTATTTCTTAAATATTAACACCAGCAGTTCGTACTTTCTTTCTCATTTTAACAAAAAGAAAATAAATATAACGTTTGAATATTTCTTACAGGGAATTAGAAGAACAATTAGCGTTCTCAGAAAGCAGAAATATGGCTTTACAAAAGCGAGTCGAAGAATTAGAAAAAGTATTAGGTATTAACGAAGCAAATAGCGTGCCGGAAACTCTAGAAGTTAATACTGAGAACAATGATGATGATAAGAATGATGACGATGTAATAATAAAGCCAGGTGAGGTAGTGATCAAAAATAAAAATAAAAATCGTGACGCGTCGCATCAAAGCGGTACATCTTCTAAACGGAAAGAAGCAGAACTTGCCGAATACACTATACCAAAGAAGAGAAGAGAAGATACTAATGTAAGAAAACGATCAGCCACTGATAAATGCAGTATAATTGACTTAACATAATTAAAAAATTTACATTTTCATATTCGGAGACAGTTTCTGTAGATAATCGTGGTTAGAAATAGCAGTAATATTTTTATGTGATAAAACTTTATAACATTACAGTATCAAAACATGTCTCATCTTTCGTTTTCCCCAACAAATAAAATACTCTACTTTCGTACATTGTAATACTGAATGTCATTTTTCCTGTATCGTTGGAAAAGCAGTTCCGACGCATGCTTTGTTATTATTCTTTAATACGTAAGTTTGAATACTGAACTGGGAACCAGCGAAAGAAATTTTGCATTTCCTGTTCGGTCGTGCGAAGAAGCAAAGAGTGTACAATGCCATCTCGAACTCCGGTGTTGTTCCAATAAACATTGTTGACATTTTGCGTCTTCTATTGTAAGTGAAGTACGTTTCTAAAATAGCAGCTCTCTAAAAATATTAAGTAGCTTGAAGATCATTCTCATTTTGCATTTATATTTATACCTACATCGTGAAACTCCTTATTTCTCGAATGTCCGAAGTAGTTAATTTTATTTGCTAATTCTCCAAAGTAAAAGAATATCCAATTATGAACTCCTATAATACCTTTTTTTGGCTTTCTCTCACCTACAAACACATGCTCGAACCCGGAACTACTATTTACCCCTTTGCCCCTAGAATACGGATGAAACCATATCTCTTTCAGGATACTTTTATGAACATTCAAATCATTCCTAAAGAATGCTTTCACAGACAAAAAATGCATCACTCGTAACATTGTGTCTGTGTTCATTAAATTATTAATGAACTCATTCTCTTCTGCATCCTCCTCTTTCGTTATAATTTCTGATTTATAAGTATCCAGTTCATAATTATCAAACAATTTGATGAGCGAGTTTGTTGTTGGTGTTGCCAATTTATCAGGTAGAATTTCGAATAATCTATAATTACATAAAAAGTAAAATTTTTGGTAAGAAATGGCTTAAATGGGACTAAATTTTAAGATGTACCTTTCAGAAGCATTGTCAGTAAAATTCTTAAACGTTATCTGTCCTTGATATCTTGTACACAGATGCATGTACAAAGTACTCGAAGATGTATTGAATACTTCCTCTGATATATTTAGTAATTCTACATCATTTACCACTACACCTGCAGAAAATAAAAGTTATATATAATCGAATGAATTCATTAAAAATTCGGCGTAATAATAAATTTATATATCTATTCGCTGAGTTACCATTCTTTTTACAAGCTGTTAAACGGTCTGAAATTATTATATTTAAAATGATTAAAGTATAGAGTTTAATCATTTTGTCGAGATACTTTCGCAGAGGTTATATATATATAACATTTCTTATGGGTTAATGACATTGCCGTTATAAAAACTTTATTGATATAGAATCGTTACTATTTCTCAAATGAACCAAATGTCACATGGTAATCTCATAAATTCCATTTAAATCGAAGGTCATTTAAACGTCACAGTATTGCTGATCCTTGAATTCACCTTGGCATCGGCTACAATGCTATCGAATCAAAGATACATATTATGCCACAAGGGTGACCTTAAAAAAATCAGAGTGACCTGGACTGTTTATCAACATAAGGGCTTTTGGTAACTTCAAATATATTGCAATGCGTTTTTTCCGATTCAAAACCGATTAACTTTTGTTGGAAGTACTTTGAACACTCCACATTAGCCAATGACTGACAATTGATTGCCATCGTCGAGGATACCGATTACGAAAGTTTGTTTACAAATGGTCGACCTTCGTTGACGGTATCCCTTCCCTGATCGTAAAAATGTCAAGCCGCAAAGAATACATAATTACACCATGGGAAATCGAAGCTTATGTACAGAGTCTGCAGAAATCAGACCTCGAAGATATCGGGACAAAAGGGTAAATTTTATGTATCCATAGATAATAAGCATTTATTTTCTCGCGCACATCATTTTCGCACATAATTTTCAGATGGTATGAATTTCATAAAAGACTAATGCTATTAAATCAACAGAGCGTTCTAGAAATTAATGCTTTGAAGGAAGAGAGTGTCAAGGAATTGTTTGTTTCCTACAAAAAGGTACATCTCATATTGATAGACGTAACAGTGATTTTCCTAAAAACGAGTGTAATTTTAATATTGTAGATACCGATTCTTATATACGAAGCAATTCAAATCCATCTATGGAAACACAATGGATTTCCTCTTTTGCTACGTATCAATTCCGAACCGCAAAATACATTTATGCTTTTTACTGTATTTTATCACGAAAATTTAGCTGTCTCTCTATTGGAGAACGTATTGTTTCATTGCGAAAGCGCGGAGACTATTGACGACTCCGCTCTTGATCTCGTCGATTACGCGCTCGTATGTGTTTATGGGATTGTTGATCCACACTCTAACGAAATTTACGAAAATGTAAAAACGTCCAAGTAAGTCATCGTCAGTTATTCAAATTCGTAAAGATTTTATATTAATGGCAAATAAATTTATAATTAGTTCATGCATCGAAGAAATATTAGAAAGAAAGAAAGAACTTGAATTTGACATCGGCATACGTTGTATTTCGATTCTTCGTTATTTGGCAGAATTCGTAGATAATTTACCACTTTCCGTTTTATCCCGATTATTGTCTACACACGATGTGCCATATCTGCTTGTTCAGCTAATCGAAAATCGTCCGTGGACCAAAGACAATGCCGACGGTAATTAAACCTGCCATCGATTATGCGACTGAGTGGTCCACCTAAATATCTCCTTTATTTTTTATGACATATAACAACTGTAAATGGTATTACAAGGTGAATGCTTTGCAAATGTTATATTTAGGAGGACCACATATGTATATTTTGCAAGAACTAATGAATCTCGATGGGACCGTAAATTCTTAGGTGAGAAAATGATATATGACGGTTCCTGGAAGAAAATCAAACCGGGCGAAGGAGAAAAAATTTCAAAAATAGAAGGACAAGTTTGGATCGGTTTACGAGAATTATTACTCAATCCAAAGAGCGCGCCGTATTATGAAATTACCGATTACAGGATATCTCACTTAATGAAGGTAGTACTACGCGTATCTAAGATTTGGATCGTGAACAGAAAAAAGTCGTTTTGAAAATTAGTTGCAGAAATATTTGCACGAAACTGTGCTAGATCAAATTTCACCATTGCTGGAGTTAAAAAGATGGTTGAGTTGCATGAGTGTATCGTCGTCTCAGTCTAGAGCACCTCGGCCGCCGACCGTTGAAATCGTGCCACAGGTTTGACGCAATTAAAATGTTCAATGAGATAATTTAATATTGGTAAATTATTCAATATTCAGTAATTATCAATCTTTTGAACAGATAAGGACTGCAATCAATGAAAAGTATCACAAAAAGTGGAAAAAATTAACGAAACGTCAAGCAAAATTGTTATTCACATCGAATAAAGAAGACGTTCAAAATGCAGCACAAATTTTGAGCGACGCATACGACTTGGATAAATTGGACTGCATCGATATTAAAGAATGCTGCGTATGTCGGGAAGTGGCGCGTAAACGTTGCTCCAAATGCAAAACGGTTTGGTATTGTGGAAGGTAAGAACATTTTCTATGTACCACTCTTCAAAAGAAGATACTTGAGATTTACTGACTGATGAACAAAAGAAAAAGAGACAAACAACATTAACACGCGCTTGAATGAAATAATTGTCACAGAGAATGTCAAGTAAAAGACTGGGAGAAACATAAAGTTATCTGTGAGAAAATCACGAGAAAAGAGGAATCCAAACAGCAAGATTAATCTGTACCTGTAGTTGTGGTATGTATGTTGAGAAATAGTCAACTGATATTTAAGATTTCTTCTGAACTTACGTAATATGTATTCTATGAGTAAGAATAAATAAGATCGAATGAACTATACATACAATATTATGTAGAATATTTTATTAAAAGATCTTAGTGTACAGAACTTTTCACGTATTCCATCACAACATCCTTTGCAGGAGTATCCTCCCCAAAGTCCTGAAATTAGAAAATACATTGACGAATGAAGCACATTTTTTAAAGAGCTGTAGAGCCATTCAAATAAAATTATTAAAGTCAGAAAGGCATTACAGCATGAAATTGTTTATACGGGTTCTCTCAGTAGAGGGAGCCAATGGTGTCATCATAAAATATTTCAAACCGAACATAATCTTAAGGGTTGCGCTAAATTATTCGTACCTTTATGACGACACAGGAGCACCCAACAACTTTCCTAGCTTTTCCAGCGCTGTCGATTTTGCAAAGTCCTGCCCATTCGCCAAGTTTCTTATTATTATCTACCCTAATGAATGGAATCTGATGTTCATTGCACAATGCTTCAACAAGTTTTTTGTACATGGGTTCATCGCAATTCTCAGCGAAGATGCAGAGCATAGCTTGTCTCCTGAAACACGAGACACAAAATTTATATAGTAATTGCACTTCGATAAACACTTATAACGATGGTTTCTTCACGGTTCAGAGAAGGTTGAAGACAGCACTGTTTAGTTTATTGTAATGGGTTCGTCTCAGAAGAGGGAACCTGATGGTATCATCACATGAAGAGTATTCAATCGACAAGCACCGTTGAAAGAAAACTATAAAACACGAAACATACTTGTCCAAAGCTTTGGCTGCTTCGTGAAGACCATGCACAACTCCATCATGGATTAGGGCATTTTTGAGAACCTCTTGGAGGGCTGTGTTTACGTCGAGTGAACCTCCCGCTGCGATCGCAGGTGCGACATCGTCACTAAAAACGAAAAAGCGAAATAAATAGGCTATATTGATTGTTTGCAAATGGAGTGTTCAATTCTTGACGTACGAGAACTATAGGTTATGTACCGATTTGTTAACTTTCACAAACTAGCGTAGTTCTCGTAGTAAAATCAGTATATAATTTATATGAAAGAAAAACTTATGATTTACGTATTAGAAATGTTATTTAGTAGGATGAGAAACGTGTTGAACGTAATTGTAGACAACATACTCACTTCTCTACGTCCGACATGTTTCTGATGGGCCGGGGAGCTGAAATAACGAGAAAATGTTAGTGGTTATGCCTTCCAGCTTACATATTCACACTTTTTCACATGAAATATACGCCGATGGCAGTAGAATTTCCGGATATCTAGCGCATCGACAGGCGACGTGCTTCCATTTACCTTTTCTTACGAAGAAAGAGAAATGGCGCTCGTTGAACCACGCGGTCCTTTGCTTGTATTTGCGACACTTCTGATTGGTCGAGTAATTTACCCACAGCGGCACCTGTGCGATACTTCATGAACGATACTATAACTATTATACGTTGATAACGTAGGGAACGACACTGAAACGATACGGGGGTAGAAACAACCCCCGGAACAATCACAGAAAAAAATATTAAATAACTGATCCACCTGAATCCTATTCATTAACTTGAAAGATTAACCCTTTTGTCAGATTTATTAGACGAGAAATTAATTTCGTCTCGATTAATAACTGAAAGTGTATCGACGATTGTTTACCCTTATCATCGGTCAGTCTTTGGAAAGGATTTCGGCCAGCTTTCATTACCATCGAAAAGCAATCATGGTCAGACTTTCGTCTTTTGTCAGATTTATGTATTAGTCGAGAAATTAAATTCGTCTCGATTAATAACTTAAAGTGTATCGATGATTGTTTACCCTTATCATCGGTCAGTCTTTGGGAAGGATTTCGGCCAGCTTTCATTACCATTGAAAAGCAATCATGGTCAGACCTTCGTCTTATTGTAAAGTGTTATCGATTGCGAGCGGGAACGCTAATTTAATATAGGAATTATACTGCACCCTGACCGTGTCAGTTCTTCACAGTCGTTCCCTTATCGATACCGAATGCGGACGGTCTCTGATAGCAGTGTTCCTTCAACAAGATGTGGAACTACATGCTGTTCTCAGCCCTCGTGTTACTCCTCTCGATCCTCTATCACTGCTACTTCAACAAACCGATCAGCATGATCGACAAACCCTATGCAGATTACGATTACATAATTGGTAAGTAGAACAAGTTGCAAACTGGCCCGGCTCAGTGTTTTGTGGGGATTATCGTGAGAGTTACGTGTAACTTACACCTCGCCGAACCAGTCAACGAAATTCGTTTAATCTTGTAATCCGTTCGCCGCCGCGCCGGCTAGATCGAAACGGATTTATGCGCGTGACACGCAACAACTCGCGCCAAATCGGATTTCCAAACATCGTTAGCTGATGCAATATCCGACAAACATTTTACCATGTTGCGTGAGAATGATTTGGATCCTCGTGTTCTTACAATTAATAGTTTTGAAGACCGAGACTATTTTTACATGAAACGATAGATGATTACTAGGCAGCATCTATTACGAAAATGAGTGGGTGCAATTTGAAACAGTGAAAAAAAATGTTAGAAGAATTAAAAAATATTGTTATTTTGTTTTCAAGCTATTATAGGTTTTACCCCACATTCACCCCTTTGCAAGTCAATGTCTTCCTTTTCTTAGAGAATGGAAATGTAAAAGCGTCAAACATGTATCTTTCACTTTCGAAGTTGGTGCTGGAACATCCGGGTGTGTGCTAGCATCTCGGCTCTCGGAAGCCGCGAACGTGACGGTGTTGTTGGTCGAAGCAGGTGGATATTTTGGATGGGTGTCCTCGGTGCCACTTTTATCGCCAATGATACAGGGAACCGAGTTCGACTGGAGCTACTTCACGGAGCCGCAGAAATTCTCCTCGAGAGGCTTCTCGAACTATGTAAATGAAAATCTGTTGTTGATCCATCGAGAATCTCTTGATGATCTAGACCAGGAATGAGCAACCTTTTTTTACAACGGGCCAGCTCTACAAATTTAAAAATGTTGTGCGGGCCGCATGTAAGAAACTTATGATAACACAAACACTGAATGATGAAATCAAATTATCTCTTTATTAACACAATAAACCTAGTAAATTACAGAAATAAAACACTCATTAATAGAAATACTATTAAAAAAGCGGTGAAAGATATATAAGGATATACATATATATCCACTGTAGGAATTTTTAAAAGTCAAAATGTAAAATCTTTGAAGGGCCGCTCGAGAAAGTGTGGCGGGCCGCGGGTTGCTCATCCCTGATCTAAACTCTCTAATATTTCCCATAAGCATATGTATATGGAGGGTCGAGTAAGTTCGAAATTTCCAACAGGTGCAGAAGATGCCGAGAGGCAAAGGATTGGGCGGCAGTGGTCAAATAAATCATTTGGTCCACTCTTTCGGTAGACCGGAAGATTACGATGGATGGCCGGAGGGATGGTCTCACGTGGATTTACTTCCGTATTTCGAGAAGGTGTCCGATATCATGAACGTGATGTCGAGCCCGGAAGAGGAATTTTTGGCAGACGCTTTTTTGATGTCAGAGGAAGTATTGGACATGGGCCACGCGACCCTGCAAAAGGGATTGTACACCAGCAAGAAAGGTTCACGGTGGTCCACGCTCCACGCGTACTTGCAGACCGCTTGGAACAGGAGGAACCTACACATCTTGACGAATACGTTGGTGTCGAAAGTATGCTAAAACTGCACTGAAATAACACGATAGCATGTATGTAAAATGCCCTTGGCAGCCAACGCGTTAGCATGAGAGTTTGATCGATCCTTAGAAGACTTTCTGTTTTTTTAAACTGTTCACCCGGTAAAACACGTGAAACCATTTTTATCCTCCCTTGTCTCCCACGGATTTCGAGGGCAACATTCCAAGCTTGTGTTTTGTGTGGACGAGGTGAAAAAGGTTTGTCAAACTTCCAGATACTTTTTAAAGACGGCACGATAGTGGACGGTGTCAAGGTGATTCACAAAGACGGATCGGTGAGAAGAATTGGCGCGAGGAAGGAGGTGATTCTCTGTGCTGGCGTAATCAACACGCCCCAATTGCTTATGCTCTCGGGAATCGGGCCAGCCGACGACCTCGACAAGTTTCAAGTAAGCCATTAATCGATTACATTCTTCTAAAACTAATAATTTCTAAAATAGAATCTAATCATTTTAGATACCGATAGTGAAAGATCTTCCAGCGGTAGGGAAGAACTTCTTCGATCATATCATGCTTCCGATTTACGTGAACCTGGAAGCTAAAGTGAGCATAACGTTGTTCAAGCTCCAAACACTGCCTGAAGTGGTAAACTACTTCGTTTTTGGAAGAGGCGAGTGGAACATATGTTCGAATTGTTTCTCCGTAGCTAGATGATCAAGTATATTCGATTTATCTAACGATTGTATCATAACGTACAGGATGGTACGCGACCAACGGAGTGATGGGAGTTGGTCGTACTAACAACAGTGGCGTGATGCTCTTCGGGATGGGCTCCACTGAAGAAAGAATATTGAAAACTATATCCAACTATAAGACTGAGGTAGATAGTACAACTAGAAATCGAAGTTTAAGAGCGTTTGTGAACGAACCACTGTTCATTACACAGTGAACCGGATTAATATTCGAACTCCAAGCTCATTCAAATAGTTCGCGTATTTTTTTAACACACCTCGTACGATATCAAAAAAGTTATCGTCTTTTTTGGAGCGTTCGAATATTAATTCGGTTCACTGTATCTCGTTTAGAACTACTTTAGAAGACAATGTTTTAATTACGTAAATACAATATTGAAATAAATGTGCAGCCATACAGATCGCTTTATCCGTCGTACAACGACAGTGCTCAAGAAGGCTTCCTGTACTTGAGCTACTGTTTGCAGCCGAAAAGTCGCGGGAGCATTACCTTGAAATCCAGAAATATTCGACACCAACCGAGAATCGATCCTGCCTATTTCCAGAACTACGACGACGTTCTCTGTACTCACAACGGTAAAGATTCATCTCTTACCGATTCCGACACACGCGCAAGAATTAGCTCACGAAACGCCGATTTTTCAGCGATCAACTTCGCAATTCGAACCCTGGAGTCGAAGAAGTTCCGCGAGTTCGGCGCGAAGGTGCACCACCCTGATCTGGAAGAATGTAAACACTTGCCACAGGATTATCGAGACGTCGAGTACGCGGAGTGCGTGATGAGGGTTGGTGGTCTGACCAGTTATCACGCGTGCGGCTCCTGCAGGATGGGAGACGTGGAGGATGCGGTCGTTGATGAACAATTACGGTAAATTCACTCTGTTTCGGTTACTTGTACAGACATGATTTTTCATTTGATCACGGTTTGGATTTAATGAATTGTTTCCAGTGTGAGAGGAGTCAGCGGACTCAGAATAATGGACGCCAGCGTGTTGCCTTCGCCAATTTCTGGAAATCCAAATTCCGTCCTCGTTGCCATGGCAGAGAGGACGAGCGATTTGATAGTTGGTCGCTCGTAAAATGAACTCCGTTCGTTCCATGAAGCAAACAAATATATTGTTTCTTAAACTTTACCGAGTTCGAGTTATTTAATTATTATTATTTATTTATTTTATTTATATTATTATTATTATTTAATTATTATTTAATTATTAAAAATACTTTTCTATCATTTTCAACCTATTGAACAGATTAAGAAGAGAATCAATTTCTATGAAAATCTTTATTTTGCATAAAGATCCGCTGTCTATTTCTTTACTTATTACTATTATTTATTACTATTTCACGTATATTTAAATGCACGTGTATTAACCCTTTGCAGTAAGAGCTATTCCAACTCGAAAATGAAACAATTGAAACTCTGATTCAATTTCTATTGGCATTTTTAAGGGAGCTCCGTTTTCTAGTAGCCTATCCTCTACTCCCCGTGCAATGGCGTGATTTATATTTCGCACAGCCAGGAAGTCAATGCAAGCATTACCGGTAGAATTCCCGCAGTAAATCCAAATGGCACAGGGTCCGTGGAGCTTAGAAGAGGTTAATAGGGGTCTAGGCTCGGATTGAAAATGACCGGAAGAGGCTAACCGTTCCCAAGGGCCGGTCCTGGTCCACTCGCGCGGCTGCTTCGACCTTATCTAAGGCTTTAACGAGCCTGCGATCTATTAGAGATAAGAAGAGTCCGGCGAGAAGAATAAATGACGTAGGCGATAATAGTCCCGTTTCACCCTTCATTCGTCTTCACCCTCCCGAACGGATTGATTTCCTTTAGCTTTGATCGTGTAATTTCATTTTTCATTGTTCGTAGGAAGATTCCATCTTTTGTATAATTATCTTTGACAGTGGATTTCATGCGTTTATGGGAAAAATGAATAGGTGAAATTTGAAAGAGTAAATATTCATTGGAAGAATTAGAAAATACTCTTATATTATTTTCAACCTGTTGAACATATTAAGAAAGAAAATACATTTCTATTTCACTCCAGTTCGTTGCGATTTAGCTGGAAAATTTTTATTTTGCATAAAGATCCACTGTCTAATAATAGAGTATGATGAAGACATCGAGAATGATGGAGCGGTGTTCCTGGCAAGTTAGTTAACAGGACTAAAGTTATATAGAACTTCTCCGTCGCAGCTGCATTTAGGCTAACGAACACATTAACCCTTCAGCGAGTAACCAACACATGTACTGTAATCTTGAAGCTATACTATTTAAACTGTTCTTCAAAAAATTAAACCGACTTTGAAAAAACACACTAAAAAGTATGAAATAATTTCCATTTAATTTATGTGAATACACACGAACTTAAATGCAATACAATTTTTTCGGAGGCGGCGCAAAATTGTTTATGATTTCATTGGAATATGGTGGACTTGAAAATCAGTAGGTGGGAAGAGAAGATACATTAAGGATTTTCGTAATTTCCAATGTCGAAAATTTTCAATTTTACGCCGCCTCCGAAAAGATTCTATTGTATTTATAAGTTCGTGTGTATTCACATAAATTAAATTTGAAATTATTTAATACTTTTTAGTGCGCGTTTTTCGAAGTTGGTTAAAAACAACAGACAACTTGACACGAAATTGCAATTGATTAATTGAAGTGACTGTGGTTCGGCATAGCGCACCCCGGATATACGTTGATCCGGCGTAGAGTGCAAGGGATCGCGGACGCCTGGCCCTTCGGAGCTTTTGCACGAAACGGCGCGAAAGTTCTCGCGGCGACGCGGGTGACGCGTAAAATTATCCGGTATACGGTGGAGATTCGGGGGGATGTTTCGCGCTCATCAAGAAAACAATATAGCCGCACCCCGTGGCGAGCTTACCGCCCCTAGCCCGTTAGAGTTTGCACATCGTGCCCCCCTCTCGCCGCGGGGGCCACGGCCTTTGGGAAGGTGGAAAGCGGTTATACTGCGAGGCCGTAACCCCCGATGCCACCACCTTTCCGCCGCCCCTAAACACTCGATGGTTTATTCATGAGGGCTCTCTCACCGCGATAACACTGATTCGTTTAATAAACGGCCGCTGCCGGCGCGGAGTGGGCCCCCAAGAGCACCTACAACGTTATTCAAACGGACAATATATCTCCGAGGCTTACGCTGCCAAGACTCCGCTCTTCTCTGCTTTTCGACGCGACGAAAGGCGGATCGCTCTTTTCCTCTTTTCCTCTTTCCAAGGCCCGGAACATGGCCACCCCGACCCGGCAAGAATAACTTTTGCTTGCACCCACCGAAACTTCTGCCCACTCTTTGTTCCGACGCTATTTCGTCCGACTTCCCCACCCCATCCCAGGTTTTATATTTCATATTTTTCTCTGGATAGAACCTCTCTTCGGAAAATTAACCCCCGCGCGGTCTGAATTCAAAATTACGATAATGGTATCCATGGTCAAAAGTGACCTCTTAGATTCAGAACACATTCAGAACGAAGGTTTTTCCCTTATTATTTTAATTTCATTTAAGGGGGTAGACTTGTTTTTCCAGGATTGCAAGGGTGAGAAACGCGGGTTCTCATTTTTCAATAATGCAAAGATGGGGCTTTTCAGTAGCGAAAACCGCTAGACAAAAGATCTATGCTGCCGAATAATGCAAATTATGCTTCGTAAACGTAAAAATAGAGCTTTTGTGAGCAATCGCGGCCTAGATTGATCTTTTATCAAAGAAGGCGCATCCCGCACCCTTGCAATCCTGGAAACGAGTCTACCCCGTTAAGTATCGATCAGAAACGAATCAAATTTCTGTGCGTGTGTGACTTCATCTAAAAAGAAACACATAGCCTTCATATTTGTTAGACTATTCTCAAATCTTCATCACGAGTGTGACTCGTTAACAGAGTTGTGCTAATTCAATTATGTGCACTGTAATTCAATTACTTTTTAATTATAATTCCTGGAGTAGTTCAATTACTTTGTAATTATAATTCCTGGAGTAATTCAATTTTAATTCTGCACAACTCTGCTCGTTAAAATACGACAAGGGGTTAGAGACGAAATATTTAGCATTGGCTAAGAACATCATTCGAAATACCTTTGAACGATTTGTTGAATAACGAGCATTCGTATTATATTTATCCCAAGTAGAAGGAGAAGCAACCGGTAATAGATTGATCAAGCTTGATAAAACGATTAAAACGAAAGAGAACGAAACACTGTGCACTGTGCACCGAAGCATGAGCACGACCAGTGAAAATTGAATAAACTGGTTGGTTGACTTGCATAACCTGGCATTGGCCCTCGTAGCGGGGAGAGTGGGTGAAGCAGGAGGTACAGTCGCATACCGTATTGAGGTGTAAAGGTATTCCTTCCACAGGGGTTGGAGTGGGGACGATAAGGGCTGAAATCACCGGGGGCAAAGGTCGCTCAGTTACACTCTGTCCACCGTCCGGTACGTTTTATTCCAAGGATATCTACCGTTTATCGGATTCAGTGATCAAAGTTTCTGTGTACGTTCGTGCGTATGTACAATGCGCATCGTCTGACCCTCCCACTATCTATTGTGCGATCGCTTTTATCCTGCGTACGATCTCAAACATCTCCGGAAGATCACGCGGGAAACGTCGCAGCCATACTTGTTCACGAGTAATCAAACGAGCAAAATAATTCTCCATGTTGCGATCACGTTTCACCTTTGAATCACTCGGATTTTTAGTGCGATTTTAGGAAAAAGTTCTTTTCTGAGAAGTAGGTTAGGCGCGAAGGAGTTGTTGAAATGAGTACTCGAAGAGATTAATTTGTGAACGAACTATTTACGACTATACGATGTAACGAAGAAGTTCTGTGAAATTGTACATCTTCGGGAACGAAGTCAATGGAACTGATAATATCATAGTATCTTACACGTGCTCGATGACCACGAGGGAATTGACAATGGGCCTGTCAACCACCGTTGATCACACGGTGAAGGATTAGGCTTACAACATCTTCCATCACGTAATGTGGAGGATTCAAACGCATCCGCTGCATCTTCAGCAGGATACCAGATTCCACCCTTCGGCGGCTGCCATCCTTTACAACGGTATTTAACGATATTTAGCTTCGACAACAGTTTGTGTGAAATGGTAAAAGGAATCTCTTTCACGGTACGATCATCTTCTTGTGAGAGCATTCAATTATTTCTCAATATCTAAATAGCTGAATGCAGTCTTTGAAAAATGTACGATTCCCCGATTGTTGTTCAATTTTCTTTGTCACTCGAATGGTGACACAAAACACAGTTTTTATATTATTAAATTCGTCTATATTCTATAAATTGTAAAAAGCTCAGCTGTTGTATGTGAAAACAGGTTCAATTCGATGTGCATAGTATGAAAAAGATTACATAGAATGAAAATTATCTGGGTTGAAAGAGATATCTTGATTTTCGAAAAATCGCTTCGAGTCCAAAGGGTTGAAAGAACATATTTATACGGTAGATTAGATTCTCGAGACTTGTATATTAAAAAACTACCTATTTGTCAGAAAGTGAAGATGTGCAACATTTCGTCATTGTTGGCGATGTCCCTTCGGGACCCTCGTTAGTGAAAAACGTCAATGAAAAAGGAAGAGAAGAAGAATAAGTTATTTATACACGTCCGAGTCCTCTCGTGTTCGCTCCCATCGCTGTTTTCCACCGATCGACCTCGTCTCGAGAAGTCGAGAAGAAACTCGGCGGATTCGGTGCATGCGTATTTCGGCTTCCTGTTCGCAGAGAGGTTCAGCCTCCTGCAACGGACTTGCTCGCTGATTGGATCGACAGCTGGAGCCGGAGGTTCTGGGGCGGTTGGGGGCGGACAGGTCCAACTCTGGCAATTCCTGTTGGAGCTGCTCTCGGATTCGGCGAATTCCACCTGCATCGCGTGGGAGGGCTCGAACGGGGAGTTCAAGCTTACCGATCCAGACGAGGTCGCGCGCAGATGGGGCGAAAGGAAGAGCAAGCCGAACATGAACTACGACAAACTGTCGCGAGCACTCAGGTAATTCGTCAACGTTTAATGTGCATGGACAACAATCAGTTGCAAGTTACACCCTCGCTTCTTCTAACTTTTCTTTTGTTAGAGGCAGCCCTGTCCAGTGAACGGACACTTGAACTGCATGTCCGTTGAAATTAGATGAATTTTAGAAATGAACCAAGACAAAGTGTCGCTAACATTCAGATAAACTCGAAGGGATCCTCTAGCAGTTAGACTCTAGCTACATAGTCATAGATGATTCATTCGAATCATGATCGATCTAGTTTGGTTGAATCACCGTTAAAATAACATATTCATTCCTAGTTCTAAATTAATGCGACATCTCATTTCTAAGTCTTTGTTTTAAGTGATCCTCCAGTTATATAATAATATGGAGGAGTGTGATTGGCGGATAAAAGTGAATAAAGAATTGTTCGATGTTGCAGGTACTATTACGACAAAAATATAATGACGAAGGTCCACGGGAAACGTTACGCCTACAAATTCGATTTCCACGGATTGATGATGGCATGTCAGGCGCAGGCTGGTGTTACATTAGAATCATCTCCGACGAGCCGAGGTACAGGCGCAAATTGTCATCCTCATCATTCGCATCACACTCATCACTTGTATCCAACAGGAGCATCAGGTTCGCAACATCCATCGGTATCCGTTCCACCGTCAGCTCCACCGCCGCAACCACCACCCCCACCGCATTATTGTTGGCCTTATCACCGATATTCTCCGCCTACGTAACATATGATTTTCATTACAGTTAAACCTCGTTTACAAAATGGAGATAAGTCTGATACATTCATGTTAGATTCCCGAACGAATCTCGTTCACAAGGTTTTTGTTACATGAAAGGGAAACATCGAAGTTGTGATTTTACTGTCAGCTCTTCTTTTACAAAATTCAGACGATGTCTGCTGAAATTGATTTTGATTGTAAACGAGTGGAGAATATATATGATCTTAAATGATCGTATGAAATAGCAATGTGCTTCGACTCTATTGTGACCGTTCTTTCATATAATGAGAAGTAAAACAGTTGGAAGAAATTGATTCTCCTTACGGAATAATTATAATTCTTAGATTAAGATATATTTATACTATTATTTGTAAAACTAAAGTCGCTGTAAATATAAGGCTCTATTTAGATAGACAACGTAGCAATAGTTCTCCTCGAAAATATTCTTAATAAATGTACTGTACAGTTTACAAGCAAAGCGTTTACTTTAATAACCCAGATATAACTATAACCCAGAACTAACCCAGAAATAATCCAGACCAAATTAAAAAATGTTATGACAGTAAAGTAGAAAATTACACTAAAATGATAAGAAATTTTTTTTATAAAAATAAACGTGCAAAATTTTAGTTCAATCCGATTTAACCGACATTCGGAAGTTTAGTCCATTTTTTATTTATAATTTTATTTAAACCGATACTAAAATAGAACTACAGTGTTACCTAGGGCAAGAATATAGAATCAATTTCGCTTAATAATTCGGGCGTTTTTCACAGATGGTGCCACCAGCTTGTGTCGGATGTTGATAACGTAGATTCCTATTCTAATTATCAACATCTGCCACATGTGAGGAAATGAGAGCACAGACGAGATATAGAAATATCCAGACTTCTGGGAGTCTGGGAGCTCCGATTATTCCATATTTCACGCATTTAGTGTAGCAATATGGCGCCACGCAGAGATCACCGGTCCGAGCAAAATTTCGTGAAATCAACAAAGAAAAACGTGAAGAATTGGTACAAGAACAATCTAGACCGGGAGAAGCTCGTTTCTTTATTTACAGACCCAAAGAAAATTCTCCTAATCGGAAGAGTGTTTATAATCTTGGAAATAATTTTGAACATATTGGTTATCGAACGTGTACCATACACTGAAATTGATTGGAAAGCGTATATGCAAGAAGTCGAGGGCTTTTTAAATGGAACATTGGATTATTCGAAACTGAAAGGTGATACTGGACCATTAGTCTACCCAGCAGGATTTGTTTATACATTTTCCGCGCTGTACTACATTACGGACCATGGAATCAAGATAAAAATAGCGCAGTACATCTTCGCAGCACTTTACATAAGCCTGCTTACGCTGGTCTTTCGTATTTACGAAAAGACTAAGAAAGTTCCACCTTATGTTCTTATCATTATGTGTTGCACATCTTACAGAGTCCATTCTATATTTACTTTGAGACTTTTTAACGATCCGATCGCCATGTTCCTCTTGTTCACAAGTATAAATGCATTTCTAGATAACCGCTGGTATTTAGGAAGCATTCTTTACAGTTTAGCTGTATCAATTAAAATGAACATTTTATTATTCGCGCCGGCACTTTTAATAGCTTACCTCTGTAATCTAGGATTATTGAAAACAGCAATTCAATTGTTCATTTGCGGCTCCATTCAATTAATACTAGGTCTACCTTTCATCATGAACAATCCGTTAGCCTATGTTAGAGGTTCTTTCAATTTCGGCAGAATTTTCGAATTCAAATGGACCGTTAACTGGAGATTCTTGCCAGAATATATTTTTATTCATCCATACTTTCACGTATCATTGCTAGCGTTACATATATTCACTCTGGTTTATTGTACGCCGGGATGGATTAAATATATGAAGTCGTACGCTAAATTAAAACAAGTAGAAATCAGTTTGCAGCCTCAATTGAAGACGAAAGATAAAGTAGATATGTCCACAATGAGTCAGTTATTTGTTCTACCGATGTTTACTGCCAATTTTATTGGTATCGTATTTAGCAGGTCGTTACATTATCAATTTTACGTATGGTATTACCATACCCTTCCTTATATTACCTGGTGTACCAACTATAGCACTGTTATAAAATTGACCATTTTAGGTATTATAGAGTTATGCTGGAACACTTATCCCAGCACTGTTTTTAGCAGCGTTTCTCTACACATATGTCATTTAATGTTGTTGTATGGAATTACTAAAGATAAGCCTGACCGTGAGAAAGTAAAATAAATGTTTAAGTGCCATATTTACATACTGTTTCTTATCTCCTATTGTTCCATATGATTATTTCATTTTTAAATGCAATCTGCTGCTGAAATGTTTTGTTACATGTTTTTATCATTGAAGCAATCAGTTTTATATTTTATCTCATGTAAACTACAGAAAATATTTTGTCATTGTATTTGAAAGAGGAGAAGATTGTATAAAAAAATGCGACTGATTAAATCCCTTCCTCGATTAAAATAGATATTTTTATTATTAAATCCCTTCATCGATTATAATAATATCTCTTGAAGTCTGACAGATGAATATTGAAATTGGGATAGGTACATACCACGTGATATCCGTGAGTTTTGCGAGGAACTGAACAATACTGCATAAATAGTCTATAAATCATTATATAATATTATTATAATATAATATGAACAATGAATTTTTGAAGTGACTCTTTCATAAAACGAAGAAAAATACCATATCATTGGGTGTAACTTTGTATCGCTGTAGTTTCGATACATAACCTATGGAATTATATATATAAGTATATTCAAAAGATTTCAAAATTCTCGATTCTGTTCACATTGAAACAGTTATGAATCTCAAAGGTATGTATTTTCATAATTTTTAATTTTTTTTTGCACTCGAAATTCACCCTTTTGCAAATCAAATTCAACGTTTTATAAATAAGTTTCGCACTCCAAATTCTAAATACAAATAATAAACAGTTTGTATTATGTTGCAGGAAATTCGTCGCATTCGAGCGCTGCTTGTAAGCAGAATCATAGCTTGCATAAATTTCCATTTGTTGGGCTAGATGAAAAACCTTATGCTACCAAATGCCTTTTATGCGATATAAAGTTTATCCTTCCGGATAACGAGAAAGATCTTCTGACACATTTGTTTAAAGAACATAGGCTAGTAATAGGGGACGTTTGGAATATTGCTAATTTGAAAAGGTTTGATGGATTCCTACAAAATTTACCTATACAGGGTAATTCTGGGAACTGCAACAAGTTACTGCTCTTTTTATGTAGAAATATAAACAAATGGTAGATAGACAAAAGTGAGCAGTAACTTGTCCTAGTTCCCAGAATCACTCTATATAGGTTGAAATTTTCATTACTTTTAATAATTACAGCTACATACATTATTGGGCTGTAAAATTTAAAGAAATGCCAATCACTACATACTGTACAACAATGTTAATGGACTGCACGCCTGATGGACAGCCAAGCAAAAATGAAACATATTTTTTACTTTCCGACTGTCTCTTAGAAGATAAGACATTGAGGGACGAAATACATATAGCTAAGTTGGTATGGAATTTCTATTGAGCCTATATAAAAACATTTTTTTCTTACAGTACAACAATACTATAATATGTTTCTCATAATAAATACTATATGTTTATCGCTTCAAGGAGTGGGTTTTGTCGGAGCGAACCAAAGAAAGAACCGACACTAACTTCAAACGTGGATGTATCTTCTGTCGCTTGGAATTCTCAGGATTACGTACCACGTATATAAAACATTTGGCCCAAGAACATAATTTATACTTCGGGAAACCAGACAATCTAGTATTCATCGATGAATTTGTAGATAAGATTGAGAGTACTATTGAAAAGTAATAAGATAAAATTAACTTGAATTACTTTGTACGAATTTCATATATATATATATTATATTACATATTTCTTTTTCCAGTTTGGTATGCATATATTGCGAAAAAATATTCAAAGATCGTACAGCATTGAAAGAACACATGCGCAAAAAATTACATAAGCGTATAAACCCTAACAACAAAGAATACGATAGATTTTATATAAATAATTATTTGGAGCCTGGAAAATCGTGGAGGCACAAACAGGTATAGCGTATTATAGTTTGACAGTGGGTCTTTACGCAGAATAAAAATGTTCTACCTGCGTCGTAACGAAGTGGAGCGAATTACAAATTTATAAGTTTTTATTTATTAGGTTCAGAGTAAGAAAAAGGAAGACGAAAGAACTGGGGATCAAAGTAGCAAAGATGAAGGAACATGGTCCGATTGGGACGACGAAGCCATCGGTATAACATGTTTATTCTGTACTCACATCGATAAACACTTTCATATGATTCTTGTTCATATGAAAACTGACCATGATTTTGATTTTCAAGAAGCATCTAAAGATTTAACATTCTATCAAAAAGTAAGATATAAATATGTATAATATAAATGTGTTATATGTTCTATAAATCTATAAATATGTTCGATTTAAAACAGGTGAAAGTGGTTAATTACTTAAGAAGTCAAGTTCAATTGCAACGTTGTGTTTTATGCGAGGTAGAAGCGGTGAATCTCTTGGAACATATGAAAGAACAAAATCATTTTAAGATACCCATGCAAAAAATATGGGATCAGCCGAAGTTAGTATTTTATACGTACGAATTTTATATACTATAAGTAGTTGATCACTTATTCGTTGCTATAAAATTTCAGGTTTTATTTTCCTATGTGCGAGAATGATTCTTTTTTATATAATTTAGATACAAGCGGTAGCAGCGACGAAGAAAGCGACATAGAAAACACTATAAAAGTAGTATCGGAAGAATTTGAAAGAGTACGCTCTTTCTCCATGTAACGATATATCATAACAGAATGATATGTATTTTTTAGGAAAAACTTGCAAACGTCGAAATATCAAACAATATGTTTACAGTTAATGAATATTTGTTAAAGTTATTCCGGTTCATTATTGGAGCATATGTGTATAATACTCTTATTTTATAATAGAAACATAAGTGTGAATATAGTTCATACAACTGTGTTTTATCTTTGGATCATTTTACTTGATGTAAATACATGATTACCCCGGAGAGAAAATTTTCTCTCTGTTTTACGAAAGACGTTATTTCAAAAAGAATAGTAACAATAAATTCAATCACAATGATTCAAAATGGAATTAAAACGTATTATTACTCAAATTTGATTGAAATCGATCGCATTAGACTGAAAGTAGTAGGCATTTTAAATACTGTTGCTTTCCAAAAAGCGAGAATATGCGCTGAAAAATTGTATCAACATTTACCTCTGAAATTTGCGTCTCCGCAAATTGTAGAAATGTTTCAGGCGGATTGGCACGAATATATTAAGAAAAGGAAAAGGGTAAATATTATATTTGTATTGAATAATGTACGTTATAACGAAACTGCGGATGTTTATGCAATATTATGGCTTTTGAGAATTTAAAAAAAATGCTAGGATAAATTCAAAAAATGACAGGGTTAGAGTTTCTTAAAATTCGTCTACAAAAATTGCAAATTGCATAAAGATCCAGGCTAGTTATTACTCTCGAGTAATGAATACTTTTTAGGAAGTTGGAGGCGAAATGTGGCAATTGACGCGAACTGTTGCTGTTTTTATAAATGATGCATTTCTCGGCAGCGATAAAGAATTTATACGGTATATAAGCGAATCTTATGTCTTTAGTTTACCTATCGGTACGCAGTATTACCAAGACATTGCCTTGGAACAATGTAAATTATTCATGGAGAAATCTAAGGTAAACAGCTATATATATATATTATACAGATTTTTAAACTATAACATGTACAATAATATCATGATAACGCGTTTCAGAGAAAATATGTGTATTTTACATTTACTATAGACAGTCGTACAATCGGTTCCTTTATGTTTATAGTAAGTATTCACATTTATTTCAGTCTTTCTGGTTTTAAGAAATATTTTAACTAAATTGAATGTTCGCACAGTTATATTCTGATCTGTTGCCACTGACTTGCCAATATTTCTTAAACCATTGTATCGGATACGATGCGGTAGCAAAATGTTATGGAGATTCTTATTACGTAAATACGTGTGTGCATCGCATTGTAAAAAATGGATGGATTCAATGCGGAGGTAAATTGAAAAATATACATACATATATTAAAAGCAATTAATTTTTATACAAATTTTTATGTACATCAGGTATCGCATCACCCGATGCCAAAACCAATTTTGAGGACCATGCTATTACAATACCCGATGAGTCTTATTGCATTTCACACGATCGTCGTGGAGTTCTTTCGATGGCAAACGATGGGAAACATTGTAATCAGCCTGAATTCTTTGTATGCTTAAAACCTAATCTATGGATGAATTATTATTATGTTGCTTTTGGGTAAGCAAAGGGAAAAGTGTATACTCTCTTCGAAGAATTCTAAAAGAGTACTTATCATAATATATTTGTCTTGAAAAGACAACTTGTGGATGGAATTAAAACTTTGGAGTATTTAGAAAAGATATCAACATACTTCGAACGTCCTTGTAAACACATAGTAATCTCAGACTGTGGAGAATATATTTTTGTAGACGAGCCTAGGTTGGAGACGGAATCGAGAATTTTCCTTGTCAGTAACAATTATTACTACTGATTTAAATTAGCAATTTTCTGTTTCGGTTCCTATACTTCTTGAAATTTTAGTTTAAAAATTTTGGGATGATATATAACTCGAAAAAATATTTGACACGTATTTTTTATAGCTGCCGACATTCATGTTAAGGGGGTAAAAATCCATTTTATTGAATATTTCCAAAACTGTTAGGCCTAGACGAAAATTTCAAAATCCAATTTGTACGTTTTCGAACGACGAAATATTTTTTAAACAAATTATTTATAAAAAAATTCGTTTTACACAGAAGATTCGTCATTCAAAGACGCACAAATTGGATTTTGAAATTATTGTCTAGGCCTAATAGTTTCGGAGAAATTCAATAAAATGGACTTTTCACCCCAACTTTGCTATTTCCACTCGCTTGACATGAATGTCGGCAGCTGTAAAAAAATACGTGTGAAATATTTTTACGAGTTCTACATCATCCCAAAATTTCATTAAAATCGTAAGTATTAAAATAAAGTAATATATAATAAAGTAAAAATTGTAAGTATTAGTGTTGTGTCTGTTCTAGAAACATGTACCAATATGTACAGAAGAAGAGAACATGAAATATGTCGATAGTGGATTTGACTTATATTCAATTACATCATGGCTTGATAATGTAGTGGATAAAATAGATGTTCGTGATACAGCTTCAGTTTTAATGACAGAACGCTACTTGAATGGCCTTTATTGTCTTGTATCTGATTACGAACCAGGTATTTACATATACCTTAAAAATCATTTGTATACTAAAAATAGTATATTAAAAATTCATTGTATATACTTCTTATAGGTATGGATATGCGTGTACACGAAGAAATTCATTTAATTCCAAAAGATAGTACCGAAAGCATGACCGAAGCTATGCTTCAGCAATTGTTAATGCAGTTTCATCCGAATCAAATAACTAAAGAAGACAAATTAATGTTTATCTCTCAAATTTCGAAAATAATTTTAGCTTATCTTTTCTGTTATGAAAATAATAGGGTAAGTTAAACGACAAAATTATACATATATATACCTCTGGCAAAGATAAGAACAAATATGTCAAATTTTTTAGTTTTGCTTGAAACATATCTCAATCGGCACACGTGAAGCTATACATAAAATATTAGAAGTTGCACACAAGATAGCTTTAAAAGCTGTTGCGAAATCTGAGATATCTCGGAAATGTAACGACGTTGAAATTGTGAAGTACGTTGCTTCATCTTAAATTATTCGAAATGCTTCTAAAATTGTTTTACTGAATCACTTTCCATTTACAGAATAATTGAAACGAAGAAAATTGACTCTAATATACTGATCTCGCACGATTGTATATCGTTACTACAATCTATTTTGAACGAAGCCATACTATGTTTCGTAAGATCTTTTGATATACAAGAATAATGAAATATAAGAAAGTAATCGAAATAAAATTTGTATTTTGTATCAATATGTGTACATACATTATTTCAATTACATTAGCTATTTAATTTTAAGAGATTATAGCGATACTCTCAATACATAAAAATATTTATTTTCTTTAAAAAAATCTACATGCAAAATTCTCTTGGTATCACATCGCTTCTGGCACAGTACATACTGATTACAAATTTCAAACAAATATAAAACATGATTCAAGTAACAAATACCTTTATGAACAGTATGTATATATATACATTTATCATTGCTTGATTTTCGAAAACAGTCTTTTTCCCCGCCCTCTACTAGACGCGGTTTTCTTACCAATGGTAGTGGATTTTTCTTCAACTGCCGAACATTTTTCATGCAGCGCATTGTATAACATTTGTGCTTCATTTTTATTTCCTATCATTTCCGTTATTTCTTCCTGCAAAAATAAGGAACGTGTAGAAAAATGAGAATATCCGTATTTTGCGCGAGTTGTTCGCTCGAATATATACTTTTGTAAGTTTGTTAAGATGATCTAGCGATTGTCCTTTACTCAAAATTGAATACAAATTTTTAGTGGTCACTCCCGGTAGTTTCGCGATAAAATCGTGAATGTAGGAATTAAATTTGTCCGTATCTATCTGCCTGTTTTCTTCTACTCCGACCTGGGAAGCTGTAATCGTGTTTGGTTGGGGTCTTCCTTGCTGCAATATTTTATAAAACATTAACAAACGCGATAAAATATTTTATTATGTTTTATGGGATGTTTGCTTTATTACCTTTAGCTCCTCGAACAATTGAGCTGTTGCGTGAGGTCCTGGCGACCATATAAGTTTCAATCGTGGAAAATGTACAGTCAACAGTTGCAATTTCGAAGTTATCGCCATGTTTTGTACATCTAAGCTGGCGTAATAGTGTCCCTGTAATTAGATAATTCATTTTTTCGAATGAGATAATAATAGAATAGAAATTCTTTATTTTTAACCTTCTTTACAATTCCTGCTAACTCTCACATCCTCAGCCATTCTACTGGCTATTCTAATAATATTTCTTATCTGTAAAATGCAAAAATCAATCTACCTGGAAACAGAATGCTTTGTTCGGATCAAACTCAATTAAAAGCATCGGTTGGGCATAATGTCTTGTCATGGATACAGCCTGATTGTATAATCTTCCGCTGATTAATGAACCAATTAAATCAGAAATACTTTTCCTTTCCACACATATTTCCGGCGACAAAATATAATCGCCAACCTAGAAATTGAAAATGGGATTTAAGTTCAATAATATATTAACCCCTTGCTGTATCCTTTTCTTTCAAATATGTCTTAGAAAAGAAAATTTATATTTTTTGTATGGCTACATTTATTTTAATGCTTAAATACTGATTAGGAATGAATCAAATTTGATTTCATTTAACAAGAAAGGCGTAACATCTATATTTGTTAAACTTTCTTTAAAACCATCAACACGAGTGTGACTCGTTAAAATACGGCAAAGGGTTAAATTAGAAATAAAATGTTTCTCGATGTACCAGCAACGTTATAGGTTCAACTTTCATGCCCCTCGTGTAGAGTATCGCAGGAAGTTCACTTCTGAATTCCCTTATATCAACTATCACAGTGTTGGTAACTCCAGACGGAGCAGATATTCCACCTTTCCGTGTATTCTCTTCAGTATTCGCATCTGTTTGCACTGAAAGATTGAAACAATCTCCAGTTTTACCATCTTGGTCTTCCGGTACAACCATTATCTAAAATCAAGCGAAAACAGAATATATTAATGCACAAACGAACAGAGTAATATACAATAAGTATAACATTACTTTTTTGACATTGATCAATTTGTCGAACGCTTCCTTTTCTCGGCGCAACGATGTGAGATATTCTTGTTCTTCCACAGCACCTCCGTAGATTAAAAAATATACTTTCAAATCTATCGATGGATTATTATTTTGGTAAACCTACAGAATATTACTTGCTCAGACTTGTAATTTTGTTTACAAAGTAACAAAATCTTTTCTTTTATACATACTTCGATTTGCCGCACAGCAGAAATGTCACCTACATACATGATAATATTGTTTGGCGTATGTTCTTCTAAAGCACGCTGCAAAGACATTGGATCATCATTCTTTTTCAAAGACTGTATTAAAACAATGGGTGCGTCCGCTGTCCTGTTGGTTAAATCTAATTCTCCGATCTGTTGAAATATTACGTTACATTACGATCTAACAATGTAAAATACATTACTCGATTTCCACAAAATAATGTAGCGAAATATTACTTGCGAGCATTCTTCAAATAAAGTTTGATGACCGTCCCTTTCTTCCGCTGAATCCGATTGACTTCCTTTGGAAACTTTTTGACTTAACGTTAACATGTAAGTATCTTGCTCGTTCTCGTCTGTATCGTTGTTAGCGTTCTCTTCCGATGTGGATACTTTCTCAGCAGTTTTTTCTCTGTTTGTAATAATTATAATATATAATTATAATAATTAGACTGCGGATCTTTATTTATTCCTGAACTACAAAGACTACTACCACTGAAAATAAGATTCTACATGATTCTACTTTCTTAAAATTTGCCTACAAAAATGAAAAATTGCATAACCGCGTCCACAGTTTAATAATTAGACTGCGGATCTTTATGCATTTATGGCTGAATTTTGTAGAATTTTTATTTCGTTTAGATCTCCAAAGGCTGTTCCGATTAAAAATAGGATTTTATTTCATTCCGCTTTCATACAATTGGAAAATGCTTATTATTACCTTGTATTTTGCATTTCCTTCTGGGAAAGTTTCTTCATTGACTCGTATAGCAAATACTCGTTAGGGCCCATGATTAAGTAATTTTTTAATTGGCGGCATGTATTACGATCGTGTACCACAACAAGAATTTTCTCACTATTTTCGTTGTCTTTTCTCGTTTCAATTTGATTTTGAATTTCCAAAAGTATTTCGGTCAAGGCAGCCCATTTAGGATTTGGCTCTGGTTTCAATTCTATTTACAAGCGACAGAATTATCATCGCATTCGATCGATTTCGCATGGAACGATCCTGTTATATAAATCTGTACACACTTACCACCAGTTTTCTCATTGTAAACCCTATTCTTTGCATTTTTGAATAATACGTCCACAGAATCTAACATTAACCAACCACTGTTTTTCACAGCATACTCCATAGTGCGTAAACGATTCAACATCGAATAAAATGAGACGCAATCCTCATATGTTAAAGAGCTGTACAGTTTCACACAATATTCTCCCATTGATAAAATATTAACTTGTTAGATAATATTGTATGTATAAATACTTACGCGAGGAGAGCCCTTAAAGTTTTCAAGTCGGACAATAATTGTTTCGATGTTGGACTAAGTTGATGCCAAATAGGATCTAGTTGCGATTGCAGTTGTTTGTGGAACTTTTTAGCGATTGCATTTTCAGTGTTCAATTCGTCTAATTCTAACTGTAAAAACACATTATAATTGAATTCTGATGGTAATACATATAGTGGTACAATGGTAGATAATAACTAAACTGCGGATCTTTATGCAAAATAAAAATTGGCTGCGTCGTTAAGGGAAAAAATAAAAACCAAATTGAGTGTTATTTCTTTCCTTAACGATTTCAATAAGAGGAGAAATCGTATATTGACATCTTCAATTTTGAAAATTTTCCAACAATTTTAAATTTCATTTACTCAATGTTGCTATAAATGCATAAAAATTCTGGTCGTTCAAATTCAACTTTCATGTAATACGATACGAGTCAATACTTACATATTTATTGAGTCTTTTCAATTCTTTCACTACATAATTCATTAGATCGAGTAAACAATTTTGTATACTCTGCATTTTTGGTGTAATCTTTGCATGCAATTCAATCACCTCAGGCTGCGGAATGTAATTAGAAGTTGTAGTTTACAATGCACAATGTACGTGGCATTAAAAAATTATCGACTACATAGTTTAGTTACCTTGTGTTTTCCTAAACTACTATGTACAAGCGAATGGAAGCGTGGCCATAAGTACAACCTTTTAACGAATAAAGCCTTCATTACGCGTTCTACTTGCATATACCCGACAGTGAATGCTAACGCTGAAGTAGTAAATGCTTTGATGAAGCCTGTCTAGAAAAATTTGATAAAATGAACAATCGTGCTTCATTTTATGTTGTACAGTATGGTACAGGAATGTATCATGTTTCATTGTTAATACATACTTTATTAGTTTGTCGATATAAACGAAGAGAGAATGCCTCTTGATATGAACGTAGAATGTTATGCGCTCTATATACAAGAATGCCAGTAATTAAATTTAATGGAACTCTATTTTTCAATAAGTCCACCACAAAAATTCGACCTGATATAAACAAAGCTCCACCTTCTAGATACATTAATGTCCTGTAGTACATACAAAGATTAAAAAGAAATGAGAAGAGCATGTAGAGAGTAAATTTCTATGCTCGAAATGAAAAACTGATTTAAACCTCTCGTCGGAATTGCATTCTGCGGTTACAACACGGGGTAATGGTTCTACACCAAATTTCTTCAATCTATCGATAAAATACTGTTCGTCGTGAGCTGTAGTTCCTAGGACTATGACCAAATTTCCTGGGTCTATGTAAGCTCTTAATATATTCGCAAAGACAGTTTCTATGCCAAGTCCCCTAAGATAAATAAGAAATTAAAATGTGAAGAATATTTTATGGTAAAAACCGAAAAGAGTGAAAATGTAGTACTTTGCTGCAACAACGAGACCATCCTCGTGCAGTATTTCTAAAAGCATTTGATTCTCGTATTCCAACATGTTTACTTTTTAAATTGTTCACTATTCGTTCATCAAAACAGAATTTGTAAAAGTATATCTAAAAGTTGCCACACAATGAACGCTGAAACCGGTGAAGTTTGGTCCTGAAAGAAAACTTTTGGATAATTGAATACTTATGGATAATTGGATACTTTAGAAAACATACCTTATTGTTATCGTCTTCTTGGGCATCCTCTGAATTTTTATTGTAAAATATAGTTTCCGTATTCTCTGTTTCGTACACTAAGAGAATATATTTACTAACTTCATGAGACGGATGTCCATAAATTCCTACGCTAACTGGTCTTTGAAAGCTAAAAATTTCCAATTATTAAAATCTTTTGTCGTATTGATGATTTTTCACTAACTTGAACACAATTACCTGTCAGGTATAACAACTGTGTCTTCTCCACAAGTAGCGGATTGTAGACAATATTGATCATGCTCGTAAGTTGGTTTCGTTGTTATTTGGGAAGCATATATATCTGCATCCCCAGTGCTGTATAATGTAAAATAGAAACATTGGTGTCATATGTAACATGCATTGGTTGTCATATTTTTGGAATTTTTTGCATGGGGTTTATTAACCATGCCTGTTATCTCTGTATTGAATTGAATAAAATGTGTCTTATACATAATTGAATTATTAAGATTATATACAGTATTACTTACTCAGACGTTACTATTATTTTGATGAATCCATCATGCGTTAGGCTATAATACTTGTACGAACCTCCGGTAACCTCATCAGATATGTAATGCAGTAATTTTTCTTGAAATGTTAACACACAGGGTACTTGCTACAAAAATTATTGTCTTGTAAAGAGCTAACAAATCATCTTACCATAGTCTTATTAAATCAACTTACCAGGATAATGAAAAGAAATATATTCCTCATAGTACAATGCAGTTGAACATGATCACCAAGATATTGTTGTAAATCGAATCATTGCAGGTACCTGAAACTTTATTAAAACCAAATATTATACAACTAACCTTTCTACCTCTTATTCCTGAAAAACTTTCAACTAACATTCTGATTTACGGAGAATAATTATAAAATTTTCTAAACATACATATGAAAATAATAATTTTTCTGAAATATACAATTTCACTTTTGCTTCTTCCTGTGAAAACTTAAATTCGGACAGGTTTTGGCAAAGACGACACTTGGACCAACTTGGACACTGCTATAGACATATCTACATATAAACTACTCAATGTCATGCTATATTTATAAACAAATGTTTATAATACCTACGATTTTATGAGTTTACAATTACGATTACATTAACTATGTAATAGCAACATTTTGCATATCCAACGCAATATGCATGTAACGTATGTAAATAATGACTTACATACATTGTTATGTACAGATATTTCGTAGATTTTAAATTAATATTTTTTTATTTATCCGTTTTATAATTATACGTAGTCACCGACCTCGTCGGTGGTATAGTTATTTATGTATATTCTTTTACTGTTGTTCAAGTGTACACTGTACATGACTGTACACCACTTTCTTGTAAATGTCAAAACAATTCGATGATAGAATTTCGATCATATTGTGTTACCATTACCGATTGAGGAGCGCGATTGTTTAATGTTTGTTTCGTTTTTGCGAATATAATTATGAGAATATATTATGTATAACATTTAAAAATGGATAGCGCAACTATATTGTTTAGTAATAGCCACGATTTATAATTGAATTTCATATCATTCGCACCGACGAGAGCCTTCTGCCTGATTCGCGTTTGGCTCCCATGGATCGGAGACTTCTTCTCCGATTACAGAATGGGTAATGTCAGCATTCTACTATATCATTCTTCTTCTACTTGACGACAAGTATCTGGTCGGTGGTGGAACTTTTAGCGGTGTGGTATATCAGATCACTGTAAGTTCCACGTTATCCCCGCGCCCAGTCGCGCCCGGTTACTGGTCTCGCTGAATAGCACAGGGGCTGGCAGTCTTTAATAGTATCTCGTCGGTGTCATTCGTAATTTTCCATTTCGTCGGTGAAGAAGACCACTAAGGAGATTCTCGTCGCGACTGACAGAGTACTACAGACGCTACAGTAGTATTTAAAGTCGCCTATAGATACCATCACAGTCTGCGCCACTCAACATGGCCGCAGTCAACCATTCCTCCCCCCTCGCGGGACACCCCCTCTCACCCATAAATCTACTTTACGCTGAGTCCTTGCCTTACAATTAGTCCTTAGGTCCGTGGGCTACTCTGGCGCGGCGTTTGTTTACTTTTTGTTTCTAAACACGCTGCGGAGATGAGAGAGAAAACAGGATCTCACTCTGGTCATACATATATGTAGGGTGAGCTTTTAATTTTGAAAGACTGCTTCTGGATTTTCGTATGCGTGGACGGGCCGGCCCTTTCCGCCCCCACCGCCTAGTCCAAACTAATTCTGATCGCATAATCTTCCCATTGTAGATATTCAGAATTAGTTTGGATTATTAGTGCAGCTGTTGTCCTGTGATTGCGTAAGCCGAAGTGCTTTGTGGTATGCGCAGTGCGAGTAATGGGTTATCAGGATAATGTTAGAAGATCGTCAATTTCGTGCTGCGATTGGTATTGGTCCGGCGAATTGTAGCGCGGTTACCTCGATTCCGCCAGTGCAATAGGATCGGCTGGTACTTTTTCCTACATCGATATAAGCTACCAGACCGGTAACAGTCTCTCCTTCTCGCGGGGTGTAAACAGGGCCTATGACGAGTCTCTAAGAAGAAAGAAGAAAGAGCGAGAGTGTTGACTATGAGGACTCCTTGGCAGCGATGTGTACGTCGCCTTATTAGCAATGGGAGCTATACCCTCGTGCTCAATATCACCGTTTCGAGACACCTATGTAAAATCAATGACAACTCACGAAAAAAAAACATAACATCAACTGACTTCTTTAGCAGAAAATCGCTTACATTTCTAGACACGAATGTGTTTCCAATTTTTTTATTATCCGACAACCTTCGTCCGGGTACCCTGAATTTGTACGTGACCATCAAAGTTATTATCATTCGCACCCTCATCAGTACAGTGAAACTATAATAACACGGAATATCATGCGTTATTTGTTGCAACGAAACTTCGGAAAATGTTTGCTCATTGAAAATGATTTCATGGGGGAACTTTTTACAGCTGCCGTCTTTGAGTTTGCAAAGGAAGAGTTGCCCTTCAAGATAAAGTCTATTTTACATTGCATCTTGAATCATTTCGACGGATATTACGTTATCCAAACTCTTTCTTGCTAGCTTTTACGTTTTAATAGTTTCGAACATGTGCTGATGAGAAGAATTAAAACACTTTACGGCATCTTCAAGATATCGAGGGTCAACGAGAATATTGCTTACTTAGACGATTAAGAAGTTGGCGAGGTACATACTCGGTAAACTCCACTTATCTGTTGTCCATGAATCCATTATCTAAATCATAATATTCCCTTGATGTTGTAATAAACGAAGAAAACTCGTAATTACGTGAATCCCCATGATCGTACGTGAGTGGTCATTCTTTGCTCCGACTATGTTTGCACATATTTCCGTATAAATACCTGGAATCGGAATTTAAAACCGTTTAACACAAAATTCCGTGATTATACAGTATGCAATGCGCTTAAATATTTGCTTCCTTATTCGTGTAAGTGTCTGTATTAACGAATTTTTAATAAACATAATTTGTGTATACTTGTTTCTTTCTCGCAATTCCTGTAATTTCATACGTCTTCCTTCTTCCGATTTTGATGAACCGTGACAATTAGGCTGCGGATTTTATGGATCTATAACAAAAATTGGTACGTACAATCTAAAGCAGTGGGCATGTTAAAAATATTTAGGAACATCAACGTATATATTAGTTTCAGTTTAATAGGATAATTAGAAGAAGAATGCAATTTTTATTTTAAGACGGAAAGTATGGAACCGGGCTGTAAAACACTAGTCTTGGTCTTACCTATTTTAATTCGAAAATTGAACATTTCTTCCAACCTAAAATAAACACCCTTGCAATCCTGGAAACGAGTCTTTTAATAATTTTGTGTGTTCCGGTAGGTTGACGGAATATTTTACTGTGCAGCGACTCGATTCCATCGCTAGGCAATGTTGCGCTGTGTTCCGTACGATGGAACGTAGGGGACGGCGCGGCGCGCGGTGGATCGAGCCTAAGGGTGGTAGAGTGGGGGCGGGAGGGGAGAGCGGCTTGGTGGGAAGGGAGAATGGCGGAGGGTCAAAAAATGTGTAGTTGCGCGCGCAGCTGCTTTGTCTCTGTTGGTCGCGTGGTGGTGGGGGGGTTAGCCGGACCACGAGGGGCCACAGGGGTCCGTGAGCGGACCATGGCGGACCAAAGGCGACTGCATCCTTTCAGTCGGCCGCTGAACCCGCGCGCCGTACGGTTGGTCGTGTGTGTATTGCACTTGACTTCGATTCGTCGCGTTACGTTACCTTTTTTTTTTATCTCACTGCCGAAGGACCACGCGTGTGAGGTTTTTTCTATTTCGCCGGTTGTCCTGTCCGTTTGTTCGTGTCCGTCCTATCTGTATTTGGAAAGGTGACCGGTTCGAAAAAAGAGGAACGAGAAAGACAACGACGACGAGAGTCTGCGTACGACCCGGAGGAACCTCTCCTGCGACGAACAGGATCAACTGCGGAACGCTATCACGGATTTCTTTCCTTCGTTCGTCTGGTTTCGTTGGTGTAGATCTTCTTAGATTGTGTACGTGCGCGGGCGTAACGCCGGGCTGAAGTTCTTCTGCATGGTAAGTACACCGTGAATCAAAACACTTCCGTCTCTCGTGTTTCTCTTTTTGCCGGCGTTTTCCTCGCGGTTGTCACGATACGTACGCGGAAAACATGCGTGGACCCATCGCCTCTCTCTTTCCGTTTCTCTCTTCTTCTTTGTCTCACACCGTTCGCGTAGAATCAGGGTTTCCCAAACTTTTTCTCTGGTGGAGCACTTCAAGGATCTTTGAATTTTGAGCACCTTTTTTGTGTCAGGTAATGACCAGACAGCGAATTTTATGCATTGCGCAATTTTTGTGTGCGAACGAATTATAAGAAAGTAAAATCAAATAGAATCGTATTTTCAGTGGTAGTAGCCTTTGTACATCTGAAATAAATATAAAAATCGTACTAAATCTGTCGTATATTATATCCAAGAATTTTTTGAAAATTTTCAAAAGCCGTAAATGCATAAAGACCCACACACAGTCTAGCAATGACATATAATCAATAAATTTTAGAAAAATAAAAAATACTTGTGTTTCTTGTCACGTGACGTTTTGTGGCGCCAACGTGTATGTCATGAATTATATTCATACGTAAAATTATTATAGTCAAAATGTAGAAGAAAAGCTTTGTCATTAATATTTTTCGCGAAGGTTTCCGCGCACACGTGTGTGCAAGTACCAAGCCGCGATAAAAGTGACGCAACGAGGATCAGTCACAGAGAGATGAAGAGAAAGAGAGAGGGAAAGAAAGACATGCACGAAAGAAGGCCGAGTTATGCTTTTCATTGGACTGTGTTGAAAATGACACTTTACCACGTTGCGTGGAAACAACGCTTCACGTGTTTCCCGCCGCGAATTCACCTTCGACAGAAGGAACGACTTGGAAAACCGGAACCAACGTACTTGGTACTGTTGGGTACTCTGCGAAAAATATTGTTCCCTGCCAACAGCTTTCACGCTGGTACTCGAAAAGATTTTTTTAACCAGAAAATAAAGTCAGTTTGATGTCGTAAAAGTGCAAGGAAGAAATCATTCTAGAGAATTCGCGAACGGAAGCGAGCTGAAGTTTCTGTGGTATCCATACATCGCGAGACGAAGTGCGAACCAAAGGAAAACGCGTTCCACGGAGTTACAAGTGTACTTGATAATAAGGGTGTCGGTTTTGTTGAATCCTCGCGTGTGTGTCGAATTCGTACGTCTCTGTGGATACGTTTCGTGCACATGTGTGCCCAGAAATATGACAGTGCTTTTGATATTACGGGACTTCGAAACTGTGAGTATTTGTTCGTGGCAATTGCAACTTATTTCGTGCCGTTTCCGGTGGACCTCGAGGTTACGTTTCTCCATTTGTTTCGCTCATGTCGTTCGTTTCGGATGCGATTATTAATGAAAATTCCGTTCCACTGCGAATGTAAGTAGCAAAAATATTTTCTGAACATGACAATTCCTGTTATTTAACGATAAATCTACTTCAGTATATTTTTTTAATTACTACAAATACTTAAGACTATAGATTTCGTAACTTCCGGTTGTCGATTTTCAATCTTCTAATTGTAGTTTTTACGACTATAATGGAACTGAAATTTTGCTCAGACGTTCACACCCGATGATCCTATTCTATAATTACTGTAATATAACTGTAAAACGGAAGATTTTTTTTGCGATGGGGAGTAAGAAATGAAAGTCGAATAAAATCGCGTGTGTACCTCTTCGCGAGACGTTTAAATTGATATTGCACCGTGCGTCCGTTTCATTAGGAGAGAAAACAGAGTCGCTGCGGATAAATATTCCGCTGTCGTTTGGAGGAAGCAATACCTGTTAGCGGGGAAGTTTAACCGTCATTATATTTTACCACGTTCGGCTCGTATATTCCACGGCATCTTGCTAATTCCGTGGTGTAATCAAGTGGACAGGAAACGTTCCAATAAATCCGTCGTGCGACAAGTTGTGTGGCTCGGCACTGAATTGTATACGCTGGAGGAAGTTTTATCGCGGTTAGCTTGTCTCTCCGTCTTTTTTTCCGCGTTTCTACCGATTGTCGCAGCGATTCGAAAGTCGAGGTCGTATGCGGAGTAAAAATTACTTTTCCCATCTTTTTGGGAAAATTAGAATTATTCTGTAAATCGTACATGTACCCTCGAAGGAAAATATTTTATGCGAAGGTGCTCTGTACAAATGTGTTTAAAATATACATACATGTGTATAATGTCAGCTGTCAAGATATACCAGGATTTTGCAATTTAAAATAAGATTAACGAAGAAAAACGAAATTACCTTCCGGAACGACCTAATACACTTATGAAATGATACATGCTGCATAAATTTGAGTATTAATTCAACCAAGTCTGGAAATATCGAAGCAACGATTACTCAAACAATAGACAAGAGTTAAATAGAGCACAGCAGCTTCGATGATCCAGATGAACGCGGTCGCATCTAATTTTGATCAAACTTAACTCTTGAACGTTGAGAGCATCTCGGAAGGTCTCTGTGGTCCGGAGTTTGATCTCAGGGCCAACCGTGAACGGCAACCCTTGAGTTGTGCCAACTCCAACACTAGTGTCGCAGTACGACAATCGATCTCGGCTGGAACACGTATACCGAACGCATTTTCAGATCCCGTTAATCTCTGTCGTATCGAGCGTATTGCTCATATCCCTTACTACACAAAAATTCGAAGGCCGCCGTATGTACGCGCATAAGGCAACTAATATCCTCGAAAATAGGAATTCCGTCGAGAAACGTAAATGATCTTTTCATTCGACCAATCCGATAAAATCTAACGCTGTCGGAACCATACCTTTAGTTTCTACGAAACCTTTTAGAGAACGCTGACTGGTAACAATGGTCGTTTAGATATTGCGAATAGCGAATGAAATAAGGTTCGCGGAAGCTGGATCGGAGAGAGAGAGAGATTGGAACGGCTCGTCGAGTCTTAATATCGGCTGTTTATTCTTATAGTTTGCTAGGTTTGCTACATCGTCGAGATACAAAAAGGGTGACTGTTTGTGCCGTTGACCTCGTTTCTTGCGATCTCAGCTTTTACGGCTTTTCGTCCTTTCCTGTACACGATACAAGATACAAGGTGAATTACGATCGCCTCGGCACTTAAGGATCGTCGATTCTGATAAAAGTCTACGTCAATATTTAGATTCGTTATCGATTGACCCTTAAACTCACAGGACTTGGACTATAGGCCCTATTGTGTGACCCCTTTCGATAAGCTACGACCATCACTCAACTTGAACGGTTTATGACGACTAGGATCTTTACTACCGCACCGAAACGTTCGATAGGTTCCAATGTTCCACTTTTAGGGGCGCCCCTCTAGACGTTCAATAATATTATCAATGTAGGTTGACAATAATATTGAAGCCCCCGTCAATCCGCTTCAATCGCGCTTCAAAAAGATCCGCAGTTTAATGATACAACAAATGTTTTTAATGCAATGTAAATGATATCGCAAGATGAGTGCTTTGCAAATTTTATTCCTTTTCATTGAATAATCTCGTAACCAAAATCCCATTGAAAAATTCTCTCGAGAATATTCGTTCGAGGTGGCACGCGTTCAAAAGTAAACGTTTCAAGTCCACAGTGATTTTCACTTTTTATTCGCGGCGAAAAAAAGAAACCGCGATCGTTCGAGGCGCGCGAAGAACGATCAGATAAATCTCCTGAAAAAGTCAACCGCCAAGATATATTTCACATTCACGAAGAAACAAACGGGGAAAGTCGACGAGCCCGTTTCATCTCGGATTTGTCAAGCCGGGAGTACGTTGTCCCTCCTCGCGTTCGGCTTTGTGTGGGTCCTTAATTGGCCATATTTTTAACTCCGCCCCGGGCTGGCTCCGAGAGCGATAACTTTTTCTTTCGTTGCCCACGGTTTGTATGCATTTCTGTTTCTTCGCCGTGAAATTCGGTACCTGCCCGCCCCGGGCGCGTTTCGACTCGCAATAAACCGCCGGGATCATTTGAAACGCATTTATTAACACGCGAAACACTGATGCAGAAGGGAGAGCAAAATGCTGTGAAACGTTCGCCAAGTTTGCGACCTTCAAATAACCTTAGCAAAATGTAGATCGAAAGAACATTACCGTGTTCATTTCGATGTCTGATTTTAGTGTTGCTGCTTTGTACTCGGAGCTTTTCTAATTACGAAACTGAATTTTTCTTCCGGCTGAAAATATTCCCATTTTATTAGATGATTGGGATAAACTTCCGAAAGCGAAAACCCTCGAGCAACAAATATTTTTAATGATTATATAAGAATGATTAGCGGCGCCTCCGAGTACAAAGGGTTCCAAAATGGGTGTAGTAGTTGATCCCATCCGAGCTCGTTACCTTGTACCCCTCGCGACACGAATCGGAACAGGATCGTCGGCGAAGGTGTGTGTATAGGTGTTTGCGGAGTAGGTGGAGGGGGTTTAAGCGAGAGAAGGCAACGGCGGAATATTGTCGAGGCGTAACAGATCAGAGTGAAAGTTGAAGCACGACTTGGACTCTGGCTCGGTGTTTCTCTTTCTTTCCACGGATTCCGAGCACGACGCGAAGAAGAGCTCTGGAATCACGAGCCAAACCGCTCCGAAATGATCGTGCGCGCACAGTTCGTGCCTTTGACTTCTCTCGACGCAATGATTATGCGATTATATCACGTTTGGTCCGTCCCCTCTTTCTCGCTTCTTTATTCTCTCCTTCCTTTAACGAGCTATTCTCTTCGGGTACGCTGCAACCGAACGGTGCTCTATCTGTGTTCGATCCGAGCTCGCAGGTTAACACTTTTAAGTGTACACTCTCGAAGCGTTTGAAAGAATCATGTTAAAGGTAGCCGTTTCACTACCAGTCACCGATAGCGATAAAATATTTGTCCGGTAATGCGACGAGTGCACTATTAGGCAATCTATACAATTGCCAGTTCCTCCATCCTATGTAACGGTAAAAAAATCTCGAAACAGAGAAGCCTTAGAAAGCTGAAGTTTGGTACACAGGTAGCTGTTAGCTCAAAGAGTGCACCAACATGTTTTTATTCCGGAAATCCTTCAGGATCAAATAATTTAGTGACATACTACCAGGAATAATTATTCAGATAAAGAGAGAAAGCCTGTTCGGATGCTGGCCCTTAAAAATGGGACCTCTCGGATACTTGCAAATTCGTTTGGCCCCACTGCTCGCGTCTTCAGCGTCTTGTTTCCTTCTCTGCGCTGCGCACTGAGCCCTGTCCCCCTTGTTCAACCAGTTGCATCCTTTCGTCACGATCCGTGCTGACATCCTCCCATCGAGCGAGAGCAGTGTGCACTTCCGACCAACCGGTCAACCACTCCACGCCACTCACGCACTTAGGCCCGACGAAAGGGTCCTCATGGGTGTTTCAGCGTCTATTTTTATCCAGACCCCCGTGTACATCGCGCCAGTTCGATACCGTTTCAGCTTCTGGCTGATGATCTCCGTGACCCGGGGTTCTTCTTGCGTTTCCGTTTTCTTTGAGATCGAGTCCGAGAGGGAGAGAGAGATCATTCTCGTCTGTATTTATCGGCTCGACTAAAAGCAGCCTCTGCCCGAGCTACGGTTCGCAATCCCAACTAACGATTTCGTTCTTCAATCTAATATATGTATATTTAATAAATGGGCAGCGGATTTTATGCATTTATAACAAAAACGAGTAGGTGGAATTCAAAACAGTAAAAACATTAGACGAATTTAAGAATACTGTTATATTTGTTGGTCGCATATCGGCTCGCATATCGGGTAGAAAATTTTTATTTTGCATAAATATTAAAAGTCTATTAATAAAGAAACAGATTTTACTTAACGAGATAGTCGTCTTTAATTTCGTACACTACGTACGTTTGAAGTTTGAAAGAGCCCGCGTAGGTGATTCGTCGAAAAATACAAAATGTGCGAGGAAGAGAGAAGATCGCTCGCACGTCATCAATATTTCTGAAGATGATTTATGTGTGTCGAGCCGGCTTGATGTGTGTAGGGGAATTTTTAATGAGTGTTCGTGGTGGCAACGCGACCCACCTGTTTAAATATCGTGCAGAAATCGCGATTGACGATAGCTTTTTGCTAACGACCCACGTTGGAGGACCTGATTTAGCGTAGAATAGGCAACAGGGTGCCGCGTCACTGTCGAATCTATTGTTGATGTAGTCATAGTGAGTCACCGGTTACCAACAGCTGTCTGATTTCTGATTCAGCAATTAAACTCCTAGCTGTGAAACTAGCTGCCCTACAAAGTAGCATGTGCACTTCCGGCAGTAGATTAGCTCGACTTATTTAGGCCATTGGGGGGACTCGGCGGATCTAGACTGCGGATGTTCAGGTGATTTCAAGTGTTTAGACATTAATTCTTCGAAACACCGGTTACGCGTAGATAGCAATTTTATTATCGACGGCCCGTTGTTCGTTTCTCAAACGCCTGGTAAGTGGACGAGTACCGAAAGAATGACTAATTTAGGCCAGTGGGGGATTGGGCGGATCCAGACTGTGGGTGTTCAGGTGATTTCAAGTGTTTAGACGTTAATTCTTCGAAACACCGGTTACAGATAGATAGCAGTTTTGGTATCGATGGCTCGTTGTTTGTTTTTCAAACGCCTGGTAAGTGGTCGAGTCGCGGGTCGAAACAATGCCTGGTATTCGGAGCGTACATTTATTTAAATCGCGAAGAGCAAGTGTTGCTCCTTGCGGACGGACTGCGCAGCGAAGAGGTTAAATATATCTGGCCTGGCTGAACCGTTCCTTCTATCCTCATTCCTTTCGAATGCTCAGCCTGGTCCGACTCGAAACCGACCTCCCTCGGCTGCACTGTGTACGGCTCTCCAGGCGGCTTCGCAATCTTCGGGGACCTCGATGAAGGATAAACGACCGATCCAACGATCGTTAACGCTTCCAATAACTTTCCTTTCGGCAGATTGCTGGCAACAAAACCTACGTTGGACCCTCGCGGGAATCTTCCTCTCTTCGAGATTGCTGGTTGATCAAATTCCTTGATCCAGCTTAACCCTCCAGACCCCGTAGCTGATCCTGCACCTGCGAAATCTTGGTGTAGATAGGGTTGGAAATAAACAGTTGTGTGTATTTCGATTTTAATGATTCCTCTTTTGTCACCTCCTCTACTTGTACAGTTTTAAGTAAACAAGTAATGCATGATGGAGCTTCAGCAAATTCAAATTCAAGCAAATTCTAACTGTCAAGGGGCGAGTTGGATCAATCCGCGCTGGTCGGTAAACATTTGTAATAAACAAGTAGGAGGAAAACAAGGCGGAGCGGCTCCCGCGGGATAAAATATTTAGGTTGGCGATTACGCGCAACATTTTCGCACTCGGGCAATAAACTAAACAACGAGGAGGGGGGGCCCGTTAGCGAGGCAAACGTATAATGGCCGGTAAATTGGCTCTGATATACGGAGCGGTCGCCTCGGTCGACTCGTGGTCGGTCGGGGGGCTCGATTCATTTGCAATCTCGACTCGTCTTTGTCTCGCGATTCGACCGGGGATCGAACGAGAAACACTTATGGACAGATCGATTTGCCGTCGAGGAAATAGGGCCACCGATTACCGTCGGATACCACGTTAGTTTAGAACCGCTCGCGAATCACTCTGCGGTTATTAATAACCCAGTGATATTGTATCGCTTCCTACAGGCTGTTTCAGAATGGGTCGAGCATCGACGTAACACAATGCAAACTATATCGAGCTGGACGAACTCGACGAGACTCTGGTTTACCCTCGTCAAAACCCGACAAGGACTCTCTTAAACACCGAAAATCCGATAAGAACACCCTTGAACTTATCAAATCCCGTAGACACTCTTGGATTCGCCAAGTCCGATAAGGTCATCCTTGAGCTCGTCAAATCTGATAAGTTCCAGGTGTTACAATAGGTCCAGAATTTCAAGAGCTTCCACGGTCGGGGCGTTGCGAAAGTTAGGGGATGCTAAAGTCCAGAATACTGGGACGTCGAAGGACTTCTGTCGGTTCTCTTCAATCTCAGCTGATCCATTTAATCACTAAGTCAGTGGATTGTGGATTTTCCACGTTCGCGACAAAAACGAGTGGATCAACTTGCTGGCATTATGAAGAAACTTTCTAATTTCGATGGGTTCGCATGGCCCGATAGGCTCGATGGTGTTCGTCGGGTTTTCCTCGGTCGAGTCCATGTTTATCCACGGGCAGGATACCTATCAATGACCTATGGATCGCTCCGAGAATAACTTCGCGTAGGTATTAGCAACGTAGATGTTGATTTGCGGAAAAACAGCGGCTGGATGTGGTCCGCGGAGCGGACAAGCATGAGACAGCGACGCAGACGCCGCGCCGCTGTTGTTGTGGGTGTGCGAGCCCGACGTGGGAAGAAAAAAGCAATACGAAAGCGCAAGTTGTTTGCGTAACCCGGAGTTACTTAAGGCGACGCTCACACCGCTGATTAAAAAGCTTTATTGATCAATTATATAGTCACCATTCTTTTCTATAATTACAAAATAATGTTAACACATTAGCGACAGGTGATTATTGCATAATATTCAAAAATCTCTACACGCGGTACATAGCTAAACACTTTTTGAAAGAACCTTCAATAGCAACAGCAATTTTCATCGTGAACTAACAAGTCACCCTCAATAAATCCTATTAATAGGCTTCCTGCGGATAACTAGACTGCGGATGTTCATGCAATTTTCAATTTTTCTAGACGAATCCGAAGAAAGTGGAATAAAATAGAAATAATGAAATAAATTAAAAAGCTGACGTTCGACACGATCCTTGATAAACTGGGCTCCTTTTATCGCTACTCTCAGGATTACGTTCACGCTAAATATCCGTTTATCGACGAGTTACCATTTCCCTGACCTTCGGGGAAGAAAATCACACGCCTCGCTATTCACGCGAGCGAAAATAAGGTCTACTCCGCGGTGAACTGCATCGTGGCGAGTCGACGTGAAATGCAGCCAATGCAATCGATAACTTACCTCCGGCTACCTCGACACGTGGATAGGCTTGAACAAAAGATCTTGTGTCAGGACATTTAAAGGACATTTCGGATCTATAAGCAGTCATCGATTTCCGTTAGAGTCGCGAACCTCTTTCGTCTTCGAATCCACGCCGATCAGCTCTCGGTGATTCTTTGATCTGACAATTAGTCTTGCGGATGTTCACGCAATTTTCAATTTTTCTAGATAAATTTGAAGAAATTGGTAGTACCAAATAAAATTCGTTTTTCACTGCCAATAGCATTTGTAGATCCAGAATACATAAAAATCCTACTGTGCATTCTGTTGTATTTAATACTCCAGCATTTTTTATGATTTTGATGATCCACAGTCTAGTCTTCGGTAAAAAATTTTCAGTTCCCCACAAACAATCTTTATCTTCGTTCGAATTGTGTTGTGCCTGCTGTCGTTTCAATCGGAATAATGTCACGGGTATCTTTGTCGGCCAAAGCTTCGTGAAAAGATCATTAGAAACATTAGATCATGTTTGAATAATGAAGTGTCGGGTTAATAGAGCCTGTAACAGTAAAATCCTTAACGGTGAACGACGTAAATCGACTCGGTAGAGTTCACAACGTGATCCTTTCATTCATCCTTGCACCGTTAGCCGCAATTCGACTAGGTTAGCAGCCGCGTTCGTTCAAGAGGGCGTGAAACGCGTTTCACGAGCTCTTAACCTTCCCCGCGAACGAGCAAGGATTATGCGAACGTGCGAAAGAGGTTCACGGTTCACGCGAACCCGGTGTCATCGTGGAGCGAAACAGTTTTTCGACGGAACAATGCAACGGACTACATCGACAATATTATTGATCGTCTAGGGGCCCCTTAACGATGCGCGTCCCTCGAGTCCTCGACGCGAACGGCATTGTTTTACGATATTATTGTGTCCTGCACGCGGTATCGAAGGCGGTCGATGATTTTTCGATCGGTGTCGCTTACTTCCCACGATTCCTCGGTTCTTTCGCAACATCCTTATTCCCAGCTCGAGAACCGGAAAGGACGGGAAGAAGCCAAATAAGTGCAGGACTTATTTCTCGACGAAAGGGAAGGGAGAAGCTACTCAAGTGGCGAGAATCTGGGTAATATGCAAAGAGAATCTCAATTTTCTACGTACAATGAATCACAGTAACGTCCGGACACTTTTAACCCTTTGCACTCCGAGCTTTCAACTCGAAAATTAAACATTTATTCCACCTAGAATATTTCCATTTGCTATGATTTTTGAGATTTCATGGGTATGAAATTGACATAACGTGACTAGCAGAATTTCTCTACAGAAATTGAAAAAAAATCGCATGAACTCCGCAGTATATTGATTAGATACCAACTTATTTAATAACGTAAACAATATTTTGAACCATACGACTTGGATTCCTTCGAGAAATTAGAAAAACTAGTTTACCACATGACGTGTACATTTTTATCATCATGCTTATAAATAAAAGCGTGGGGCGCCCACGAAGATTACGTCAATGTAGTTCAGCGCTGTTTTGATACGAGACATGATTTTTTTAATAGAAGAATTACGGAGAAAGTAGTATTCTCGTTCGCGAGGGGTTAATAACGTCCAATCGCGAGGAGAAACATCTTCTCGCGTCCCAGGAATGGTGGCCCATAAAGGGTTGGCTCTCGCGGTTGTCAGAAGCGTGACTCACTCGAAATCACTTGCGGCAGCGAGCTGGGGCTCAGTCAGCAGGGTCTGATGGCTCCGTTGCTTACCGTTAGCTTTTAGTACCGATGACGAAGACGTCGACGTACATCTGCGAGCGCGCACGTGAGAAAACACTCTTCCTCCCGTGCCGGTAACGAACCGCGTTCGTTCGAGTTTTCGCGAACGATCACGGCTAATTTGCACGCGTGTAATTAAACTGATTAGTCGTCGCGGATCGATCCAATCGGTCGTCCGACAATCGGGGAAAGCGAGCCCGGAGGGGAAACCAGAGCCTCGTTCAGCTGATTCCATTTTGCGATTGACGCGAAAGTGAAATTGGTCTGCTCGTTAATTCCATGGAGGAAAGCCGCTTTATCGATGCACTTGTGTGGAGTGTTGCTTAACCATGATTCCACGCACCGATCTTCGATCTTTATCTGTTGCTCCTCGGGTCCTCCATTATCGTAGACGACTCTTCTTTTGTTGGACTTTTTTGTAATTTCTGTTAGAAATGTATTTTGCGATTAATTAGAGTAACGTTGAGCAAACATCTAAATTATAATTCTAAATATTCTCTCAATTACGAGTCTCTTGATCGTATTTATGGTGGAAATTGAATTTTTTCGGTCGTTCACGTTCTTCAATTGCGAGATTGTCATCGGAATTTTTTAGTCTTCTTTACGTCGAGGGCCGGATGTTCGGTGAGAGAATATCACGCGAACGACGTGCCACACGATGCATGGTGTGTTGCAGGCTACGAAACCGCAGGTAATCGCGGGATCGTTTCACTTTCGCACGCGGAAGCTGCTAGCAACGGGATCGAGGACACGTGACTACATAAAAGGACATGACCAGGCTGGTCGCCTAATATGTGGGCCATCTAGTAATAGCTGATAATAACTAACGAACCAACAGCTGATCCAATATTTGTAATCAGATCGTATGTGATCAGTGTAATGCGATTACAATGCAGATTTTTATGCAGATGCAAGTTCTCAGCAAAATCGTAAAAAACTGTGCTTGAACGGAAACTACGCTAAATCATGCAACCGCTACGAATGCATCGGGTCCGCAGTGTAATCGTTAAACTGCGGATATTTGTGCAAGATCCTATTTCCGTGTTATTTCTTGTTTTCACGTTTCCAAAAACAATGACCAGCCGATGCGACTTAATTCTTCCGTTTGGACATCTTTTCCAGTAACGGTAACTTCTGCCCCGGTGGTTCGAAGGTTTACCGCGGTTGTAAACTGGTCGGCCATTAATACGGCGGATGCGATTTTCGCGGCGGTTGTTTGGATATTATTCTTACGGATTTATGGTGGCGCGTGTGGGGGGAGGGGGGCACGAAAGCGGATTTATAATAATTACAAGCACGCGAAAAAGATGCGGACGCCCACGCGTGCGTGTGCGAGAGGAACCTCCCGCAACACATACACCGGCTATGCACCACCGCGAGGCTGATTAATGCGCGTTCGTTATGGATTCTCCTGTTTTTTATTTTCTACCTTTCTCTCTTTTCCATTGGACGATCTCCGACTGCTCTTTTTTCCCTTTCGTGCTCGATCCTTACGATCTCGCACGGGGAGGATGGATCCGGATGGAACGAGACGCGAATCGCTGTAATTAATATCGTGTTTGTATTACCAGCGAATCGCTCTCTTCGTTTTATAACGCATTACGCGGCGTGTACGCACGCGGCCGTCTATTACGCAATGCTCCAACCGCACACTATCCACCGGCGAACCGTGTGAAATTTATATCGCGGCGAACAAAGCTGCGTTCGCGCGAACAATTTTCACTCCGTGATCCCCGAAAAGCCGCGCGATCGTTTAAAAGTTTGAAAGAGAATCGATTCGTTGCAGATTTTTATGGACCGACATTTTAGGCACGTTACGGGGCAAGTTTGACTCGAAACTACTTTTCTTTTCACGGCACGGTTATGTCCGGCTGTAACTCCTGGCTCCCCTTCGTTTTTACAACTTAATCTGCCCATTCATGTCAAATTGATACAATGGCAAAAAATCGGGTACGATGGGAACATAAATAATTAACTTTCTAAATTCCTTCTTTGAGACCGCGACAACCTAAGGCGAGCTTAACAAGCGCTATAAGTTGAATTGATTTAGGGTAGATGTACATCTATTAATGCGGGTGAACGTTTCGCTGCGGTGTTTTTCCGAATTAACAAATTTGTACAATTCAACGAGAACGTATTCTCGAGGACCCGAATAAAAAAGTTTTAAAAAATCCCTTTTTGATTTCTGCATGAAACCTTGTAAATTATAATTTTTCGAAAATCTTTTTTGCATATAATTTCGTAAACCAGTGCTCCTAATCGATTATAACATATCAGGTCGTTTGGTACAATTATGAATAAGTTATTAGTTCTTAAAAGGTGTATACGAATACTTTGTACACCCACTGTAATCGTCAAACGAAACACCAGACGTTTGACCGTGTTAGAATTAAATGATTCGCATTGCTCGCATTCGGTATCCTTGAAAGTTGCGTCAAATTGATACGAGGAATTACACCGTCCATAAAAACTGTATACGTAATTGCTTTCGAGGTCACCTGTGGACAGAGAACTGGGAAAGCATTGTTCAAGTCTTATTGTAAAGATAGCGTCGGTTTCTACAGAGCGAATGATACGAGTTGTCTTTCTAAATGAAGGAATTTGTTTCGTAGATGAAGCAGCTAATAACAACCGCGGGAGTTGTTCGAAAGGGACAAGTTCGCTGCGCCCTTCGTGTAGACTTAATTCATTCGAGTTTAAATTCCAGTTGCAGGTCAGAGTTCACTCGATTATGGTCGCTTTGATCACCGCGTCCACTGCGGAAAACGTTCTCACGAAACTGGTTCTGTATATCTCATACACGAGTCTCCATTTTGGTCCCTTCTCGAGCACGCAGCTCTAGTTAACCTAATTCACCGCGACGAAAGGGTACGTGTATATGTATATCTATATTTTTACAGGCTCGCGAGCACACTGGATGCATTCCTGCTTCAGTGGTGCGCAACATTTTGCGGACGTTAATTTTCCTACGATTGTTATTCTAATCTCTAAAGCAACGCGTCTCTGCGTGTATTCAACATTCGTCGAACATATCGAAAACACAAGCGCACCGACTAAGTAGGGCATTTATTAGCTTGCGTCTCTGCGAATGATACAATTCGCATTTCCATATTATGCGATCAAGAGTTGTGTTTCGTTCGATAAACGAAGCGGCGAATATGAAACCGAAACTTGTTTCCTCTCTGTTGGGATCCGTGTACATTTCCCGGGTCTGATTTGACACATTCAATTAACCGGAAGTAACTGACGCACCTCCAACTGTTACCAAACTTCTCAAAAAAGCCGTCCGCTCGACTCGATTTAGCAAAGGCATACCAATTATTCTCCTTAATTCACCGCCAGAAGTTTCTGTCAGCCTGTAATTACGATGGTGCATACCTGCTACGTGAGCACGCGAGTCAGGTATATCCGATGTTTACAGAACTCTCCGGCTGCTCCCGAAAATCGGTCTTCTGTTCGAGAGAACGGAAGATATTTTTGCGGGAAGTCGTTCGACCAATTACTATGTTTACGGGCATGTCCCAAAAACGGATAAGAATTTTGTACAATTTCCATTTGTTTTGGATCTACAAAGGCTGTTTTAATTAAAAAATATGATTTCATTTCTGGAAAATGTATATAAACATCTGCATTCTAATTATTAGCTTTTAATTAAATGGATCTACCGCCGTGGCACTTTATTTTAGCGGCTTCATTTTGGATTTTTAATACCGACGTCAATGTTCGTCGACGTCGAGCCAATGTTCGCAGTAACAGCAAGTCTGTATGTGACCTATGTTTACATAACATTTATTTCATTTAGTGTATACTGACAAAGTTTGAACCTTAAAACCTGGGACACCCTGTATATTATACGTGAAAACTCACAAAATCCCCGGTTTAATTACTCGTAAAGAAATGGTTCTGTTCGCTGATCGAGGGTCGTCCAGAACGGTACCATTTCGTGTTTCCATTGAGCGACTGTGCGTGAGGGTCCGCCTTTGCCCCTTCGTCACAGACAGCTCGGAAATATTTGACTTCTGCCCTCGGAGGCGTACACACAGGTAGGATCTTTCGCTCCAATGGGGCTCTCGATATTTGCTCACCGTGCGGGGCTCCTTTAAACACGTAACATACGACCGAACAAATACCTACAGGAACACAGGTATACGGGGCGTTTCATAACGCGTGATCCCAGTCTCGGTAATAAATAGGGGCGAGTGGTAGGGTGGCTCTCCTACTCATTCTCGATGAAAACCTTTTTCGCGTGACGTATGCGAAACATACGTCAATTCTACAATTTACATTCGAACTCTTACTTTTCGAAAAAGTGTGAAATCGTTCACGTTTAAAATGATCGCTGCTGTTACAGATTTTTACGGACTATAAAATAATCGCTGGTGGGCAATGCAGTATACAAAAATTGTCGTACCATTGTTCAAAATATTGTTTACATCGTTCAATACAAATACATCGGTACAAAACTTTTTTCATGTCATTGCTAAAAGTCGGACATTTCATATGCAACAACCTAATAGATTCGCGTGATACACTGACTCATTTCCGAATATATTCAGGAGTTCTGTATCGGGGTGTTTTATTAGACTACTTTAACGGCACGGTGTCGTTCCAGCAGCATTGGAGGAACCTGTATAGAAGGACCCGGTGGTTCCGGAGCTGGTGTGCGCCTGGACCTGGGTTGGAGCTTGCGAGCGTGCGAGTGCACGCACGCAGGAGGTAGACACATGCAGTCAGGCAGGTAGTCCGGCAGGCAGGCTGGCAGGCAAGCACAGGAACAGGCAAACAGGCAGGCACGTATGTACCTGCGGCTCGCACGTGTTGCATCGGGCTTGACTTATGTGTGCAGCAGCTGCGCGGCTGCAGTGTCATTGACATCACCGCGCACACTAGTTTCCTCTCCACGAGGAGGCGAGCTCGCTCACTGAGAAGAAACCCAGTGGGTCTTGTCCTCCTACCGATCGTACATTACACGCGAGGACGATTATAGCCTCGACCGGCACGCCAACCGGCCGTGTCTGATGTTGGCTGTTCGCGCGACGAGGATCTTCCGCGCCTCTACCCGCTCGGACCGGACCGACCCGACCCGACCCGCGAGAGAGTCCTGCGTGGCGAATTAAGCCCATTACCGGCCGGTGACAAAAATGAGAAATAAGGCGAGTAACCGGGGAGAAGACCCGGCCTACCTACGATGCATATTCAGAGGGATCCGTTCGGACCCGACCGCGATAAGATATACACATCGGGCCTGGATTCTGCACGGCACCTCCTCGGATTGCACGGTCTCGGTTTCACGCGAACCAACCGCACCAGCGAAATTTCGTTTTCTACGGGACGCTTAAATAAAATCGTTTGACAGGCTGATTAACAGATTGCCCGGATTCGTTTCCCTACTAACGAGCAGAAGATACAGGGTGGCCCCGCAAATCCTTTGCCGCGTGATCCTCTTCGCGGTGGCTACAGTGAGTGTACAAAATATTCGTACACCTTTTAAACACGAATAACTTTTTCAAAATTGGACCCAACAGCTTGGGTTTTATTTTGGGGACGTTAGAAGGATTTGTTTGCCAGCTAATGTGTGAATATTAGAGGTCTGCGGGACGGGTATACCCGAAAATGTGCGGGTATTCTCGAAAATGATCGGGATCTCTGATACTGTACGGAATCTTTTAATATTGTTTTATAGTCTTCATCTATGCTACAAGAGTCTTCTATATAATTTCGTTTCTACGTATTCCGTACAGTATCAGAGTACAAATAAGAAATATTCTAACTAGACGAACTTGAGTATAAACAGCCCTATCTATCAATCTGAATAGCGACGGTTCCCATAATTCACAGAAGAAGGGGCTCCCGGAATGTCGCCGTGGAAACTGGGGACAGGAGATTACCGAGATTAGGCGATGATAATGAGGCGAAAAAATGTACCGGCGGGATGAGCGCGGGGAGGATGTAGACTCGACACGGTCACGAAGAAAAATGCAGTTCAAATTGAGAAGAATAGCGGAAGAGGAAAGTTTCAGAGTGGGGGAGGGTGAAGGTGAAATACGGGAGAAGCTAGACAAAGAATTATGGAAATGTGGGGTGGGGAGAGGTAGGCGAGTGAAATTGATGTGGATCAGATTAGATCACGTCGAGTCGAGGATAAAAGAGGTTGTAAAGAAAATAACGATCGAGAAGAGATGCGATAAATTATTGTTAATATTGTTACTAACAAGGCGAGTCATTGAGAGAGATTGAAGCGGTGAAGCGAAACGACCGGCGGCTGCTTCTCTGCCTGGAGACGACAATCTCGCGCCGCGCCGGAAATTATGGTAAACTTTGCGAGCGTAATTTTCGGCAGACGAAAATTGGACCCCCGTAAGTGATAAAGGGGAGCGAGCACGTGTGTGCTCGGCAATATCTCTCGCCCCCCCTGCCCTCTTGCACGTGCTCGTTCGGCCGTACAACTTTTCGTATATAAAGTAATCGGCCGAGCGATGTTTTTGTGTACATTTGTGTACAAGATTTTTCCCAGAATTCGAAATACAAAAAGCCCCTTTCCACGCGGACGTTGAACCTCCGATCGCCGATTCTAAAAATTTTACATTCGAACTGATTTTCTTCAAAAACTAAGCATTAAATGAAAACGTGTTATTATTTTCTTTCGACTTATTTTTACACGTAGAATTACCATCGACCGGTTATACCACGATTTTCGGGACACCCAGTACTTGAAGCAATCCAGCGAAAGCTCGAACCGAAATACAAAAAACTAAAAATCTCGCGTGTCTGCGGGTGTGCACGAACGCGTAGAATTGGCGATCAATGGGAACCGAGAAAATTGGGTGTAACGATGTAAAACTGTGCAGACAGGGTGGTGTGATCGATAACGGGTTGGTACTGGAACGTGTCTCGGTCGTTCCGGCTGATAAAATCGTTTTCCCGGTGTTCGGGGCGTCCCGCGGCCGCTAAATTTAAATGCTGATTAACGCCTCAAATTGAATGAATCATGCCCGGGAGTGAGACGTATACGGGCGTAGTAAATAACGAAGCTGATGGAAGAACGGATGTTTTTCCAGAAAGGCGCAGCTTGGCCGATTTTATAAGAATTCCTTGCGGCTCGATCCGCGTGCCCGCACAGCCGCCGTGGGTTTCACGATTTACAGACGGTCATTTTTCAAGCCGTTCCACCGTGTTACTCTCGCGTCCCTGCTTGTTCTTCTCGCTCGGCTCGAACCGCTGTTCCGTCTAGTCGGATCTAACGCCTCTCGGGTGGCTGCTTCAGAGCCTCCTTCAGCATCTCTCTTCTCCTCGGCCTCTCTCTTGTCAGTCTCGTTCGTTCTCTTTGTCTCTTTACACCTATCCGCGCTCTCTTCGTTTCTCCTCTTCTCTCTTCCTCCAACCTCCACGTCCGCGCTCGCGACCTTCGTCTTTCACCTCGCTCATCGCAGCATATCCCCTATCTCTCCTGTTTCCCTCGTCATGCCTCGTTCGATCGTGTGTGCTCGTCTTTCTGCTCCTGTCCTAAGCAACTCTCCTTCTTCTTCAACCACGGCGCCCTCCTCTTGCGGTGCCGGGAAAAATAGTATTTCAAATAGAGAATAGTAAACAGTTTTAACTCTTTGAAAATTAAACATTTCTTCCGACCTAAAATATTGCCATTTTTTTTTTTGGTGGATATGAAAAACAACTACTTTCTATTTCAAGTATTATTTCGCCCAGCACTGAGTCTGTTCTCTTGCTCTTATTTCTCCGAGCATCTTCTTCCTCTTCTTCCTTCCATCGACCGCCGTCCCTCTTCTAACCTTGCTCCTGTTTCATCCTCTACCTACTCGGCTCGCGTTCTTCGTCTTCCTCCAATCCCCTACACCCAGCTACTGTCCCTCCCCCACTGTCTTCTTCCTACCACCGGTCTATTCTCACTCGCCAACGACTGTCCGCCGCGGCGCGCGGCAGCAGCACTGCCGGAACTGGTCCATCGAGGAAAGATTCCCTGAAGAGACACAGCCAACACCACCAGCTACACCGACGCCAACGACTGCCCTAGACGACGTCGCGTTGACCCGCGACGATGCTGCTTCAATCTCGCCCCGGTGCGAGACGGATTCCAACCTTGACCAGAGACTGTTCCACGACGGTCCGCCAGATTTACGGGGCCTGTCCGCAACATTGGACACCGGAGAATCAACCGGGGAGAAATAATGTATCGGGTCTTTGTGATTCTTCCACGAGGATCCCTCCGGCTTGCGACTCGCTTCTCTCGAGGATCCGTTGACGCGCTGGCCGACTTCCCGATTCCTGGCCGAACCCTTTGTCCAGTTTATCTATCTTCGTCATATTCTCGAGAAATTGTCGATAGTTGAACGTTTATAACGAAAGGTTATTTGCACAAAAATTTTTTACACAGCAACAAATAAAATATTTTATTTTCAAAGTTGTACACACGCTTTAAAATAAATATGACTATTTACTATTTAAAATATACTATTTTCCCCACAGCTCTGCGAAAAAGGTCAATTATTTGAACAGATCGCAAATAGTACATGGATGAATGGCGATTAGGTTCCGCGGTGACGCAACAGGTCAATAAATCCGACAGAATTCGAACGTTGAGACTGATCCGTTGTCTGCGTTTTGTTTTCATCCGCGAGAACTATGCGTTTCACAACAAATATCTATAAATAGAAGACAGGTACTATATCCCGGCAGCGCATCTAAACGGGATCATCGTCCGAGTTCTCGTCGCATGAACGATGTCAACGGGAAGGCTCCATTGTACGTTCGAAATTGGCGCGATGCAATTATAGTTGCCACGGTGTGGTGGCCGGTGTATTTATGGCGGAAAGTTTTGCAATATATATATGTAGAAAATGTCCGTATGCCGCGTCCTTATGTAATGTATACCGATGATGTAATCGGGCTTTATCAGTAGGACGAGTTATCCAAATCGAAATTCGGGTTGGGTAACGTGTTGCCGGGTGTTTCACAATGGGTTCGCAACGGTGAAAATCGCGATGACTGGCAATATCGGGCAGCTCAGGCCAATTTCCCTTTTCCGAGGTCCGTGAAAGTACGCCGGCGCAATGATGATCGCCGTTAGAATTAGTAGAACGCCGTGATCGTTAATTACCGCGAGTAATAAAACTTACGCGCGTCGAAGGAGGTTCTTCAAGAAACTCGATCTGGTTAAATGACGAACAAATTGTGGAAGTCGAGAGAAATTCTCGTCGAATCAAACCCGTCACAGAGGGTACAGGGTAATTCCGCTAATTAACATGTTTCGCAGGATTCGAAGGAACGAAGGGAACTTCGAAGTGTTCGAAGTCTCTTCGAATCGTGTATGAAGTTGTACTGATATAAGCATTATATGTCATCAAATATTGGAGTGTTTGTTTAAAGTGCCCGACTTCAATCTTTTGGCTGCGGAAGCGAAATTTCGAAGTTCAGAGCTTGAAACTCCGTTTCTTTTAATCTTGTAATAATTTACTACGGAGGTTCGAAATTCGAAGCTTCGAAATCTCCGACCTTCGAAGTAAAGTAACAGCATGCGACTGAAGCGTGCGAGGTTTGGTCTCAGCTGATTTTCGCAATAAAATACGAAGAAAAATACTGCAGGAACAGGAAGAAGCGCGTAAAGATCTCGTAGGCAGAACTTCGTGTTCGCCCATCTAAATGAAAAAAAAAAAAGTCAAACTGTATCATCATCCTTCCACTGAACCGAGCTGACTATGTGTTTGAACAAAGGCACCCGGAAGTGCCGCTCGTTGCGAGAGAACTAAATGTTCGTTTAACGTTCGAACTTGTAAAACGCTCGGAAGATAATGAACGAAGGAGAAGATTGGCGAATTTCCAGACCAGTGAAAACATCCTCGAAGCTAACGAGCCTTCCTCGAGTGTACGAATCCTTGTTCGCCATTCGGTAAAGATAGAAATCTATTTATCACGCATTTCCCCTCGTTTCCCGTAGTAAATAGTGCGTAATGACGGCGGTCGGTGTCCAGTAAAAAATGTTCCGGCCGCATGCGAGGCTTCCACGGAAATGTGTATCCGTCTCGCGGAATGCGAGACCGCGGTTAGATCCTGATGTAAATATGCACCACTTTACCGGCGATTATCGTGTTAGGAATTGTGTCAGCCTTAGACGATGCCCATAGTCAACCATAATGGAGCATATTACAGCAATTCATCTCTAATCTGCCAACAGCGTAGGAGCCACGAAACGTGGCGCATTAACATACCACGGCATTAAGCGATCACACATCCCGGCGCCGTGGATCACGCTCAATTGCAATATTATAATACCTACGCGTTGCTCTAGCATCGGGTCTCGCGCTTCCCCGTTTTGGGAAAGCAAAGTTAGACTGTAATTAATAGACTCCGCACTTTATGCATCTATAACAGAAATTAGCAAGTGCAATTTAATTTTTTTCTACGAAACTATGAATGTGATACTTATTTTATTATTATATATGGTTAGGGCATACATTTAGGGATATATTGTGTAAATTTCATAAAAAAATATTAAAAAATGGCCGAGTTATCCGTTGTCCTGCAGTACTCCTCCGGCAGGACGCGAGCAAACGATGTAACGGATTGTGATCAGAAAAAGGGAGAAGAAAAAGGGTTGACGAAAAATTTGTTATGATCACGTGGAGTAGGAGGACGTTTGACGATCTGCATCCTGAATGACTCGGAGATTCGCGCCGAGACCGGCGAATTCGGCGAAACGTCGGCCAGTGTATCTCGGCCGGCTGGATTTAAATTCAGGGAGAGCGACGAACTCGCTCTCGCACTTTGTCAGGATTCAAGGCTGCCCGGTTCACGGCATTCACGGATTCGTCACACTTCAGTGTCAACGGCCTTCCCCGCGGTTTTATTTTTGCACAACCGTCATTAAAGCTAGCCAAGCTTTCTTTTCCACCGCGATTGATCAGTAGGACGATCGACGGCGATCGTTCACGTTACTACCCACGCATCGCATGCCTATTCACCGTGCCTATCTGTCGCTCGTCGATCCTAGCGATTTCCGGAATTTCGATAACACCGTTCCCGGGAATCGTAAATTTAATTTTACTACGATTTGACGGCTCTACCGAGACGACTTGCTTGTTTGCGCAGAGTCATTGAATATCTGGAAGCCAAATGGTCTTTAAAATGATTGGTTTTACGAGTTCCCACCACCGGTTTCAAATTAAATCATAAATAAAGTTAGGCCTAAATCGGTTGACTCAACAGTGGCAAATTCAAGTGGTTCGTTCAAATTGATGAGTTAACATTTACATCTCAGGTACTTCGAAGTTTCGGGCAAATTTACCTACAAATAACAGAAAACAGAGTATTCCGGAAAAACTGTGTTGAATCGACACAAGGAAAAATTCAGTTTGCCGATGGAAAATTTCGGTGCACCCGTTTCCTCATAACGAACCGGTCGATCATGTTTGTTCCGCCAAGTCTTGACATTCTACTGTGACAATGGGTCATTTAAATGGCGCCGCGCTCGACGAGTCAATCCAATTTTAGAGCGGCCTGTAGACACGTCGGTAATGTTCGTTCGACGAACGCGTGGCATCCGACGCGAGTGTGTCAATGACTGGTGAAAGGTATCAATGACTTTTCTTTCACTGACCCCCGACAAGGAACTTTCAATCTCTAGCATCCACGCGCGTCGTCGGCCGGCTCGCGTCCGCTTACATAATTTCGCGTGTACGCATTGTTCAGCCACGCACTCTGCATCGTCTATTGTGACTAGAATAGAAAAACCAATTTTCCCGTTAGTGCCAATGGATCGTGTTCGTTTTTCGTCCCTCCAATTTTGCATAATGAAACACCATGTTTCCAGTGGTGACCCGTTTATCGAAATGAGATTGGACGGAATAAAATGCAAAAGAGTAGAAGGCCATGCGAGTTCGACCACTGTGATTAATCTGAAGCAATTATAACAGGTGAACCAGTGATTAACCCGGTTTTTCTAATCCGTGAAGAAGCACCAATAAAACGAAAAAGAGCCGTGGATCGGTTGCGGCAACAGGTCGCGCCACGCACGTGTGTAATTTTCGTTAATCAATAATGATTACGTGACAAAACGTAACGCTTGTCGCGGGTCGGTCTCGAATTACGAGCCCTGACAAACTGGTTCGTGGCGGCTAAATATACGCGACCGAACACGACGTGTCTTCGCAGACGCCGGTATCGTTTGCGCATAGGTAATCGACTTCATTTCGAAATTACGACTTCGCACGCTGGTGCATTTCCATCGATCATCCACCAGCGATACTTCCCGCCGATCGTCCGCGACATTCGATACTTTTCACGCTCTTTATAGCTTCGATTAATTCCTTTTAAAATGCTGCGCGAGCCTAGACGGGTTAATACAGTATAAATTTGTCACGGTGTAATATGTTTCGAACCTCTTCCTCCACGATTTCATACATAGTAATATACTCTCTGACATAACTCACGCGGACCACTTTTGAACCGCGACAGCCATAAAACCATCAATGGATCAAATGAATTACTTCCAACAGATTAAAACGATTAGGAAACGAAATCAACGCGGCTCCTATATCTTGCAATTCATGCTGGCAATTTTTATTTTCATCAATGATCTGAACGTAAGGTAGGAGAAGTGTTTGATAATTTCATTGGCATTGATTAATTGGTTTCATTATTTCGATATAGTAATTCTACGTGTCTTCACCTCAGCAAACAGAACTTTCGCTCCAACCTAACATAATAAAATCGAACAAATCGTCGTTCTACATTTTTCGGGATTTTCAACATTATTCGTGACGATTGAAAAAAAAATGTTTGATGGAAAAAAATGTTCGGGCGTCGGCTTATTCCCGGCAACTCCGGACGATAAATCGTCGGCGGCGATTGGGCCCGCAACTTTTTATAATTTTGATACTGCCCGGCCGCTATTAATTTGTTCAATCGGGGGAACCGACGATAAATCTCCTCGCGGGCACGGCGCGACTTCGGCGAGACGTTACGCAGAATCGATCTCGCGACGCGTTTTACACGCTCGCCGCACACAGACGGACCCGTGTTACACGCGTTGCGTGTAACCGCAGCGGACACACATCGGCAAAACAACACATCGATCGTCTCGACTCCGCAGGAGTTGACCTTCGTTCACGGTATAGTGTAGCCTTTCCTCCGGACAGTTCATCCTTCGCGGATCCAGATCGAGGGATTCGAAGGATGAACAGTGGGGAAACTCTATAGGCGGAACCCGAGTGACGACACACACTCGCGAAAACATTGAGAAATTTACAATTTCACATGTAAATACCAGTTACTTTAAGGGCTCGACAGGTTTAGCGTTAATGTTTGTTGCAGTCATACCGACTGTGTTCAAACAAGCTTGCAAAGTTTACAAAGCCCGACAAGAAAATTGCTTTCGTTAAATATGCGACACATTGTGCGCCACGATCACGATACATCCCTCGCTGCTAGATCTATCGAATCAGCTGTCCCGCGATCGAAAGTTTGCCATATTCGATGTAACGCGTTTTTAATGACTCCTAATCGCCTGGTGGACGAGAAACGCAATGAACACGATCGCGCCAGGTTGTGAAGTTATTAGTGCAAGCAGGATTTATGGGCTTACGGTCGACACTATCGGGTGGAAGGCAATCAGATGATAAAATGAGTTTCTAGCGTGTAGAGCTACTCCACTTTCCTCTTGGCAAAACTATTCATTTTCGACTTGAACGCCTACAATTACCACTTGAACATGAAATACAGTTATGTTTTCTGGATGAATTCTATTCTCTTGGATGGTACCGGCACCACAAAGTTGTCAGCTAGAGGACAATGGTTGTTCTTCGATAAATGGTCAAGTGTTGGGCCTGTTTAGTCCCACTGGCTCCAATTCCATCTTCACCCCGCTGTGTCAACACGGGTGAAGGGCGTCGAAAGTGTATACAAGAATGGCGGCGGTCAAATTTCGGAAGCAGGTGGTTAAAACGTTTGAACTCGGTAAGGGAATCTGGCTTGCCTGCCTTCTTCGGGGCTCGCTCGCTCGGCGAAGAAACAGTCAACACAAAGGCTTCTGGCCGGATTTACCGTGGTTTACTCCCGACAACCCGTCCCCTTTAAGCTCGCCTCGCACTGCCAACTATTTCTCCCGTTATTTATACAATATATGGTATTTCGAGACAATCTTTATCTTTCTCCGAAACATTTGAACCGTGTTCACGGCTCGTCAGGGCGAAGCAAACGAAAGAGACTTGCTAGAGAGTCTGCCGATCCGTCATCATCGGAAACATTTTCTAATTTCCTCCATCCGCGTCTCGGTTGTTAACACTAAAACTACAGAGCGAAAGCGCTTAAAATGTTTCAGCTGATAAAAATGACAAGGCTTGATTTATTTACATTTCGTGCAACTTTTATTGCAATATGTGCTTGGATAAAGAAATTTATCGAACCATTTTCCATGTAAGCAACGTCATAATTTCAGTAATTATAAAATTAAAAATGTAAGACCGGTCATTTGACCGGCAGTGGTAGGTTTAGTGTTAAATAAGCGGAGCTTATTAGTCGATCAAGCGGTATCAAATACTTTCGATCGAATTAATCACGCAGGTTGGATGATGCATCGCGGTCGAGCGTGCTTGGAAAGCTTCGCCTTGGCATAGAAAAAGAAAGGGATAAGAAGCACGGGAACAATATTATCGAGTTCGCGTTGTAAACAGACGCGACGGTATTGTCCGCTCCGGCATCGCAACCCACATAGCCGCTTCACCGTAAACAATAAGTGATAATGAAAGGGAAGGGGGCAGACGAGAGACGAGGAGAGTCGTGGCCGGAACCGTCTTTGATAAGCCAAGTTTACGCGGACTGGTATCACTCGCTGCCTAATTCGGATTAAAACCGGAAAACTAGTAAAATTGGATGAAAATTCGAGAGTAATTTCTGCCGGCTCTTTTATTCGCGGCGTTGAAAGCGTGGAAGATGAAAAATTACCTTTCCAATGGACGGAGACGAATGGGGAACGAGTTTTGAGACGTTCAATTCGCGTTTTGTACGCTGACCCAGTTGCAATATTAAATGTAACAGTTGCGTCTACATATTTTATCTGCTCTTTTTATGTTCTGGATTGTTTGTTGAAAGCAATATGTACTTTCTAAAGAACAGTTTGTACGAAATGCACAAATTAAATGAAGTGCACGTACAAAGATCCGTTTCCCAAGAATACCATAGAGCGTATTGAACGACGGCCATTTTTACTGTCGTCAACGTTCAATCGCGACATCCCATTTAATGCTCGAGCTTCTGGAGGGATCTGGGGGAGAGTCGCAGAAAATGCTCGCCGCTGGAAACGTACCCTTCGCTCAAATATAACGTGGTCGGAATAATGGGGGGAAAAAACGTGAAAGGGGCGGTTTTGGCAAGAACTTCCCGCGGCGGATTAGTTAGTGTCGAAAGTTATTTCCGTCGGACCATAACCGTGTTCCGTTGCGTGAACCGCGAAGGAAACTCGTGATCGGTGAACCGTCGTGCGCGTTCGTGTGAGCAATCGCTCATTAAAATTTTCTTCTTCGGCGTTAGAAATCCTTCTCCGAGGAACAATTAAAAATAAACGCTTCGGAGATACCGTGATGAATCATCGTAATTAGCCGATTACAGGATCCACCGATCATATCAGAATCGAGCGCGGTAGAAAGTAAAGATTTATGTTTCCAGATCCAACGCCATTAGCGGTTGCATTAGCTTTAATCGTATTAGATTATGTATTGTAAATAAACCGCACTTTACGTGTCCACGTTTAAGTCATTCTCTTCACACGCGAGTTCAATCCTGAAATTCCACCTCCGTTTTATGAAACCCCTTGTAAGAATAATGGCTGACAGCTTTCGAGTGTTTCACCATAAAAGCAGAATAATACGACACGCGCTAATGCTCTCGCAGCAGGGAAGGAAAACGCGGATGTTTTCCCAAACGTATAACTGCCTTTGGCGAAGTCCAAAGATTCTATAAAATTTTTCACAGTGATCGTTTCAACTTGAAAAAAATAATCAGAAACATAATAATAAGCCTCTTCAGAGTTTCAATGGCTGGAGAACAAAACGAAAGATCGTCGAAGAATTTTTCGCAACGTTTAACAGCAATCCACCAATTACAAACGGATTCGTCGAATGACCTTCCTACGGGCCCGGCTTATCAATTGTATTTGTTTCTTTAGCTCGTCCGCAGAGCGACTCGCGCGCCGGCCAACGGGAACCCGTTGGAAAACCCCCCCTCAAGTATTACCATTATTTACACACCGCGGTACTCGGGGATCGTATAAACTCCGCGGCGCGGAGTTAAATTAATGGACTTCGCCATATTTTCCGTAGGTTCGCGAGAAATATTGCCTTCGTTTCGCGGATACACCGAGACGGCTCGCCGTGTACTCAATTTTGGCTGATAGTGAGTAAGTGAAGTCTCTCAATAGTAAGACGTCGAACGTGAAAGCGCTGATCGTTCGTTGTTCGACAGGGATCAAACAGATCAGAGGGGACCCGGCGCATCGGAGAACAGCTTCGGAACTAGACCAGCTGATCTCGAGAGGACGTCTCGGAATTCTGGCGGTGCGTCGAGGCTCCGGCCGCTCGCGAATCTGTGTTTTCCTCGGCGAACGGCCAGACTTTCTTTCTCGCTCGTCGAACGCGCTTAATAGGTCGTTAACGTTTGATGCTAGTCGTCAGGTGCAGTAGACCGACCAGTGATTGCCGCTATAAATATCGCGTGAAAGATACTACCAGCACTTTCTTTTTTTGTGCATTACCGTTTAGCACGCTGTCCCGTAATTACAGCTGGAAACTGTTAATGACGATTGTAATTGATGCTTCTGCCGATGCCGACGACGATGATGGAGCCTCGGAAACAGTGAACAGCGACGTGCAGACTCATTTATCCTTGCGATCGAACGATCCGGTGCTGGAACTTGATTCAGAAGGGACCCGTGGAAAACAAGTCTTCAGAAGTATACTGTTTCGAAACCGTGCTCGTCGATGTCTGCGTTTTCCCATCCGATTACGGAGAAATGAAAACTCTACGTTGATGGACATTTCACAGCGCCGCGACTTTCCATTCGATCCTCGGCGGTCTAAATCACAGTGATCGTACACAAACGAACCACGATTGCCGCAGAAAAACGAGAATGAAAATGCCCGCGTGCCACTGTCTAGGTAACCAATACGGTGAATGAAATCCCCATTTCCAATTGCTATGGCGGAGTCGCGTCGTGATGCTTGATTGAAGGCTGCGACCCGTGCTTTCCCTTCTGTCCTTTTTATCTGTAATTACGTTCCGAGATAGTCTGTCTTTCATCGCCGAACTTCATTCTTTGATCATCCATCTGGAGTCGTCCACATATTTGTCTACTTCTTTCAATTAAGGCTGGATTTCTGGTTGTTAAACTACAATTACTCGCACTCCACTTTCTACGTAACTGGTTACATGGAATTTTGCCTCACTCCGACGTAAATCAATTTTTATTCCATGAAATGACTATAGTTTAATGCAAAATGAATATTCGCTAGTGTGGTCGACACCTTCGTCTGTGCTTGAAACGCTAAATTTCAAGTTTTCGGATTCTAAACACTATATGCGAGTAATTAAAAGTTAAGCAGCAGCTATTTTCGTAAAACTTCGACAGCTGCATATTTACGTTATTATTAGCATATTGTAATTTACGTTATATTGTATTTCAATTACATTGTATTTCACGTATGATTCGCGTAATTAACAATTAAATTAAGTGGAAGGTTGTAATTACAATGTATTTAAATTTAGCTCAACTCTGGCGACAGCTACATGCTGCCGAATGATGCAAATGAAATTACGCCTCGTAAACGTAAAAATGGGACTTTTCAGGGTGACTGCAGTCTGGATTGATCTTCTATTCCGCAACCTTGCAATCCTGGAAACGAGAACTCCTTAAAGAAGCCGCGTCGCCGATTGGAAACGGAACGAAGGTGTCCGACCCCGCGACCGGCCAAAATTCTTTTTATTAGTGCCGCGGTCGCAGCCCCGTTGGCTACGCGCAATCGGTTCGTGCGTCATCTTGTGTGAAATCGGTCGTCTATCAACGTTGCCAACGATGACCTGTCCGGTTTCGATGGTCGTCGCCGCGTCGCGTCGCGTCGCGTAGGGCGAACGGCCTCTCGTCGGACAAAGCCGCGACAAGCCGAACCGTCGGATCCGCTCGACAATGCAGCATCCACGGGGGGATTCAATAACTTTCGACGGCCGGCAAAGAAGTTGAAGAACCATCGGTGGAACCGGTTCTATGATTTCCAAACGTATAACCATATTCCGAGCGGGCCTCGGACAAGTCGCGGCGGCTCGTAAGTCGCGCGTTAAGCACAATGTAACGCGTGTTTACGTCCCCCGATCCCCGGACTCGCATAATACCCGCCAATTAAGTCGATTATCGAGCGGCGGGCTTAACCTTCGATCGACAGCTGCGGAAGATACGAAGCCGCGACCTTTCTTCGCCGATTCACGCTTTCACCGAGACTTTCCGCTTTGTGTCTCGCCAACGAGCTGTCGTTCATCAAAATCGTTTTCACCTCTCCAAGGACTTCAGCCCTTGACACTCTACAGTGACTCTACACAATCCTATTGCCATCACTAGACAGCGGATTTGATGAATTTCTAACAGAAATGAGTAGGTGCAACTTTCAATCTATTGTATACATTGAGAAGGAAAATCAATTTTTATGTCACTCCAGTTTGTTGCGATTCAGGTAGAACATTTTTATTTTGCATAAAGATTCCAGTGAAACTGAAAAGACATCGGAAGAATCTGGGGACGTCGTTCACTCATCTCGCAGTTGTTGAACTTTTTCACTGGGAGAGCAATTTTAAATTGAAAATCAAACGTTTCCTAATGATTTATAATTTGTTGTTTCTATTTTTTAAATTATACGACATAAATGCGCGCATAAAGATCCGCAGTCTATTGATTAGACACCGACATATTTAATAACGTAAACAGTATTTTGAATAATGGTACAGAGCAACCTTTAATGCCGCCTCAGAGTTACCATTCGATTTGCTAAGGGTTGAATCAGAGGGAACGACCAGGGATGAGGTGTGGTGTCTTATTGTGGCGATGAATTTTCTTAAACAGCCTTTATGTTTATGGTTGCAATTACATGGAACGGCTTGCATCCTCCGGCAACCAATCTCGGCGCAACTGGTGCCCGTAGCACGACAGCTTGGAACTCTCTCGGATAAAAAGCAGATACCGTTCTATAAATCATTCATTGACTGTATATTAGATCGTACCCTTTACCGCCGCGCGCGCTCTCATACATAAATATGAAGCTTTCTTTCCTTTTTCCTTCTCTTACCGTTGCTCACAGTTGAAAAATAGTTGTCGTACGGTTTCCTTTCTTTCGGGTCGAGAAGAAGGGGAACACCGAAGGGCTCATTCGATCCGTGGGATCAAATTCTACGCGAATCCGCGTCGAGATCCTTTTTTTCTTTCTTCCCCTCAACGAAATTTTTCGATCGGTCGCTGTATCTACGTTCCTGACACAATTCGTTATCCACGCTACGGTGGATCTGAACTTCTTGGTTTTTGCCCCATCCAGTAAACCGACTCGGTTTTCTGGAATTTTTATGGGCGCTGGTTCAGCAATTATCTTGACAAAACCATTGGTAACCGGACACCGCTTCATATAAGTCAATACATTACCCAGCGTCCTTATTGTTCGGAGGTTTTCAAACGCTTTTTCCCCCGTGTGAAAGTAGGGTAGCGAAAACATGTCGTAAACCGAACAAGTTTGTCTTGTTTGTGTTTAGAACATTTTCTGTTTAACGATCAACTATAAATTATATAGGACAGACCATGCGTCTCAGTGTCATAAAATCAATGCTCGGAACAATAGTTGGTGCACAGTGTCGATCCATCAAAGACATCCAAAGTTTTTCATCACTAGACTCCGGATTTGATGCATTTACGACAAAAACGGGCACGTACAATTTAACTTAACGTGCAACGCACTTTACAAATAATAATGGCGTATATATCGTTATACAGGGTGTCTCAGCTGAAAGAGGCCTCCTAAATATCTCCTTTATTTCTAATGGCACAAAAAGAATATTTATGGCATAATTTAAACGGTATCGAAGGAGGAATATCATAGAAGAATAATTTCTTTTCAAGGCCATCGTTATTTGTTTATCGTGAAAATTTATTTTTTGAGAAAACCAAGGTACTCTCGCATGTTAAAAATATTTAAAAGAAGAATGTTTGGTTCGATCTTCGAGTCCTCGCAAGGCCGCGTATTGTCCGCATGGCAAAGAGAGGAGGAACGTCGTATAACTGGCCATCGTCGTAGATCGCGTATCAAGGGAAAAGCTTAAGGTCTGTTTGGGGCTTAATCGTTGCGCGATAGGATCGCGATGTTTATCTCGATCGCGCAATTAACCCCGCAGCTAACCGTTGTGCATCGCGGCGACGTAATTGCGGAGTTTCCGAAGGCTCGCACTGCCCCGCGTGCAGGCACAGACATGATTACAAATTTGAGCGGGGACGGTCAGGAGATATCCGGCGACGATGCATCATGGACCAACCGGATAGAGGATAGCTGGTATCCGTGCTAGGAAGTAAACCAACGGGTTTGCAACGCACGGAACATCCGCCACTGAATGAGATTACATTTGCATGGTCTTAGAGGATATAGATCCTGCTTCCTCGCTCACAATGTATACTCTTTAAGCTGGATGAAGGATCAGAGTACTCGGGTGCGCTGCCTGCCAGTAAGTGGATCAACGCTGATGACGCTGCACGCGCGCGCCACGGTCGAATGAATCTTGCTGAGTGAGCCACGTGTCAGTCGGAGAGCAGAAATAATAATCGAGACAGTGTGGACACTAGGGTGACTCTTATTTACTCTTGTCGAAGATTTTTGTCAAAATTTTGACAACGCCTGGGGCCGACTGAGCCGCCGATTCAGAGACGAGTCCCACGGATTTGCTCGTATTTATTGAACGGTTCATTTTAGAGAATGGTGAATGTAGCTTCAAGGGTTCGCGAGGGGTACGCTGATGTTAGTGGGGATGTTCCCCAAAGATCGTGCACATCTCTGTCCCATATATCGAGATATTACCGTGTTCCCCAATACATAATTGTCAGTGGTCGGATGCGGGCTCGCACGGGCGCTCGCACGGTGAGTAATTTTCGTGTGCAAGCGTGGCGTTGGAAAAGGGTCGATTCATAATTCAGCCGTTCCACTGTTCGGCCACGGAGGGAGAATCGCTCGAGTATTCGCGACGCGTGCTCGCGTAGTCGCGAAACTACAGTTTCCTCGACACAATGACCGGGGCCGGTCACGGAGCTCGTATTTTCAGCCCGTCGAGGACAGGAGGAGGGAGAGGGGCGTCGGAGACAAACGACGGGAAAAGGAAGGAAAAAGGACGAGAGAGAGAAAGAACGGGTGAAAAATAGAGCGTTGCGAGGGGGCAAGTCCCGGAGATAAATAAAATGTCGCGACCCGGGGAGAAATAAAATGTTAAGAAAAATAAACGCGCCCCGGGATGTGCCTTCAGATAAAGATAGAAAGGGAGAGGGGGGTGTTGTCCGACTAATCAGAACGACGAGGCGATACGAGCAAATAGAAAATTGGTTCCCTCCTTAACGAAACGCGACAGTGATGTACAGGCCGGAAAATTAAAAAACCGCGGCGTGAAGCGGCGCGATTTGAAGCTCGTTTTAGCACGCGTACTCGACGCGAGGAATGCGAACGGACATTGACGAAATTTCGTTATTTATAACCAGACTGCGGATTTTATGCATTTATGGCTTCTGAAAATTTTCAAAAAATGATAGAATGTAAAGTTCCACAGAATTTCATACGATTTTTATTTATTTCAAAACTACAAGAACTATATATATATATACCATTTAAAATAAGATTTTATTGAGAAACGAGATTCTCAGGACTCCAAAGTTTGAGGGAACCCTAGGAACACCCTGTGCCTCGATCATTTCGCGTTTCCCCTGATAGTGACAGTATCCGCGGACCCGATCACGGCGACTGGAATTCCCGAGCGCGGTGCAACACTCTTCAGGAATCGTTCCCGAAGACGTGAACGTTGCATACAACAGTTGCGTGCAGAAACGGATGCACCGATCTGCATGCATTTTCACGAGGATCGTGATCATAATTGGCTCGAACCATACGATGGAATCGAACTCGGAAGTAGTCGACGAGGAAACGAAAAAAGGGGGTTCGGACAAAATACGGACGTGTGAAACGGAAGCTAAACCGCGAATAATCGGCATGAAGGTTCGAACGAGAGTAAAACGAACGCGCTAATGTTCCTCGCCATTTCGCAGTCAACCGAGCCGACCGTGTGCCGCTCTTTCAAACGATCTCGCTTACACCGTTTGTTCAACATTAGCCGGTGGCAAAAAGAATGATCGAGTCGCGTTTTTCTCGGCTATCTTAGTGTCGAGGGTAGGACGGTTCCCACGGCCATCGGAGAGTGCGTACATCTCTGCTGTTTACACTCCGACCAAGCTTCCGATGGCAAAACATCTGCGAAAAAACGCACCCTTTCCACAGACTTCGTGACGCCGCCTAGCGAATCTTCTGGATCGTAGTCTTTAGCTGACATTGTGACGATTTATTTACGCAATGGTGGGTTGCAGATTTGTTTAGGACGACTACATTTGCCCAATGTTTAAATGGGTATTCTTCGCAGAAGAATCTTGAAAATCGAAAATTTTCCTAGTCAGGTTTACAATTTCAGTAATAGTCAAATAAAAAATCTAGAATGGGTCATTTGACCCCTCGTGGTAGGTTTAGTGTTAAAAGAGGCGAATAGCATTCACGTTTGGTAGATTCAGATTCAGAAAGACAGTTCTGTCATTTTTACCATCGATGTAGGGCACACATTAGTGTATACAATACATATGGTGGATAGTATAGTGGTTCGTATAGTGGTTCAGCGGATCGTATCTTCCGCGGACGATTTTCACTGTCGTAACACCGAAACACCTTGGTACCGTAACGGTGGTTTCGTAACGTCTCGTTCGAAATGATACCGGGCATGAAACGTGCAGACGTGACTAACGTTGTTTCATTAACGGCGGAGCCGCCTTTCTTTCTCTCACGCTGCCGTTTGATATAGTAATTCCTCCCCGACGGGACGCGGTAGGGGACGTGGGAGTTGGCGAATAGGCGTCGTCGTCCTCTGCTGCAGCAGCAGCAGCACAGCGTTCCTCGCACCGACTATGTACCATCACTACCGACTGTACAGACTACCACCAAGCCACTACCCTGCCATCTGCTCGGCTGGCCAGTCATGGGTCAGTGAATCCCAGTTCCTAGTCACGAATCTGAATACCGGTGGGCGTGAGCTTCTTTAACCAGACTCGCGTTCACGTGATAGCAGGAAGCTGTACGTCTGCGAAACGTGGCAAAACGTCGAACGGAATCTGCGGGCGCAACAAGTTTTCCCGCGTGAATTATCCTACCACCGGCCGCCAATTTCCTCTCGCCTTTTTTTTATCGTTGGATTGCGGATATTCATGCTAATTTCGGATTTCATTCAGCTACCTAAATGCATCTCCCGCAACTCGCAGTTGCTTCGATATTCTCGGATATTTCGTTGTAAATTCATTCCATTATCTGCAATACCTTTTATTCTAGGGTCGATCCAAACCGATCGAGGAACCCTACGAAAAAGAAGTATTAGTGGAAGTAGTACACAATGAAAGTCCACAATAGATCCAGATCCTCTACCCTCAGGATTAATCTTTGGAAAAACGACGTTAATAATTTCTTTAATGTACCTTACATAAATATTGGCACGCGGACGTTGTCGTGAAACATAATGCCACTCTCGTAAATTCGATGACGTAATCCTCATTGACAATTACATTTATCGTAGCCGCCCCGAGGGGCATGAAAATATAAAATGGTTCTAACCCTGGGACGATCATCCTTCTGGGAGCAGTTTCAATCTATTTTATATGGAACAGGATTAAGAGGGGAAGGAAGGGTGGCTCTTGTTAAAAGGGTGACTCATTTCTATCGATTTTTACGAATATCATTTTTGCATTAGATTCCCAATGTCTCAAATTATTAGGTTGTCCCAAAAGTTTCATTCGGAATGTGTTCCTTTAATGTTGCTAAACAAATTCAAACAATGCGATAATCTTTATGTTAATGTTTTAGTACTTCCTAACATGAATTTGCATTACGTGCTTTCGGTACAGTGCAATTATTGAAAATCTAATTAATAAACTTACGATAGGTTGGTAAAGGAGCACCATAAACGCGGCCTTGTTCATGAAGGATCTCCCGGAGATCCGCATCGGGATCACGGAACGGTCTCCTTTGGCCGTCGTTTTCGTTTCACCGGTTGTGAAATCGTGTAATGGAAAAAGGAGAAGAGGGAGGGGTCTAGAGACGTCGCGCTGCCGCGCCGGTTCGAGCCGATTTTTCTACGGTTCGAGAACACGCGAGGGAAAACGAGCACGCTCGAGGGAGAAAATCGTGCCTCGCAACCGCGTGTCCCTTCTACTGAGACTAATAACCTTCGCTAAAAACTTATTTATGAATTTTCACGAACTGCCTCGTTCACGCGAGCTGAACACGATTGTTGTGTTCGAGGGGAAGAGCACGTTTCGCGGACTCGATGGGAAACGCTCGACGTTGGAACGCGTCGGGAAAAAATACGTCTCTATTTTTCTATAGTTTCTACGAGAGAAATTATAAACTCTCTCCAGTAGGAAAAACCAATCATGGAGTAGGCATTTGATACTATTTCTTACGTGAGTACGAGGAAGATATGGAAATAATTTTAATTAAATAAATCAATAAATTTGTTCTAAATCTCATTTCTGAAAATTATACTTTCGTAAAAGAAAATACGAATTTCGACCTAAATCGGCCTACACGGTTGAACAAGCTATTGGAAAACCGGTCTATTATTTTTCGAATGAATAACTGTTATCCGGACGCGACAAGCAGGGACCTCTTGTCGAAGTGAACTTCGATTCGGAGACGTATGATAGGTTTAACACCGAAGTGTAATAGCAAGCGGTCGTTTAGCGATATCTTGGCAAGATCAAGGGGCCCGCTGAAACACTTCAGCTCGGTCGTTATCGTCATTACCATTCCACCTTAAGCACAGAATAAATTCCCTCGAAACGGCTGGAAGACAAAGGAGACACGCGATACATCACGGAAGTGCTTAACATCGGTATCCTGTTATAGAGGGGGTTACGCCGTGCGTGTCCCCTCCTGATTCGCGGCCCACGTGTCACGGTCTCTTCGCTATCCTTCGAGCCGTTCCACTTGGTTCCCCCGCGAGCATACTACCAGCAATAATGGAAAACGCGTTCTTTTTCTGGTCCGCCTAATATCCCGTGAACCCCGCGCAACCTTCACTCCGGCCACCATTATAGTAAGTGTCGGCAATTGAACAGGATGAACCATCAAATCCGAAAGTAAATTGAATAGCATAACGCCGAAGGGGCGCGGCCCTGCAGGATCCTAATTACAGCTATCGGCTATTAGCATTCGGACACTTAACGCGATCCGATCGAGAAACATTCACCGCTATCGTTCAACCGGCGATGTTTTATGCAAATTCACCGGTTTACGGCGATCCATAAAAATTTAGTGGCGTGACGAATGTCTTCGATGCAGGATTTTATCCCAGCTTCGAGACGTCTTATTTCAGACGTTCAAAACGAAGTATTTAAGACATCTATAAACGTCTGAAATAAGTAGACAGCGGATTTGATGCATTTATGACAAACACGAGTAGTTGTAATTTAAAATAGTATACACAGAAAAGAATTTAAGAGTATGTACTGTTATATTATTCCCAATCCACTGAACATATCAAGAAAGGTAATTTCCATACGTAGTAGAATTCGTGGCTGTAATTTTTCAAAATGTTCTTCTCTGGATTTTCCCCATGGTTTTTTCGTCGCCACGAATCGATCTCGAAGAGGGAGATGGTAATTTTACCGAGAACTCGGGTCACGCTCGACCAGTTTCTCGGTGGGTACCTAGACAGACTGTACCGATACAACGCTCGCCGCTCTTCTTCCATCCCAGACGAGAGACTTCGTATAACCCCGGTAACCAGCATAACCACCATGACCATCGCGCTGGCTAGAGGTCTGTTATGGGAGTCGGTTTCGTATTATATAACACATAGAGACGGGATAGCGGCAGGTACAAGACACGTTCGACGTGGCGTATCACGAGAGAGCAGGTGTTGCCCTCAGGTCGTATCATCAAGGGCTATCTTCGAAGTACTTTTGTCGGGCCTTGATTCGCAGTGTGCTGCTCGCTGTCCGAAAACGTTCGTTTCGATTGTTTCCCCGCGCAATCAGAAAATGTTTTTTTTTTTTCGATCGAGATAATTTTCACGAAACAATTCGATTCGATTTCGACCCTTGTGTAGACAAACAAAATGTATGTGTAGATTATTTAAAACGTTTGCACAAATTCTCATTATAAGACTATAAATTAATATATCAGCGAGTAAAGAATTGACATTCAGAGAACTTTCATTAGTTTGCTCTTGGGCGCAAGCAGGGCGACCGGGGTGGTGCACATAAATCTATGGTGTAATGTGGATCCGGAATGGTCGAAGGGGGTTTGTTGGCAAGTGTACCGGGATCGTATCACGGTGAGCACGACAGCGAATAGAGAACCGGGCGAGGAGAAAAGAGGGAAAGGGAGGAGCAGCGGTCGAAGAGGATCGGGACCAAGGAAAGCAGGCTGAGGATTGAAACGGGAAAGAGGTGCACCACGCGGGAAGAGATAGGCGTGTTAAGAACGCGAGCGAGGGAAACAAGGAGGAGAACGAGAGAAAGGAAATGGCGAAGGAGAGAGCCTGTGCACCCTGAAGAGACGCGACGCGATGCGGCGGGAACTGGTAAAGACTCCTACGCGACAACGTGGACAAGACCGGGGCTCGCAATATATCGCACCTTCCAACGAGATAGCGCATAAGGCGCTATTTCACATACAAATACCCATGGCGCACTTAGGCTGGCGCAGGTACGGGGCCCGAGCACCACCTAACGCCCACGCCTTCGGCGAGCAAGCCGAGCCTTATGCAGTAACGTTATCCTTGCGCCGCGCGGTGTAATCTCCGTGGTCCTGCGGCCCTCGCCTCGCCATGACCTCCAAGATTCCCTATCTCCACCACGGAAATTCGAAATCCGTGTATTACCCAGCCGTTTACCGCGGAATGATATTTTAATTCGAACTCGATACGATCTCAGCACGCTGCTCGGGGTGGTTCTCCGGATGATCGCGATCAACGCGCTGCCGATCCTGCACGTTTCACCCGTGATCGGATTAACTGGATCTCTTCCCCTTTCTCTCGGAGGATAATAGGGAACGCCAAGGATTGTGGAAACTCCTGGGAAAATCCTTAAATTCAATTCTCATTTCACATATTCAAGTATTACATGCTCTTAGGACGAACGTGGAATAAAGTTGAAGTTTTACTATTAGATGCAGTCCGATTTGATTGTAGAAATAAATTCTCGCTCGGTAAACTAGTCTGTAAAAACGTGGATTTGCATGAGCGTCTGCATTCTCATCATATCGATTACGCTTTCATCAGATTCGATTATACCGAGAACCCGTCGGACTCGTCTAAACTGGCTAATTGAAGCTACGCTTGTTCACCTCCGAATGCAGGCAACCCTTGCAATCCAGTTTATACCGGGTGGGGCTTTCATTACCGAAACTGCGCGATACGAGAAATTCTTAATTCTAGAAAATTACGGTCTACAAAAAAGTTCTAATCGCTGAAACCGTAAAATAAATCGTAGGGCAGTTTGATTTGATGCGTTTATGTTAAATTCATTTGCAAGTTGAAACAGTAAAACCTACCACCGGACCTACGAAAATGATGAAAGACAGAAAGAAATTCCTAAAAATCCGGGTAGCAGGACAGAAAATCTGCGGTGTTTGTTTCGAAAATTTTCTGGCTCAAAATATGAACAATGACGAGCAGTTGTTGGAGCAACGGCTGGACGAGAAAGCCTGGCCGAACGGCAACATTTAAATCACCCGGTACGTAACGATAGACAGAGTTCTAAGTATAGTGATCCTGGGTGTACACAGACATTGTACGCAGCTGTGTAGGTACAGTGCACGGATATGGCCCGCATGCGAGGACGAAGCTCGCATGACGGCAATGACCCAGGACTGGCCTTGCGTTTCTTTCATCTTTCCGCCTTCTCCGAATTACATTCGATTAAACCGTCACGTTGCGACGGGTTTCGCTACGGAGCCACTATATTCGAGAACTGTTAGGGTAATCTTCTAACCGGCCAGGCCGTGCCTACTACCGTAAATACCTTTTATACGAAACTATCGCAAGAAATTGCGCTCCGAATAGAGTATTTTAATTAGAGCCGGCTACCGAGATCATGGCCCATTACCTATTTCATCCGGCGCAATCAAGGAACAGTTAAACTCTACCTGGCTACCGACAACCTGGAAATACAGAGCGTTTCACAACGCGCAGACTTTCAGTTTCAGGGACAAATTCAGCATACTGAAACGGTGATGCAACTTTCTGCAAACCGCGTATCCCGCGATCGGTGTTCCCGTTCGTGCCTTATCACCTCTTAACGCGTTACTTATCGCCGATTGTTTCGTCATTTTTAAAAGCCCGCGCGACACGGCCGAACATCTTTCAGCGGACTTTCCGATTTCAGTCGTGAGCCAACGAGTCGCCTCTCGTTACGTCGCACAGTGTGGCCAAGAGCCTTTTTTTGGCCAAAAGAGGTCGAAAATTGACGATACTGATGTTTTTATCAGGTTGTATTTGATTTGATCACAGTCTAGCAGTAAGTCTACGATAGATGGGCTCGCTCGTTATGGATCGACCTATACGACGATAAGGAACGAACATCTTAAGAAAACAGTGTTTTTTTGCAATTGCTTTCACAAGCAGACAGTCTTATTGCACACATCGACGGCTCAAGTTAAAAGCTCCCCCGTCCAATGACGTCACGGGAGGTAATTGCGAACGGGAGAAGAAACATCGCGATTGCTGTCGCTCATGTGTTTTGTCGCATTATGAATTACAATTTAATGGGAGCCAGAGGCAGCGGTAGTTCTCTTCGAGCGGATTAGGTTGGATGAACCGCTACCTGAGGATCCTCGGGTCAAGCAGATACTGATCTCGATTTACGACTAGTATAATAAACCACTGTGACAGATCATGGAAATAGGATTGCGCTGTAGCCGCTTCCTCGAAAATTCTACCGGGTCGCCGGGAAAGTTCTCGACCTTCTTTGAATATTAATCGACGGTTTAATTTTTGGTTTAACGTCGGGACAATTCTAATATTTAATTGAATATCGACTCAAGTACAATCTATTCGAAAGTTCGGTAACTCTTGACGATTCTCTACTAGACATCGAACGGGGTCGAATGATCGCGATCTATTCCGCAGATAGGCGTGATGTCAGCCACTAATTCTTCGAAAAAGAAGCAAGTTAGAAACGCGACGCGACGGTCCTCCGCGGCCATGACGACGATGTCCCCGCGAGAGAGCGAAACAAGAATAGATTGGCCATTGTCTGGGCGGCTTGGCCGGCCTACGCTCTTCTGCAAAGCGATGGCAAAAGCGACACCGGCGACGGCCAGTAGCTTCCATTCAGTGGCCGAGAAACGTTTAAGCGGGGTCGAAGGTTCCATCGACCTCGGGAGCGCAAATTACTCGGTTCAATCGTCCACACGCTCTCGGCCGCTCTGCAGCGCGGATTTTCATCGATCAATTTTAATCTCCGCTCACGAGTCGTCGTTCCCGTTTACGATGTCTCGCGGTGGCCAGTTCGAGGGCCTCGCTCGAGGGAAAAGAACCACGTGGAACACACGTTGCTGAAATATTCAATGGATTTCGCCACGCCACCGTTTAAACTACTTTTTTTTATATGTCTATCCTTTTCTTTTATCTCTGATCATTGCGGGGAATATTTGCACGCAACCTATGTGCGGAACTAACAGGTTGAAAGAGAGGAAATTAAATATAATATAATTCAGAAAATAAAGTATTAAGGATCTAGACAATCTATTAAATGAACCGATTCTTTCGTGCGTTGATAGATCCTTCTAACATCCACCTCTGGAGTCGATTATTGTTCCGCGAGTAATTGTAATGGTTCCTTTTGCCGGGAGAAGTGGCACGAGGACGCCGATGAATGAAAGCGAAACCGTGTAGGCAAGTCGAGGAGAGGAGAGACGAGAGAGCGAGACAGAACCGCTGCAGAGTGAAATGTAGGCCGTCACAAAGCTCCCTAATGCTCCGAATCCTTTGATTAACCGTAAACAAACGCATTCGAATTTGCACGCGAACCGTTCCACTGTTTCGCCCTCTGGTTCCTAACAGTTTCGCCAGACCGTTTTGTTCTTTGATCTCACTGCTGCTGTCTGAATGACGAGGTCTGAGCACTTAATATCCACACGCACCGACACTGAGCCGGACACAATGTATTCGGAGTGATTCATGTTGGACGTTATTGGATCGGTGCATACGAAACTCTGCAGTCGCTATAATACCTCCTTTCATCGCCACGGTGTTCCATTAAGAATTTCTTCGTTCGAAACAGACGGTCGAGAGTAGCCCCCGAGTCTCCAACTTTACTGAGAAATACAAAATTACAATAATTTATATTTTAATTGAAATTATCCCTTTAATTTCAAATTAAATTTAATACTATACAATTTTATTTTAAATTGTACGACTCGTGTGATGAAGACTTCAGCAAAGTCTAACAAATATGAACGCTATGCCTTCCTCTTTAGATGAAATCAAATTCGATTCGTTTCTAATCAATAGACTGCGGATTTTATGCATTTATAACAAAAATTGGTACGTGCAATTTAAAGCAGTGGACGTATTTACATCAACGTATTAGTTTCAGTACTATGAAAAAATTAAAACAAGATAGAAAATTGGTTAACGGATTAACCAATTTCTCCATAATTGCATATAAAGGTCCGACTCCAGTTTATCGCAACTCGGGTAGAACATTTTTATACCGCATAAAGATCCGCCGTTACAATTATTCTCTTTCGAATACGTCGCTAAGGTTTTCGGCAGCGAGCCGACGAACGTGGGATCTGAACTATGGATTTCGATCGCGAGGGAACATCTGAAAGAATATCTTCCGAGCTAACGACGAGCAGACAACGTCGTGCACGGACACGCTTACACGTTGCCCGCACGATTCCTGAGAGTTTTTCGCTCGCATCGACTGTTACATTGTAGCATCGCGTGAAACTGTTAAAAACTCGAGGAGAATTCTTGGCGTGTATATCTGGTCTGCCCACGCCTCTCATCCGCGCACACCTGTGATGCGTTTTCTCTCTCTCGATACAAACAGTTATGCGTCGTGGGACGCGCGTATATGTGGGAAATTGTAGAGAGGAAAAAATCAAATATTGGAAAAGGGTAACGCTTCGAATATATCCAACTTGCCTGGCTATGAATATCGAACCGTTTTTTATAATTTTCTCTACAGTTATTTTACATATTTTCTTTTCCGTTATTAGTCGTTTAATATTCGTCCGAGTATTCAGTGTTTTCGAGCGTATCCTCCCGATAACTCCAATCCGCGCGAATTTATTTAACGAACGTGAAATATTTGCGTCAGCGGGGATTTTGATTCATCGTACACAAGGATCATTTTTTCTCGTTCGCCATGCGTGTTGATATTTCTGTTACCTTTTCGGGCGCCGACGCCATCCGACCAATTTTCGGCGAACGGTTAATTGATTGAAAAACTATTCTGTTGTTATGTATGAATACAGTGCATCCTGAAACAAGTATTAGCATTTTTAATAAGGATAGATGATTGTTTAAATTATAGTGATTAATTGCTTGCAGTTCAATGCGAAGAATATTCGCGCGACTAACGGAGCCAAGTAAACTCGATTTCAACAATAGCAATGAGTGAAAGTACAGTTGGAGACCGTAACGGTGGAGATTGTTACCGAAGCAAATAGTGCCAGGCATAGTTCTAATTGAAGTCCAATTAATAATCTACAAAGGGCACTGTGAAATCGCAGCGAACAATAAAACTGTAAATAAATTGGCCAGACACACGAAAAAGAGGAACCAGTGGAACCAGTAAGAACCAGTGTTTGTCAGCTTTTAAAAACCGGTTTGTTCGAGTTTGAAAAACTTGTTTTAAATGCTACACTCACAATTCATTAACAAATTAATTTTTTCAATATAAAAAGCGAACATTTTCACGAGGATTTCCAAACCGGTTATTCCAAAAGTCGGTTTCGGTAGGAATCCTAGCAGTCGCGCGAACAAGCAGATACTAATAATTTGCACTCCTCTGTTGAGTGTGACTCGACATCAGAGAAAGAAAAATGTAAATACATAAAACGGGTCTTTCTATCTATGTAAATTTCAAATAAAACACTTAAAATAGTACGGAGGTGTTGGCAACAAAATTGAAAAATAATTCGAAGTACGAAGGGGGGTTGGTAATTTGAAAAACGTGGTAAAAATTGGTGCAAATACATGGTAGACGACAAAAAAAAAAACGGTGAGATTTTCACCGATCGGGACGGGCTCGGTTGGTCACGACTCTCACGCTTGGCGTACGTGTGTCGGAATCGGCAGCAATATAATTAACACGCCAATCAGCAACAAAGGATCGGCATGCATGCGCGCCGAGCTAATGACCAACGATGCGCCGGCAATTAATGAGCGCAATTTATAAAGTCTCTAATTATATAAAAGTTCACGCTTTCTTGAGGCAACGCGGATCACACAGCTCGGCACGCGTCTCGTTTTCTTGCCTCGTCCCGTTTGGTTCCGCGACGCGCCCGTTCCTCGTTTTCTCTTTCCTTTTTGTTTAACAAGCTCCTGCCAGCTCTCCCCTATGTGTCCTCCTATCTTCCTCTCGTCCCTCCCCTCCCTCCCCTCCCTCCCGTCCCTCCAGTGTGTCCGCCATTGGCCGTTTCCCCGCGAGCTTCGTCTTCTGCTTTCTTTTTCACCCGCGCCTCGCCGAGGCTGGCCCACGAACAATCCTACGTATAATTGGCTCCTTGCGCTGCTCGCCGAGCCACCGAGAGAGCGTATTTGGACTGCGTTGCGTGTTCGCCGAGCCGAGCGGACCATGCTGCTTTTAAAACCGCATCCCGTGGAATATCGCGACCGATGCATCATTATCGGGAGCTCCGATGCTGCGCCTCCGATACCGTCGATTCCATTTCTGAACGCAGCCGGATTCGGAATCGCCGACTTGCGGGAATAATGCGCCTCCTAGAAGTTAACCTTACATCATCATTTGAAACTGTGAAAACATTAGAAGATTTTTAAAATATTGTTATAAATCAATTCTCTCTCTCTCCTATTTCACTCCAGTTTGCATTTATGAAGAAATTGGTTGGGTGAGATATAAAATAGTAAAAGATTTTAAAAATTGAAGAATGTTGCAAGGCTCCCCTATTTGTTGTAGTCTATTGATAACATTGGCAATAAATAATTGAAGCCAAAAAGTTTGCTTTGTGTCCGATTGGCGGCACTCTAAATGGTACCTTTGCCCAGCGCGAACCGTATTCCGGCGTTCCGGGTACAGTGCCGATAAAACGAATTCGCGTCTGACGAACGCTCCTGACCGTGTAACTCGGTTTAGTTTTGCAGTGGTTGCGCAGTAAAAACGCGCGAGAACAGCAACGGCACGCTTCTCGAGTTTAGCGTAACACAATGTCCGGCTGTTGAACGGTTGTCGGTAACGTAAGACAGCGCGCACCTTGCGAAAGCCGGTCCCGCTGAGCGAGGCTGCTAGGGATCCGTGTTACACCTTCCTCTTCGACATCTTCGCGGGTACGTGCACACATCCTCTTGTTGCTCGTACACCCACGCGAACAGCGCAGAGTTACGCGGGGAGGAGAGGATTATTTTTCCTTTTCGTAGCTACGCCGCCCGTCCACGTTATCGAGTACGCCGAACGACGTAAATGAGGATGGATCTTGATTGCGAAGAAGGAAGACGACGGTTTCTTCTAAGCGTAGAAGCTTCCCGTAACGAGGCAAAACCCTTCGGACGTCTCCGGTTACCGGCGAGCCACGGCGCACAACCATTTTTCTTCAATCTCCTGTTTAGATACGCGCACGCTGGTTTATATCCTCTCGCGGGACTTTGTATTAATTTTATTGGTCGGTGAACAGGATCCCTTTCTCTCTTCCTGATCAACCACTTCCTGCAACTACCGCTAATTTTATGTCCGCCCCACGAGATGCGGAACGGATAAGTAAATGAAGAATTAATTGCCGTCCGAGACCTTCGGATCTTGGTGAGCTAGCCTCGTGTTCCGAGACCAGAGTTCCGATTAATGAGTGAAAATTACGATTAATGTAAAATACAATTATTCGTCGCGTTGATTCGTGAATAAGAAAGGAATCGGAAGTTGTTGTATCAATCACAGCGGAGTTTTATGGAAAATAAAAATGTTCTGTGCATCGATTGCGGGAAGCAGCTTAATGCTAAAGGTAATTTTTACCTGAGTAAAAATCCTTTGATTTTCTCAAGAATATTAAAATAAATTCTCATAATAATTTAATGTTACTCTCTCTCTCTCTATTAAACAATATTAAATTTCCTATAATAACATAACGTATAACACTTTAAAAACATAGGTTTAAATCCTGCATTTCTTGCTTTACAACCTAATCATTAATTTTTGTTATCCCAATTACTAGGATGTGACTAGAGCTACCGAAGCTCCTATAGTTTTCTGTTGAAATGGAAGAACGCTCATAAATCTGAAGTTCCTGTTCTTTTAACGACCAACATTTGACGTCGACGATTCTGAGGTCGTGGGTCGTGATACCGACAACTTTTAACTTCCGGTGTCTGCCACAGGCGATGTTGTCACTGTTGGGCGGCATCAGCGATAACGATCGGTATCAGGTTCCGAATGCTATCAGCGATGGCGTACGGTATCACAATCTTTTGATCATTTTCAACGATCGTTTGCGATCATCAAATACTATCATCGCATTTCGCTTGTAAAAATTTTGTTCGACACTGAAATGACTTTGGAAACCTAAAATGGGACACCCTGTATATTTTAAAAATGCTTTATGACCGACACTTGGAGAGCTTCGCTGGCAGGGCGGTAATTCTTTTAGCAAGCTGGATGATTTTCGTTGCAAAGTATAAAAGTATGAACCGGCCTGAAAATTGGAGTACGTTATAACTGGGAATTTTCGGTTAACGATCGGTTACGTGCGCGCGGTGTTGGAATTGTACGCTCCAGATGGTTACCGATCATGAAGCGTAACATTATGGACCGTTCGTGTCGGAATATTTTAGAAGCATTGGATGAAGTGAAGTGGGCTGTTCATTGCGGTGAACCGGATTCGTAGCACGCGTTACCGGGCCACGGGCCGACGGGGCCAGTAATTGCTTAATAATCGATGCAATCTAACGAGCCGGATTACGCCGGCCGTGAATCGAGTCCGAGGATTATTAAAATGTTACAGGAAAACGCGCGCGAGAACGTTTCTATAATTTCCGCTAACTTGTTTACTTCGATCCGCGAATTTCTACGCTCCGCGCAGAATTTATCTACAGCACTGTACAATAATGTAGTTTTTTTTCTGTCTTTTGTCGCAATGGTTTTATTCCGCAATTATAAAGATGTTGTTCCGAATAGATTGTTCAATATGCAATTATAGCTAGAGCGGAAATTGAGCCAGGTCTTTGGAGTCTTGAAAATGATGAGCTCCAATTCATTTATCTCGGCATCATCTCACTTGGGACAACATAGTGTTTCCTACGTACTCATTTCACCTCAAGAATTATGTGTCCAGTCTCCATAGACTTCAGAGGATCCTGGGTACATATTATTTGTAAAATTTACAATTTACAAACAAAATTTAACAATTGAGCAAATATTCAGAGTAAAAGCAGTTCCACACGCTTCGGTAGTACACTTTCGTTCATCCAGCTGTAGTAAAAGCTAATTTCCATGCTTTCCATCGCGTGGGGTTCAAAAAGAAATTGATTCGCAGCAGGGAAAGCGGTTCCGGGCACACAATTCGGCAATGAAATCGCGGATAAACATATTCGAGCGGAATCAATCGCGTCGATTCTCGAGTGGAGTTTCGCGTGGCTTTCGGATTCGAGCCGCATGCTCCAACCAACCTTCGATCGGGTCTACTGTTTTATGTTGTTCCGTGCAGACTTGCAGAGCCGGGTTTCGTCGATGATATACCAGCTGCGCACGTGATATACACGTGCATACCGGCGTAAGCCTTCTCTCTCTCTCTCTCTCTCTCTCTCTCTCTCTCTCTCTCTCTCTCTATCTCTCTCCCCCTCTCTCTCCCTGCCGTATCGATTCCATGAACAGCAATTATTTTCTTCTTTTGTCGGGGACGTTTACCCTCCCCCGGAGCCAGCGTTGGGCGCTGCGGATAGGGGATGAAAACGGGCGGCAGCGGGGGTGGCACGGCGCCCGAGGTCAAAGTACCTTTCGCAGGGTGAAAATCCATTAGCGAGCGTGCGCGACGAGAGCGATACGGGAAAATGGAAAAAAATATTCGCCCGTCGGACGTCGATCCGCGTAATTACACCGTAATTATGTTATTGCGCGCTGTCCTACGGGGTGTCGGACTTAAAAGCCACATCGTTATCCGCAACTCGATCGATGCGGAATAGACGGCGCGGTTCACACAGGCACTGCCGATAGGAGAATTGGAGCACCCTTCACTCATCGAGATTTCCGTGCCATATTATTTTTGAAAAAAAAAAAAATCTAGATAGACTACTTATTCTCTCGTCTGGCTTTACGAGCGCTGGGGTGAGTGCACTTTCGCGATCGTGTTCTGCAAGGATAATTTTAGTCACATTTATTTACATGAATTTGCAGGAACATTTAGACATTTGTTTCGACATGTTCGATGTAGAATCACCACCAGAAATTTTTCCTTCTGCCATCGGCAGTAACTTGAAATGATACAGCATTAACCCTAATACGTTTCTCGGGGTGAAAAATCACTCGTTTACTATTTTTGCATACTATAAAATGACTGGGCTCTCTTTATCTGTGTTTTATCTTGCTTTATCTTGTGAGGAGCGTATGAGGGTTAATCGAATTAAATTTTCTCTGTTTTATATCGTATAAAATTATAAAAGTTATGTTTGTTTAACTGTTTTAAAAAATGCGTTTCGTAGATTTCGATAACTTACACGCGTACTGAAAGTGTTATCACGCCGGTAAAATGATTATCGAATGGGGAAAAAAGAAATGCTTGTCAAACGAATGAGGAAGTCGGGCAAGAATCGAATAAAACCGGGGACGATAAGAAAAGAGCCGATAGCAATTTTCCGGCGGGCAAGAGCGTGAATAAATCGTGGTAAAAACTGGTTCGTCGGTTAATTGCTAGCTGAGAGGAAGTTCGCTCTCCGTCGAATTAGTTGCGAGCTACCGATATCCTATTGCTCCGTTGCAAGTATGTTTGTTCTGGAGTGGAACCAAAAGCGCCGATCGATCGGCAAAACGAGCAACTTGCTCTCGTAATTCCGGGACTCGGCCGTGGTCGAAGAGATTAGCACAATTACGCGGCTCTCGATCCCGGCTAGCCAACCCGAGGTGTGTACTTACACTGTCCAATTTGTCGTACATTCTTAATCAATGAATGCCTGCACGGTCGCTGGACCGTATTTCGCGCTGCGTAATTACACATCGGGCCCGAGCAGACAATTTAATCGTCGCGCGAGCGTACACACGACGACCGTCCCATAAGACACCTGACGCCGCAACATGTAGAACAAGAGCGAATTGACGTTATGGCATCATGCAAATTGTGAAACGCGGGCTGACCCTTATCCGCTTGTTTGCTCCGCCGTGGAAACTCGCCTCTGTTTCATCCTCCGCCATTCCTATTTTCAAAGCTTCGTTCGTCGACGCTGCGAATCTCCTCAGCTCTATACAGTCGGGGACAATTTTAACACTAAAATTTAACACGAATATTCTCGCACATCTCTAGTAAAAATAGAACTATCGAGGGCGATCGCGGCCTAAATTGATCTTTTATCTAGCATTTTCTTCTACTGAAAAACCCCATCTTTGCATTATCGAGAAACGAGAAGAAATAAGGGTCCGCATCCCCCGCACCCTTGCAATCCTGGAAGAACGAGTCTACTTCCTTAACGAGAAAGCGGCTCCGTGGAAACCCGAGGCCCCGATTGCCATAAGCCGACGGTCATGTAGGGATTAGTCGGGCACGTCGGCACGTAATTTGAAATGTACCCGCGCGATTAAGCGGGGGCCACGTAATTTCGGAATGAAAAGTTTCACCAACGGTGGGTAATTAGTTGTTTGCCGTATGGCTCTGCCCACTCCGTTCGTCGTCGAGCGTAATGGAACGCGTTACTAGCTCATCGTCGCTATCCTGGCGGCTCCAGGACCTTTCCCACAACGCCATTACGCCATTGTTTTATTGTCTCGCGTTTTTCCAGATGGCCGAATTAATGGGAACTGGGATAATAGCATTCAACAACTTCGATGTACCCGCTCGAACATTATCCACGGCGTGGAAGTAGAATAGAACGGTCACAAAGCCGGCGTCTATCAAACGATTATCTATCATTCGCGCAATCTGCGATACAATCGGGAATACGCGGCGACGACGTCGGCTCTCCTTCTTCGTCGATGAATACGTTTATTCACGACTATTATCGGAGATCGTTCCGATGCCTATTTATACCACGATCTTCGAGGATCGCGCGACGAGCTTTTCCAGTTCTCGTGATTCCTGGCCATTCGCGTGACGTTCATTGGCAGTTTCGCTGCCACGAAATTTTCATCGTTCTTCGCCTCTTCTCGTTCACCCTGCAACCAAAACATACACATTGATGATTCCGACGAGACGCAACTAACGTAACAATAACAAAATAACGTGATTTTTTGTTCAGTGGTACAGAAGAAATAATTCATTAAAATTTGTCACACAGAGCACGTCCGTCAGTCGCTCAACTGCAAACAATTTTCTGTGCAAGCATGATTTAATTTAGTTGGAACAGTAAAGTGACCCGGCCCGTACACGATCGCATCGTTCGAGCGGTTTAAAATTTGTCGGGCTGATGTGGGATCGGTCCGTATACGGTGGTTCCGATGCCATATTACACGTTTCACCTCCGCAAGAACCGGCGAGTATTGTGTGACGCGTGGAACACAGTCCAATCGCGTTTCCTTGAGGTTCGCATCGCGTGACTGAAGGAACGTCTGTTCCCGAGACCCCGACAGATGTCTCGGCCCATAGATCTTTCTCCAATGACGTCTCTTTAACCATTCGGCCAACGCTGGGCTCCCCTTCATCCGCGGATAGTCTTTGCGCGGTTGGTATTGTCTCAGTGGTCCGTATCCGCGGCGGCGATCGTCTGTTACCGTTTCTCCGTGCCACTTATCTTTATTGTACCTAATTACCTCGGCATACCGGCGGCCAATTATCGTTTCGTCGGAAGTTTCGTAGTCGGAGCGCGCTGCGTATTACGCGGGGAACCCTCACGCGACGCGACCGCGACCGGTCTTCCTTGGTCGCCGGTGTAACGTTGCCAGAACTTCCTCGGCACAAACTTGATGTTCCATTAACCGAACAGACCGGCGATGTAATTTATATTGCCGTCGAGCATGGAATTGCTCGGGCTCGGCCGTACCATTCGCCATGTCCCATGCAAAATCAAAAGAGTAACACACGCTGCCCCTTCAAACTGACGAGTTCTAAAATGTTCGATTCACATTGCAATTAATGGGTAATTTACGTAACGTATTCTCTTAATTTCTCTTCCAGAAATGTGTCTAAAGAACCACTTGTTTCGATTCGTAATACGTATTTTCAGAGAACTAATAGGGAAAACTTTGAGCGCGTTTCCCCCGAAACTCTATTTTCTGATACGGCTGATGCTCGAGATCTAGTTATCCGATAGACGCGAAACTTCGGGAGACTCTTCGGTAAACTTGCCGCTATCGCCGTGTACCGAAACACTTAATAAGTCTCGATCCTTTCCTAACTTCCTACTACGCCAAACACTGCCAGGTGCCATTTCTGAAGATGACAATAGCGACTGAATAGCCAGCCGATTGGATGGGACTAATTTAGCGGATTGCGAAGATGGTTCTCCGGCATCGGTATCAGTTTTCTCGGCGGTGCGGTGTCCGGTTGATAAAGACCGATTTCGCTGCATCTTGTCCAGCAACTGTAGCCGTGAAAGTAAGAGGAAATGAATCGCGGCTGTCGTTCGTGGTGCAATCCCCGTTGCAGGGGAACCTCCTCGGCCTGCCGCGCCGCGTGCATTTTCCTCGGCCGTGTTCACGTAACTCGTCGCCTTTCAAAATTAATCAGCCGCCCGGACACGGAGGAAGAGCTTTCAAATTTCTTTCGCAACGAAATCTTGGGCAAGCAGAGGCGCCCAACCGCGTTTATTCTACATACCGGGCGGCCAATTAGTCACGGCCGAAGATTCTAGCCAATTACGTGAACCGGGTTGGACGGGATGCATATCCAGAGCAACCGTACGTCATTGCGTTTCGTCGGACCGATATTATTGACGACATTTCTTCAGCGATTTGTTGCGCAACATTTAAGTACTCAACTTCTTAAACCGCTCGGTGTGAAGATTCTAATGAAATTTTGTTGGCACTCTGTTCAATATATAATCAAGCTATTACTTGATACTGTGTGTGTGTGTGTGATACTTATTAAATCTAATTATATCTAATAATCTATTACATTATACATATATTTTAACTCGAAAATTAAACATTTCTTCCTAGCTAGAATACAATTACCATCCTCTATTACCTACCGAATACCTACCATCTATTTATAATATGTATACAGGGCGAAAACCCTTTTCGTTCACGATCGCGGACGTCGATAGTAGCTGTCGCGAAGGTAGACAGCATAAGCTGACAATACTTGTGCAAGTTCTTTCGGCCGGCTCGCCATCGGCGGATAAACAATGACGAAAGACAGTTTCGAGAATCGCGTATAAGGCGAGGGATCGTCGCATATGCATGAGCCACGTTGCGGACGTCCGCTCGTCGGAAATCCAATCGTTCTGTCTGCTGTCCATTTTTTCCCTGCTGGGTGGTTCCATCATGCAGAGGCTCGCTAATGGGTTTCTCAATATCCATATTGCTCAAAAACTGGCCACGAGCAAACATCCTCGCTACCTACCGAGAACCAAGCGAGATCTTCATAACACCTTAGCCACCCGTATGAACTGGTTTCTAGATGACTGCGCGATTTATCTGACTCGCCGACCCTTATGGCTTGCAACCCTTTTTCTTCACACGAAAGAAATCTCTCTCTCTCTCTATGTATTTATGAGGAAATTGGTTGAATGAAATATAAAAAAATTTCGTTTCTCTTTAGTAAATAATCTAATATCATTATTAGACTGCGGATCTTTAAGCATTTATAGCAAAATTGAGTAGATGAAATTCGAAATTGAAGAAATAACATCCAAATTGGTTTCTATTTCTTGTAATCGTTGCAGGCGATTTTTATTTTGCATAAAGATCCGCAGTCATGAAAAATCAAAATGAAAAACCTCTTTCGCACTTGAAGATTCATTTTACGAAGACGAGATTCGTCTGGAGTCGATCAACGCGGTTCTATTGTGGATCGGTTTCGACTAGCCGAATGCATCGCTTTCATGCACTGAATACTATACGGTTCTGCGGTTTCTAGGATGATCCGCATCGCGCGCACCGCTCGTAAAAAATTCGGTCAAGTCGGCGGATTAATTAAACGGCGGTTTGCGTTTTGCTCGGTAGCTCTCGGAGATCGGCGAGGATTTTAGTAGCCGGAGGATGCAGACGGAGGGAGAGACGGTTTTTCCATTTAAGCGGCTGCTGGTTAATGACTGCATTAGAATTGCGAGAGGCAAGTTCGCGAGACCGCGCGATCTCTTGAACGTAGCGGACGTCGGAATTAAACCGTAGAAAGTCGTGTCTTTGGTTCGCTGCATGCCGATCGGACGGAGGCATGCCGAGGAAGATCCTGTATCCTCTTTTTCGTTAGGCAATTTACGTTTCTTTGGAGTTTCCAGTGTAATCGATCAATATTATCAGTGAAATCAATAGAAAATTTTCCAATCGCGTTTTCAATGTGTCCACACGTAGGAAATCCAAGCGTTTCAGGTCTTCAATTAAAGAGGGACGATCGAAATGAATTTTGAAATGAATATAATCTGTTAATATACAATGTGTAACGAAAGTATTCGAACGCCCTTTATAATAGAATAACTTTTTTATAATTGGTTTTTATAAGTGGATAAATAGTGGCATAAATCCAGAAATAAACGACCCGTTGATTTTTCAACGGGAATTACGCTAGTATTAACATCGATTAGCGGCTATCGAGACTGTCCGACACAAGGGCGAAGAGATTGCTCGTTTTTCCGAGCGTGGAAGCCGCGAAATCCCTGCGAAAGAACGCACCGAAGCAATGCGTGGTGGTGTTTCTCGGGGAGAAACCTGGTGTCCTAAGCGCGCGGTTCGTAGAAAGCATAAGCCGCGGCGCGTATCACCTCGCCGCCGTCTAATTGGTATAGCGAGGCAGAATTAAAATGAAGTTCTAAGTCAGATCCCCCCGGCTCGTATCCCATTAGCCGTATGATTATTGTTGCAACAGCGGCAAGCGCGAGCGCGATCTGTGTTTCGCAACGATGCAGTGAACTTTTATCCGCGCCGAACGGCCTTGCCTTTTTACATCGGCGTCGGAACGGCCGCTGCGTGTAGGTGTTGTCACTTACTTTCGTGCCTTGAAAAACCTTTCACTGTTTTGCACCTACATAGACGGCCGGCAGACAGCCGCGTGCCGTTGCCATAAAGTCAGAGAAATCTCGCGGAGACGCGTAACCCGTTACGATCCACGAATTCCGTCTCGTTCGACGACATTGCGCCACTTTTACGGCCCTTCGATTCGAATCCCTGTTCGAGTTAGATCGATGCTAAAACATCGATTGTATTACTTCCGATCTATTCGGATTATTAACGAATTTATTCATCGTATGAATTCATCATATAAATCACTAATATATCTTTAAACATTCACTTATAAAAATGATGTATTTTTTATTTTCCGAGTACGCGGACCCTTAGATCTTTTTGGAGAGATAAAAGGGAAACATATGAAATTATGAACTCTTTTTCGAATTTTTTGAAGTACACACATTACTTATAAACATTCCCTTATAATTTATTTATTTACATTTCTTTTCCTGGGCCCTTATCGATTCGCAGAAATATATATAAAACTCTTTCAAAATTTATTCAAGTACTTGCATTATCTAAAAACATTCCCTTATAAATTATCTTTGAATTCCCTCCTCGAAGAGATTTTGCATTCGCCGAAGGAGACGTCCCGCGCGACGTCCAAAAAAAGCTCTCGAAGAAAGAGAAAATATTGTTCCCCAGCGAATCACGTATACGGGGTCCAGATGGTGAACGTCGGAATGACGATCCAGCGATAACAATCAGCTGTTTCAGTTCCCAAAACGATTAATCTCTGCGCGGGAAAACTTCTGCGGACCGAATGCATGACCGAATGCGTCGCGTCGTCGTTTCTGCTCGGCACACGATCGAGAAACAGGTACAGTCGTTGCTCGTTTTTCAAGTTATGCGACCCGCCCAGCAAAGACATCCAGCTGAACGTTGGCCGTTGCCACGTGTTAACCGTGTCGAACTAATATTATGCAAACGCATCGGCTGATATCAGCGAACAAGTTCAGACATTCTTTTTACCTCGGGAGACATCCGAGCGATCTCACTGAACTCGACGTCCGTTCGCTGTTTCCAACCGGAAGCCGGCCGAGAAGGTCGAGAAAGCCGCGCAGCTTCGTGCGTGCTTCCCCTCAATTTTCCTTTCTTCCCTTTTTTTCTGCAACAGACGGCATTATTCATCGTTGCAAATACCACCGATTGGACCTTCGGATACCGATCACTGACTGCGGACTTGAAATAGAAATGATTCAAATTATTATTAGAAAATATTTAACTGGAAAATGTTGTAGAGCAATTTTCCAAAGCGAAATCCAACGCTAGGACCCGTACAGTTACCACTTCTTTAAAGATCATTTTGTTGCAGTTGTACATCATGTCACACGATAACTGTACGTATGTGAAATAAATTCTATAATAAATGGAGCTTTTGATGTCAGATAAACTGGAGAACATATATCATTTCACTAGTCGACGGAGCAATCTCGCGCGACGTCCCGGTCCGCGGACAACACAATCTGTATTTTTAAGCAAATGGAACTGAACAAAATTGAGTAACTCTATTCTAAAAACGTAAAAAAGTTTAATGAAACCACACACGAAAACGTGGATTATTATAATTATTATTATATGTTATGAATTCCATTTCACATTGAATTGTTAACACCGGGAACATTGAAAAACGTGAGTGCATTTATCATGATCTCGTGACATTCTTGATAGTGGGAAAACCTAAATAAAAACGAACGGATCATTTTGATGTTCCGTAATGTTGTGTACGAAGTGGGGCACGTAAGTGGGACTACTTGGATATTTATAGAGGCATTGAAAAAATTGTTTAAAGTGAAACCGTCGGAGTCCTTGAGACTTATATTTTTATTATTCCGTCGTATTTTTACTTTGCTCGAAATAGCCGTTTTACGTATCTGTAAGAGGCTGAGATACTTAGCTGCTCTCATTTACATGGCTCATCCTGTATATAATATGAAACTGCATATTAAAATGTTTATCTCGTCGCTTACAGGTTACAGGACGCTATAAATACACAAACATCTGGAGTCTAGAAACTCTGGACTGCGGATCGTCTGTGTTCGTTTCAAACTCGGATTCGCAGCCTTGAAATTTCCCACATTTAGGGTCTTAACCCTCACGCGTGCCTCGTGTCAATTTTACACAGTTTTCCCGAAATAACTTCGAGAGAAATCTAAGATGTTCATAAATGTTAACTCGTCAATAGACTGATCTTTATGCATTTATAGCAAAATTGAGTAGACGAAATTCATAATTATTGGAAAATTTTGATTTTTCAATTCAATTTCTATTTCTTGCAATCGATGCAGACCATTTTTATTTTGCATAAAGATCCGCAGTTTACTCGTCAATTTGAATAAGAAATTACGGACACATGGGGGTTAAGTAAATTTTACTGTTCCAACTTATTTTTTAATTATCGGAGAATCAATTTCTCTGATTTCTTTCGCAACATTCCAAGAATATTTTAGAAGGCTGTAGATTCATCGAACAGTTTCGATTGTTTTACAGATTTCCGTTTCCGTAATAATAATGTAACGAAGATACGTGTTTGCAGAAACATCCGCGATCTAATAATATCCGTTAAATGAGGTCCGACGTTTGTTGACTGGAAAATGATTAATATGTCATGTAAGTTATAGATAGTCGACCCTGATTCTGAGCCGATCCCGTTACCTCTGGCCTTTTTACTTGAATTTGTTTACTTTCCGTTTTGTTGTATACTCCATGCTTCTTTTCTCGTGCGGCTGTGTTAGTCTTAAGTTGAACAGCATGGCAAAACCTCGCTGCGAACGTACTTTTGCGGAATCAATTCGTCTTTTGCGACATTTATGCTACACGTAGATACTTTAGGCGATGTCTGCTGAGGGTGGAGGCTCTTGGGAAATTCGCATTCTGAATTTTCTATCGTTTGTTCTCCAGCTAAAAATTCACTAACGAACAAAGGAACTTATTAGGAGAACATTGTGACCGATGTTTGTAAAGTTTCGTTCGTCAAATGAAAACTGTGAAAATACCTTTTCTAAGTTGATTGAGTGTATACTCAGGTTCTATACGATACAAAATCAATTTCACTGTTTTCGAAATAGCATTCCCGGGGATGTTGCAGAGCTTTAAAGGGAAATCGAATTTTCTCGAAGAGCATATCAGCAGACATCCCGACGCCTGGCCTTAGGCATCGGCCACAGAACGACCTTCATCCTTCAGCGATCTTTTGTAGATCACCTCATCCGCTCTTCTGCCTTAACCATCGTTCTCTCATCTCCCCTTCGTGGACTTTCAGAGTTTCGCCAATATCGTATAAAATTATAACGTCGTTGGCTAACAACTGTATGTGTACAGTTTTCTTAACACCATGTGCTCATTGTTACAAGTCAGAGAGCCTGTCCGCTTCTTAACATTTTTTTACAATTTTCTTCAGCCAAAATATCATCCATTTTGAGATCGTGAAATAGACTGCGGATTTCAAATGAAAATAAGTTCTCCCGACAGAAACGGAGATAAAAATTAGTTGTCGAATTTCATATGTTTGATAACTGGACAGCGGATTTTATGCATTTACAACAAAAATTCCAACCTATTAAACATATTAAGAAAGAAAATCAATTTCTATTTCACTCCAGTTTGTTGCGATTCAGGTAGAACATTTTTATTTTGCAGAGAGATCCGCACTCTAACCGAAAAAATATATTTCCACATTAGGGTAGACCTTAGCTACGCTTGGTTAAAATGTATATTGATATTTGTTTTGGCCATTGCCAAATCCACCTTAATGGATTGTATAATTGTATTGCTTTGTGAAGAAGCAGAAAAATCTATGCGGATTAATATTTCCACTTTGCATTAGCAGTCGCAAAGAAGGTTATGTCCAGCTAGCACCCACGTTCACGTTTCACGTTCAGTTCACACAATAATCCGTGCTTTGTCGCTTCGTATTTGTTACCGGCGTTCGTTTTCTTTTGAGTTGCTGGCCCCTATCCTGTTCCTACTTTCTGTTCCAGATTTCGTACGAACCGTCAGCGTACGGTACGATCGGCACCGCGAGCGACGAGGATGTAGCCGAGAGGCTGCCAGTTGACGCGAATCGCATCGAGGATGTGCAGAAAAAACCAACGAGTGTTGAGAGAGCGAGAAGAAGTTTACCCTTCGAAGCGAGTTTATTGTCTGTCGAGCGATTTGAATCGCCGAAGATCACTGCCGGATTAACGATTAGATAGTGTGGGGTCGAGAGAATCCGTCCCGAGTCTTTCTTTGTCGAGTAGCATCGGCGATCGAGGAGAATCATCCGTCTTCTCTCGCTGCGACCCCTAAGAATCCCGGAGAGATCAAAGACTGAGTAGTATCAAAGACGAGTAAGATGTTGGGTGTGAGTCAACCGGGAAACCCGCCCTCGAGCTTGCGACACTCGGCGAGCTTCTCTTGTCTTCAGCGTGGCACTGCTAGCGAGGGACACCGAGCTAGGACGTCGACGTTGTTGCAGCAGCCGAGCCTGCAGTTGAGCAGCAGTCATCATCAGTACGCGTCTGGTCAGTCATCGTTGTTGCAGCAGTCAACCGGTACGGTGCAGCACCGAGTCGAAGCATTGGAATCCCTTCAGGATAGTAACGACTACGGGTTCGTGAAGATCAGGCCGCGCCTGCGCAGCACGAACGCGACGCTCTACCACGAGGAGGAAGTAGCAGCTCAGAAAACCGCCCTTTGGGACCGGGATGCCTCCGCGTTCAGCGACCGCGAGTGCGACTCTAACTATCGGGACTGTTCGTTGAAGATCAAGGACCGCGATCATTCGCCGAAGGGTAGCTCCTCGAAGAACCAGAATCCTCTGAGGGGCGCGTTGATCCTGTTCACCTCGACCTCGTCCTGGTGGAAAGCTCGGCAACGGGAGGATCAGCTGACCGGTTCGGAGCGCGCTCTCACCTCCACCACCACCATGTCTGAGAGAAAGTGGTCCAGCACGTCGATGGCGTCTCCTTCGAACGAGAGGAAGTGGGTGCCTTCTGTGACCTCGCCGACCAACGACCGGAAATGGTCGGTGGGGAACAGCGCGCTGGTGTCGTCCGCGGGGAACGAGAGGAAGTGGACCAGGTCCTCGGTGTCTTCCAGCTCGACGGGCCAGCAAGACCGGAAGTGGCGTTCTCTGGGTGCTCTGCTAAGGGCTCCCACGGGCACTAGTGGTTCGCATGGCATGCAACACTCGCTGTCCCACAACATGAGCGTCTCGATGATCGAGGGCGAGCACTTCCGGGAGGATCTGCGCGGCTCTAGTTACAAGTCGACGCGCTATCAGCAGCAGCAGCAGCAGCAGCAGCAGCAGCAGCAGCCTACCTCCTACTCTGCCCGCGTGTCCAGGGTCAGCAGGGACATTTACAGAGAGAACGGGGAGTTCGTGCAGACCGGACGGTCGAAGGTCAGCCGTAGACTGTATCAGGATAGCACGGAGGACAGGGACCCGGAGGAGAGACACCTGCAGACCAGACATCAGTCCGAGGATGAATCTCGCAGCAGGAGGAACGGTGGCGAGAACTTATGCAAATCCGAGCAAACTGGCGCCGAAATCCGCGCCACATCTACGAGATCCAGCCGGGCACAGAGCTTTTATCTTCTCGATGACTTTCTACGTCCTCAGCAACAACCACAACAGAGCAAGTGCATGCTGAACGTCTACCTGTCACCGTCGCACTCCAAGTCTGGCAACGATCATGGCAGATCGGCTGAAGCGAAGCAAGTCTCTCAGGGGAACGTCACGAACATCACACCGCCCAGGCGTCATAACTCCAGCTCGGATAGCCTGGAGGTAGCGACCAGCCCTTTGCCACCGCCTGTACCACCACCTCCACCACCCCCGCCTCAGGTCAACGCCAGACACAGAGACAGGGCAGACAGTTTCAAGGAAAAGGACGTCTGCCCCTGCAAAATGTGCTGGACCAATATGCAGCAGAGATCTTTCGTTGAAGAGGTAAGTCCCCGAGGATGATAACCACGTCCAAGGGGATCATGTATGTTATCATCGTCGTGTATACTTTCCAACCGATTCTATGTCGGTATCCGTTCCAGTCGAAGAGCTCGTGACTCTCCGCGAATTACTAAAGCCCCTTTGTGGGATCGCTCTGCACCGCGGAAATGGAACTGCTAAATGTTTCCTCCTCGATGGAGATTGATATTGCGATTACTTTTTCTCTTTTTCTCGCGCACACTATCGCAGACCTCGCGGCCAATAACGAATTCCGTTTGATTCGATAGAAATGTACAGGGCGGTTCTTTCAACTTGCTCCCCTTAAGGTATTCGGTTGGCAAGAAAGTATTTCGGTATTTTAAGGTGAAATATAAAACTGAATTTCTTTATTCAAGCAACGAACTTTAATTGTCGACATTTTCGATAATCTTCTGACAGCTTTCTGGCTTCTTTCTAATCCTTATCGTGAGAAGACTGGGAAGTGATGTCTTACATCCTGCATACTTATTTATTTCGAAGTTTACAAAACTCCTTGAATGGTAAAACATTTACTAATGATATTCGACTACGTTTTGTAGAGAAATTTGAAGAAAGTGGTACCAAATAAAATTCTATTTTCATTGGTAACAGAGCATTCGTAGATCCAAAATAAATGAAGATCATACTAAATTCTGTTGAATTTAATACTTCAGTATTTTTTGAAAATTTTTGTGAGCCATAACTGCATAAAGATCCGCAGTCTACTAATGATGATGACCTGAAGTCGTACTTGACCCAGTTTTCTGTCGAAAAGGACCAGAAGTTTGATGAGCGCGAAATTATCAAGCTACCAGTAAGATGGCAAAAGATCGTCGAACAAAATGAAAAATATTTTATCGATTAAAGTTAATTGCTTGAATAAAGAAATTCGGTTTTTTATCTCACCTTAAAATACCTGAATTACTTTCTTGTCAACAGAATATCTATTAGCTTTGCCGGTACAATTGTCCCAGCGGATATATTCAGTGAAATTAGAAAACAATTGAGCAACGTGAACTGCATTTATACTATTATTTATAATAGTATACGAAGATTGGAAATATTGTAAAGTGGGGAATGTAAAGTGGCAAATTGGTTTGCGGGTTACTGAGACGGAAGGATAATGTTCGTAACTCTCCTTTTACGTAGCCCATTGTCGAGCTCGGTGCATCAAGGAGTAGCTCAAACGAATTTCGCCGGGGCCAAAACGACAATGTAGAAAGAAATTGCGATGCTGTTGTCGTGCAGCTAGAAAACATGGAGCGGAGAATTGATTTATAGGTACCTTAGATGGGAGAATAATTTTCATAAATTTCTCCTGTGTACGACATATTGTCGTGCTTGTTGCGTCACGGGGTAGCTCAAACGAATATCCCCGAGACGAAGTTAGCAGAGGACCAAAACGACGAGGTAGAAGTAAATTGAGATACTGCGATCGTGCAGCTCCAAGAATATTTCTTTGAAGAAAATTCATACCCCGTCCGAAGTATGCAATTGACAAATCAGTCACCCATATTTCACGAAACTTCAATTTCCCTCACGATAAAGATTTACGGAATTTCCGATCCTCAAAAGTTTCATAATAATGTAGTTGATCGTCGAAAAATTGTTCACTTGCGATATCTGAATTTGGATTTAGGCTTAAATATAGCGATTGAAAGTTGAATTTCGATTTCAACAGCACATTTATTCATACGCTCGATTATAGTAGATTCATAAAACTTGTTAGAGGTGAATGCCATAACGTTCTACAGTCATATACCGGTGCATTGCTGCAGTAGACGCAGCCAAGTATCGATCTAACCCGGGGTTTTCGACTGACATCGTAACTTCTACAAAAATGTCTCTACTACCACCCACGGAGGAAGAAGAAGAACTACAGGAGGGTTACAAAGATCAACAGTATGATAAATTCTATCTTTCTAGTTTTTTCTGGAGAATATCTGTTACTCTTTTTAGTAGTAAAACCGGATTTCGAGGTTTTTCGCCGTTGCAGCCGGGTCCACAATACGGGTCGTTTAACATCGCAGACAAGACAGACAGACGCGTCACACGCGAACAGGATCGCGCCCAATAACAGGGCTGATCCGGCGCTGGTAATTTTCGCTAACTCGATTTGAAGGCGATAGAACGAGCAATCGCAGTCTCTGGCCGGACTGTGTCGTGTGGGATGACGGATGACGGCCGTCGAAACGCGTCGAGGTATCGAGTTTCTGGATCGATGTTGAATGCGCGAATCGAATACCCCAATTGTTGGAGCCTCGTTGATCTTTCGATCGAAGAAACTGTACGACTGGTCGCCTCTTCCGGTGAAAGTTCCTTGCGATCGGACGGTCGATATTGTTGCAGCGATATTGTTTGGAAAAAAGAAAGAGAGAAAAGATTCGAAGGCTTTCGATTGGCGACGTGGGTGTTTACTATCGACGATGTTTTCTCTGCTGTTTCACTTCGGAACGGTCAACTACGAGGCTGATTGTCTGTCGGTGTTGGCCGAACTTTTATCGGCGGGCTTGTTAGTGTCCGCTTGTTCTACGTTGCCAATCGATGCTCGGCTATGTCATCGTCTGCGCACACTTGCCAGCATTGATTTTCCAAAGTGATTTACACTTACTCGCTATTGTAGTTTTACGGCTGGGTAGGACTTGCAGGCTGTGCTTCGTACGCGTTGGATGTTTATTCAAGTGGAGGACAATTTCCTTTTTGCTGATCTCCAAAATGTCCTCAATTTCCTTTTTAGGCGGATCTTTGTGCACAATAAAAATGGGCTGCATCGATCGCAAGAAATAGACATTAAATTGAATGTTATTTCTTCCCTTCTCTTTTGGAAATCTTCGAAATTTTCCTATGGACGCACAAAGATCCGCAGTCAACTAACAACTAGTTCAGATAAGAATGTTAGGTGACCCGCTCGGTATTTTCACGATTTCTGAAGGGTGGGGATGAAGGTAACCTCATCCCGCAAGGGTCGGCCCGATATAATTACACCGGGGTAAATCGATGTTAACACTTTACCTACCGAAAGCCTATTAATATGTAGGATTTTCAATAATTGTGCTGTACCGAAAGAAAGCATAGAAATTTTCTTTTACATTACAATCTTCAGTGAAAGTATTAGGTGGCGCGTTATTGAGGGTTGCTTGTTAATTCACAATGAAAATTGCAGTCACTGATTGAAGGTTCCATTAAAAAGTGTTTAGCCAGGAATCATAGATTTTTGTTAATAATGCAAGGTGTTAATATTAGCTGCGCATACTTTCAAGGAGAATAGCCTGTCTCACCCCTTGAGGGGGATGTTTCCCCACCCCAGATCGTCGGTATCGAATGTTTGAATTAGGTTGCCGCCTGGACCCCTTATTTCGTTGTTTGCGCCGGTGTATCGAACGGTGCCCGTTATTCTTGGGACGCAGGAGGGTACAGAGTGGCGAAGGAAGTCGTATTTCTATCCTTCCAGTATCTACTCTATTATTAGTAACCGCTGCAATGGCGGTAGACGGTTCGACTGGATTTCCGTTCGATTTAAAACACTGCCCCAGGCTTTCTCTCTCTTTCTCTCCTCTCTTATCCGCGTCTCTCTTTCATTCTCTCGGGAGGTAAGGCAGATCCAGCAAAGGCTCGGACCGATTCAGATTTTCAGCACGTCGGCTCGCGGTAACGCGATTTTCCCTCGACGCGACGAATTGACGCGGAAACGTCTGGACGATGCACACTGCACAGGGTGGCTCCGAACGGATGCAACGAGCCGCATCATAGCGTGAAATCCTTTCCGCATGCAACGTCCTGATCGCGAATCCTTGCACGACCGTTGCGGGCTCACTCGGAACAGAATCATTCATAAAAGATACACGTTCGGATTTCGTTTTACGTTTTCGCTGGGGAGAATCGCGACTGGAAGAGATAGTAAAGAGAATGGGTGAATAGATATAAATTTTTTTCCACTTTTAAGATATTACCAACGGTAAAAATGTTTTATCGAGACCATGCTAGATCGGACTCACCGACATGGTTCACCCTGTATCCTTACGAAGGGTTACTTTAAATTGGAACGAATTAACCAACGTATAAACGGATCTGCAAAATGGCGTGACAATTTTTCCATGTTCATGATTGCGGACGAACCCCACCTGATCGATTCGTTGTCATCTTCAAAAGAGTTACCCCATTAACCCCTTTAGACTCACCGTACCCTTACAGATGCTTAAACAACATTCTCTCCGCATTTTTCTAACGAATTCAGATCCGAATGAATTAATTTGATATTGTACGCTGAACGTGCAGTCGCGTCGTAGCGATCGGATCCAATAAACTCGTGCGGGTTCGAAGAGCAAAAAGGAAGCAATGAAAAGGGGGTAGATAAGGATCCTAAGATCCAAGAGCAGAATGCGTAACAACATAATCGGATTGCCGGAACAGGTTTCTTTGTCGGGAACTCGTGAGAACAATGTTGGCACCGTTCGATGATATTTTTATCGTTGTCGACGCATCGTAATATTTCCAGCTGGACGTAGCCGTCGCGCGTCGCAGCGGGAGCTATTTAAATAAGAACGAACCCGCTTGGTTTTCCACCACGAACACACGAAAGAAAGAGAGAGAGAGAGAGTGATCTAAATCACCGAGTTGTTTCGCGCTTAACGAGACAGGACACTTTGTCGCGATCGCTCTTTTGTCCCTTGGCGCTTTGTTGCCGCGATTTCAGCGGCGATGCGTAACTTCGAGGGCTTCCCTCCCGTTCTTTCACGCTCGTTTGCCGGTTCCGTTGGCCTGTGTTCTCTTCTTCGTCTCTCTCTCTCTCTCTCTCTCTCTCTCTCTCTCTCTCCCTGTCTCTCCCCAACCTCTCCCCTTTGTAATATCTTCAAGTCCTAGGTCAGGGACGCGTAACCTACGCATCCGGCTCCGTCAGTCCGTCGACAGCGGTGTCTCTTTGTGCGTACGTGTGCGTGGACAGTCGCTAATTCAACGTCTGCCAAGGCAAATTGCTAGGCGTTTTTATATCCCCGGCTGGGAATGTGGCGTTAAATTCGTTCGCGATTTCAGGTTTCGCGGACTACGGCGACAAAAACCGCTCGATGTCTCCCCGTGAGTCGTCATAAATTGTGCCACGTGGTCGGACGATTCCACGGCCTCGAACTATGGAAAGTTCTGACGGCGAGTATGTAATAAGAAATTAAAGAGCAGACCCATTTACATCAATCTGGAACGTCGAAAATGTTTATGAAACTCTTTGTTGAGGTTATTGAAATAAGAGTCGCAATTCGCTGGTTTTTTATACAACGTTGGAATATTATGGTTTCTATTAGGCGTATTGTTTTACAAGAATAGTCGTAAATATTTTTTAAACGTGACCTTGATTCCCTCCTCAATCGTCTCGCCCAACGGGGACCGTCGATATCTACACGATGCAACAACCAAAGGTCGAAACTCTGCAATTTATTTTGCCGTTGCAGTGAATTATTAATTTCTCCTCGTCTCCGATAAAAGAATGCGCGAGCGATATTTTTATCGGCCCTCCATTATTATCTCTTTCACTGGCCATCCCCCGCGGCCGTGTTTTCCCACAGAAATGGGACAAGTCCTTCACCCACGTTTATCGTCTCCCCAGATACAAGCTCGATTTCCAATGACCTTTCGCTATAAATATGTACCTAAAGTATTCAATTATCAGGAGTTATTCTCGCCGCGTGACGGGACCCGCGCAGTGCACAATAAGGCTCGTTTGAGGGTTCAGGGTGGCAGTCACAGTTCACGATGAGTCTTCAGAGCGAGACAATGATGCTTAGCGAGGGGATCAAATTTGATTCGCGGAATTTCAATATTTCAAAAACATTTTATTCATGCAGGTAATGAATACCTGACCAGTTAAGAGAAGTTTTCCACGCGAACAATAGTAACCACTTGCTCTGTCATCAAATAGCGAGAATAAGTTAAATCCCGCAATTACTCAAGAATCTGAAGATCTGATATGACTTCAGACATTGACTTCACAGGGTGGCTGTCATTTTGTTGGGGGTTGTACGAGCGAATATTTTTATTCGCGAGCTGCAGCGACACGGAGACCCTCGAAGAGAGAATCGCGAAGGGAGAACCTTTCATTTGGACGGGTTCGTCGTCGGGGGATACGTTTGACGGGTAACATTTGATGAACGGGCCGGTCGACTCACGATGACGTGCGAAACGCAGCGACACCGACGTGGAGGATGCACTCGTGCATCCGTGCAGTGATGCACCGGCGCGTGTGCACGCGGACAGAGAGAAGTTCGCGGCAGGTATACGGCAGTCTCGCGATGGAAACTATTCGCGGGGTGGAAGCGAGCCCGGGCGTTATTTTAGTGCACGATCAAAAAGCAACCCACGAAAACGGCGATCGTGAAAAGTTCCCGCGGACCAGCAGCCGCCTTTTCCACCCCCAAACGTGCCGCGTTTCGTTCTCGCCACTGGCAATTCAGTTGATTCCGGTGGGGAAAAAAGAGGAATTTGGCAAAGGCAGAGCGCGAGTGCTGTCAACGAACGCGCGAGGAACGATGCGGCCTTTAAAAGTTCGCGATGTTGGTTTTATGAGGAATATAGGCTCTTTGAAGTGGGGCACCGAGGGTGAAACGAGGACGCCAAGAAAAGATAATTATAGGGCGTTGGAGTCGCTGATACGTTTCGGAATAATTATAGAAACGGTGTCGGAGTCTGTACATCAAAGCACAGTGGGAACAACCTCGCAACATAGACGTAGATTATGGTAAAGAAGAATTTCGGACGTGGAAATTGATATTCGCGAAGAGAATGTTCAGAGGAAATGATTCATATCGAAGATATCTTATCGGATGCTTCCCAAGACATGCGACAAGACCGACGAAAAACGTTGCCATAAGCGAACGACTTATCTCGGGTCTGTGAATCTTTGTCTGTTTACAGATAAGGATATAAACAGTACCTCTCTGAGCGTTGCCAGGATGACAGTAAACAAGAAAGCGAGCTAATAAAAACGTGGTAAATGATCAATTCATTCAATTCATTTTGATTATCTACTCCATCTACTATTCGCTCATTTGTTGTTGATGATAATGATGACATAATCACATTTAAATCAGATTAAAAAATATGGATTTTTTTAATAATATTGTCTCCTCAAATAAAATTATACCGAGATTCATACACCCCGCAACGAAAAGACAACCACCCTGCGAACTTAATGTGTGCTGAATATTTCGGATTTGTGCGAGCCGCAGAATTTTTCATCGAAATTGTTATCATAATGTTATTTCGTTATTACCATAACGTTATTTTTCATTAACACTGTAAGTTTATCACATTATTGATCGGAATTGATTATTATTGATCGCAATGTTCCGGATCTGCCTAAAAAGCTCTGCGTAATTTTAGCACCGAGTCGCGTTGCTCGTCGGGTTTCGTTCGAAAGTATCCAGCCCAATCCGTCATGGTCTCGCGCGATCGGGCGTCCCTCGTAGCCGAAGACAATAACCGGGGGCCGGTGCAGAAAAATTCCTATGCGAAGAAAATGGAAGTTGCCCGAGCAGGGGCGTCGTTTCGATCGAGCGGGCCCGCTGCAACGCGAGCGGCGATGCTCGTGTACCGCGTGGTCCACGGCGTCTGTGAGTAATTCCTTGCCACCCGCGCATATATCAAGACATAATATCTTCATGTAGGAGTTATCTCGCTGTGATTTGTTCGCGCGAGCACGCTGCGGGAGCGTGCACGGTACCGTGGAAGTATCGCCGAGGAATGGATGGCGTTCCCGACCATCCGACCGAACCGTCCCCGGGAAATTATTAGGACGATCCCGCGGGAAACCGTACGCCCGCCGACGACAAATAAAGACCACTCCTTTATGGTTCTGTTTCGCAGCGGAGCCAAGGGTGTCTTTGAAATATTGATCAGATCCTGGCTGCTTTCGTGCACGTCGTCGTTCTATGTCGTTGTCGTTGTCGCCGTCTAGCTGCGTACGGCGAACTTCACCGCGAACTAATTCAATCTCAAAATTAACGAACCCATTGTACGCAGCATGCTACAGTGAGAATATTAACGTGTTCACTGGGCGGCGTCACGCAGAGATGGGTTGAGCATTGTTCCCGGAAATAGGTATAATTAGGAATTAAATTGAGCATTATGATTGAACTGTGGATTTTCAATTTATTAGAACTATTTAAATAACGAACATATTTTCAGTCAACTTATATTTTGTAGGATTGATATGGACAATTTTCATTTACCGAGTTGCTGGCAGATGAAAAATATTAAGTAGTTTAATTTTTAATAACTTTTATTTATAGACTAGGATCGGATACCCTATTGTTTTTTAATTAAATTAATAATTAAATTTTAAATGTCAATCATTAAAATTAAATATTATGGCGGGGAGAGAGGATATATAAGAAGATATTTTCTTGATTAAAGTTCATCGCATGGATAAAAGAATTCGGTTTTAGTTCGCCGTAAAATACCAAAATTACTTTCTTGCGAACACAATAGAAAATTCTGAACGTTGTTCCCCCACGTATTAAAGGTGGTCTCCTTGCGTGGAAAAGGTCGACGACCTGAGGTAGAAGTGTCCGTTAATAGAAACGTGACCGCGAATGGAGACATTCGGGTTACGCAGGATCGTCCGCGTAGAAAATGGAGCCTGTCAAGGTGTGAATATCGTCGGTCCGCCGTTGTCCGTTTAAGAAATGAGCGTTGTCAAAGATGCATCCGATAGAATCAAGGTAGAACGTGTCGAATCCATGAAATCAGTGGTGGCGTGTTTTCGAGGGCACCGCTGAAAAGGATTCCTTCACGGATGAAAGTCACGGGCTGCCTTTTGAAGCGTCCTGTAGGGCATAGGAGGAGACAGGACCGCATAAGATGGAAGGCACGAGATAGACCCCTGACGGTGGTATCTCGCGGCGAGATCTTGAAACCGGCCACGTCTGTCGTTGCATCGAACCAGGGTGATTTATCATTATTGAAATACGGACCATTTGTGCCATCGGTGCCCATTCTACGCTCCTGCGCGACCGTTCCACGTTTTTCCATCTGAAAGGCCTCTGACCGGACTCACCTTTTGTGCTCCCTGTTCTTCTTACATTCTTTCCTCCGTTTGCCCCGTGTCCACTCAATTTTCACCAAATTAACGCAGCGTTTCTTCCCCTTGAGGTATGTCACTCGTTAAGGGTGGAGACTCGTTTTTCCAGGATTGCAAGGGTTCTCTTCCCTGTCGATTGTAAATTAAAACTGGCATTCTGAATTGAAATACGTTGCAAACTATGCCCTATTTTAAACGAACAAAATATTCCAATAAACTCACGGAACTCTACAAGTCTTCTTCATACTTACTTAATGTGCAGACACAGAATTGTCAATTATTAGTAGCGTTTAGAATTGTGCACTCCTAAATCGGCCGTTTTCCCCATTGTGCGTCGCGTCGAGCATTTCATGGATGACACAGTTTTCTATCCAGGTTGAACCCTCAGCAATCCAATTTCATGCACACCGGATATCCCAGCAGATCCAATTTTTTAAGCCTATTTAGAGGTATTCATCACGTCGGACTGGAACAGCCATGAATTCTCATTTTCTATGAGAGTATCAATTATTTTACTCGAAGCAAATGATCTTCACGGCGAAATGGAGATTACCGTGCACGCGAATGTGACTGGAACTTTTGCGATAAGTTTAACAGAGAGAAACTTCCGGTAGTTTGTTGCGTTCCGGAAAGTTCGCGAATCTTAAATAGAATTCCTGAAGGTTCCAAGCCAGTTGGACCGGGAACGTTGCATTACGGACAACACTTAATATCGATCAAACTTCCGGTGACACACCGGTCGTATTGTCGTACACAGGCACCCACGTACACACGGGGAAATTTGTCATTCGCGTTCGCGTCCTATGACGCTAATTTCTCTCCGATTGCGTAGCTACCGAAAACTGGTCTCTGTTCCATAGCGCGTTCTCTCGTTCGCTATACCGCGTCGCCACGTGCTCGGGATCCGGTTTGGCTGAAATTGAAATCGTATGGTTGTGCACCATCTGTTTGCACTGAAAAAAATCACTTCCAACAGCGTTCCGCACCGGAAGCTGCGTTATTCCTGAAATTTCGCCGAATTATTCCATCACTTTTTCCTTGTTTCCTCTTTATTATCATCAGACTTCCGGGTTTTATGCATTTATGACAAAAATGAGCGAGTGCGATTTAAAAAAGTGTAAATAATACAATACTTCAAGATTTTGAAATTTATATTCAACTCCTGCGTCTTTATGCAACTGTGGATTATTATGCAAAATAACAATGTTCTGGATTTATTGTGGGAAGCAGGAATGAAATAAAAATTAATCTCATCTATTTTTACACTTTGTTACACTAAAATCATGATCTTCGTAAATGCATAAATATCCGCGGTACATATTATACAATCAACTTTGCGACAGCATTTCGGCAAGAGCCAAAAGTGTTGCGCAAGAAACAGCGAGCGGAAACCGCAGAAAATTTGATCGTGCGTGCCAGCCCGTGTATAGGAGAGGATGTCCTTTTATTTCTTTCTTTAAATTGTGGTCAGAACGTTAATCATCTGATAAACGAGACCGGCCGAAGTTCCACTTGTTAAACCGCAGTGTCGTCCTTGTTGAACGCCGCGACCGCGACGTGAAAAGGACCAAAAGAATTTCGGGAGCGGTAGGGCCGACTAGTCCTTGTTATATTTCGTCGGAACGTAGTCGCTGCGAAAATTGTTGCCATACCGTTGGCATGGTTATCCCCGAAAACCCCCATTAGCAGGGTTATTAATATCCCGTCTAGCTATATAGCCACCCCTGATTTTCGTTCGGCGATACGATCTTTCGAGGAATCGATCTGGCGATTAGAATCGTGCTGATTCTGCGACGTATCACGTTGTATTAACCCTTAGCAATCCAATAGTGACTCTGAGGCGCCACTAAAAATTGCTGTACCATTGTTCAAAATATTATTTATATGATTAAATATGTCGGTATCTAGTCAATTACTAGACATTTAGTAAGTAATAGTAATATTTAATTTTCAAGTTAAAATTACTCCGAGTGCAATGGATTAACTTTCAGAGGTATACGAATATGCTTTTTAAAGTATAAATAGAAAAATATGATTGAGGAAAAATTAGTAGGCGTGATTTAAAACATTAGACGAATTTAAAAATACTTTTATATCATTTTCAATCTATATGGAATATATTAAGAGAGAGAAAATAAATATGTACATACATTTTTTAAAGTACTGTAGAATGCTCGTATTTCAATGTATAACAAAATCGGAATTAAAAATTCGGTGCATATTATATTGTCTAAAATAGAAGAGGGAAGTAGATCAGAAATACATAGAACGATATTGAAATGTTGTTTGTGATTGTTAGCAGTATTGACTATTGTTATTTCCAAAGATCATTGACTCCGTCTAGTGTCAATGATTCCTTGGTGCCTTGCCAACAAACGAGCACCGACTTTATCCACTTTCTTCAGGCAGCAGCAGATGCAGTAGGTTCCTATAATATCGCTGTATCATTGGTTCCCAGATTTCTGCATTACCAGCGTTACTTGCTTGTTGCTCGTCGCTTCCATGAGATGACACCACTGACGATTTTACGAAGCCGCGGGAACTTTTTGCTTCTTTTCAAAAAACTTCGTGAATTCTCCTACGAATCGTGATCATTACTAAATAATGAATTTTGATCAATTATCAGTTTCACCGTTCGTTTTAAAATCCGAGATTAGAAATCCTTCGCAAACGCCGGCCTTATTATTTGCAACCTTGGCTCTCAAGTTTCTCCTTTGTTCTCATCCCATGCATCGTAGTGATTATTAAAGTGCAATGCGCGCCGCGTCGCTGAAGAAGAAAAACTGAGCGCGTATCATAACTCCTAACTAAATGTAAGTCGTGCGAAAACATCCGAAGAACGCGCGTGTTTGCGAAATTCCGCGCACACGTGGTCGCCAATTGGTTCACCTCGGGAGAAAGATTCTTTGTTTCGTACCGTGAAAATAGTGTTGGCTGCATTTTCACGTGTAGCTATTCAAGTCAGCTGTGAATCTTCGTTAAGGTTACCTAATGCATTAGACACTTCAGGGTCGAATCCTTCGGATTTGCAAAAAGAAAGTTGTACAAAATTTGACGAAGACACGGAGAAAGAACAAAATTTTCATTCAAGAATGAATGCAACAAATACCGAAGCAATCGTGTTACAAAGATTGATTGAATTGTCTTCAACAAAATGGTAATTAAAGAAAACAAGTTTCCAGCTTGATTTGATTGTTCCATTTTGATTAGATGTAGCTATTACATATATACGATAATATTTGAATGGAAAATTAAGTATATACATATATTATTTGAATAAATGTTGGAAATAAAATATTGAGAAATTGTGGGATGATATTATGGACACCTCTAGAAGCCAAATTGGAAAACAGTTATATAAGATTTATTTCAAAATACAGGTCCTTTAGTAACGAAAAGTAGTCTGCATCCAAATTTGAACAAGTGTCAGGTGACTTATGGATGGCAGTGTATCTCCGTTCGTCTTTATTGCTCTCGGTGGACTTTAACCGCTTAGAAATTGAACGCACGCGGCCAGCTTTTGCGGAAGCTCTCGTGTCGTCCGGCACGGATGTAATTTAATTAAACCATTCAGCTGATGACCACATTTATTATATCGTACGCTGCATTTTCAAGGCTCGAATCAATAAAGCAAAACGCCGCGCGCGGGCTAGATACTCTCGTCCACGATGTTTTTACCAAATTAAATTGTTAGCTCGCTTTCGCCACGATCCAATTCGGAATTTAAAGCCACTGGCATTTATCGTAATTTCTTCTGTACACCGCGTTCCAACAATTCCCAATTAATCTCAATTAAAGCACATCGCGTTCGTTAATCCATTAAATCTCCGATTTTTCGTTTGAAAATACTCTTATCATATATATGAGAGAAATAACATTTTAAAAAATGTACCTTTTATACCTATTTCTGAAAAATTAAAGAATAATAACGTTTACCAGTTTCAGCTTACGATTATTGAAACGATAAAAATTGCACAACCTCTAAATAAATAGAGCCCTGTCATTTTTGTCAGCTGAAACATTTTATGTACTAGCTTTTAGCGCTCGCTAGGTTTAGTGTTGAAATCATTGAAAGAAGAAAGACCTTTTGACGTGGCTCGGGTTTCTTAAGAATAATTCATTTATTTATTTGATTGACGGCATTCAGCGATTACATTTATGAGTTAAATTGTATTTCTGTTGTCAAGAAGATCAAATATAAAATAATTCGATCGTCAAGAAATACTGTTTACGAGATGGAGACATTATTGAAAAGTGATTGTAAAAGTTATTCGGTCCACCCTATTCACCCCTGAGAGCGACGGTGATACGCGGCGGTTTATCAAGAGCAAGTGGGTCTTCGGTATAGAATTTTTCCCGCGATTGCCTCGCATTCGTGGGGTCTAGGGGCTTCACGAATTTCTCACTGATCGTAAACGCCTTCGGGCAAACACTGATCGAGGCAGCAAATATACTGACCGGTTTTCAGAGTTTATTTACCTGGCGAGCGGGTAGGTCTGCCCTTCAACCCAGAAAACCCATTTCACGGAGGGGTTCGCCTTGCGTAAGATGCTGCACATCCAATCAGGGAGGGTCTTATCGAAAAAAAGAGAACGCCAATCGATACCTCAGAAATCCACGACTATCTGCACAGAAATCCTCTGAACCTTTTTTTGGAAGGAGAAGCTGATCAAGGAACTTCGATCTTTCGCGTGAACTTCTTCGTGTTCCGCGTCCTCTTTCACTTATTCTCTAATTACGTCAATTTCCGAATTTCTTCGATCCGCGTTTAGAGTATTCTGAAGTTTTATAAATCGTTTACTGTTTTATATTTCATATAATTCAGCTCTTCATATTACATTTCAGTTGCATAAATGCACAAAGAATCCTGGAAAAACGAGTCTACCCCCTCAATTCTGTGAATTCGGAGAAAACGGCTTCGAAAGCTGCAGCTTGAACGCTGTTGAAGCTACGGTAGCCTCCAGAAGAGAAACTGCAGTACAATTTAAGAAGCGTGCGATAAAGGTGACATAGTAATGAATGCAGTGGGAAGAAACGCAGAGACACAGTTTACGAGCGAATAAATAAAATGCCGCGCGACAGGCTGGGACGCGAAGGCGCGCCGAGCCGTGCCGGCCCAGGTAGATTTTTAATAACCATTCCACTAATGTTTTCAACGGCGGTGCCGCTTTCGCGCGGCAGTGCTCTCCGAGAAATAAATGAGCCCTTCCGGCCCGTGGACGACGTCGTCGTCGGCGGCGGCGGCGGCGGCGGCGATGAGATTCGAGTGGTGAATTGGAATCCAGCCAGAAGAACGTAAATGAATGACGTCACCTCTCGGTGGAAGAGCAACCGCTGCGACCCTCGTAATTATTGTCGCAAACAAGCCCAGGGAGAACGGCTGCCTCTCGCAAATCCGCGGATAACCGCCGACGAATTCGCAGCGCGAGCACAGTGGGACGAATCGATGAATTCTGTGCGAATATCAAAGAACATCTGATAAAAATGAGATAGAGCGATGATTTTTTCTTTACATTAAAGCTGAAATATTGCAGAATATGAGGAAATAGAGCGATTATGGTGCGAACATTTTGCAAGGTGAATTCCGCAGGTGCACCGGCAGTTCCTCGTTTTTTCTCGAGCTTTCTGCATGCTTATGCTTGATTCTTGGGGGCGAAACGCATTTCTCCACGATCGATCCGTAGAAAATTGTCGAACGGGCTCGAAGCTGTACGATTACGAAGAAAATGCGAAAGCGTAGGAAAATAAAGGAGAACCCCCCACATAGAAATTTAATATAAGCGTCGCCGGAATTTACAACGAAATTATGATAACGTTTTCTAATCTTATTTACTTGATCTTGTCTAAGCGTGAGCATCGAATATTTGCGAAGCAGCGGCTAGAAAAAATTAATTCGTTCTAATTGCATGGCGTGCTCGGTGACCGTTTTAGCGGTTCAGGAACACGCTTTAAATATTCATCGGAACGTATAGAGAACGTATTATGGTTGGTCCACTTAGACGAGGAAGAAGATTAACGAGTCGCGGTTATAAATTCAGAGATAATCCCTCTGTCTGCCTGCGTTAATTAAGAATTCGCAACGGAGGCACCGAACGCCTATCAACGGATGCGAGGCCCGCATAGAACCGTGTATGCATGCACACAGGTATACACGGCCGAACGAACAGAGGGAAGAACCGCACGGTGCATTGCGTAATGCAGCTCGCTGCCTAGACCTGCAACAATCTACGGGATCATTTCAGCCAGCGTGAGAGACAGACGTATTTTAAAGCGATCTCCGAAATGATATCGTTCTGACCTCTGCGTTTAATAACCGCGCGAGATTTCAGAGGTCTAGCTTTAATTTGCGCTAAAATCCAGTGTGTTCGTACCGGCAAAAAATTTTAGTAAACTTCTCTTTCCCATGTTTTTCTTCTTTTAATTTTTACTTTTGTGAACACACTTTTATCTTCGATAATTGTATAATTATTTTGAATAATGGTACATCAATTTTAATGGCGCCTCCGAGAGTCGCCACTCGAAAAAGAATCTGAAATCCGCCGTATTGACGGGCTGCGTAGTTCTGGTGTTGGACAAGGCGGCAGCCACGAAGTTTCTCGAGTGTACAGAACGTAACAGGGGAGCGTTATACTTAGGTTTCGACCGACCCTCGTAGGAACGTCGGGAAAAGCGTAATAAATTCTGGTATCGGGACCCGATCGAGCGCGCTGTGAATCGATCTTTAATCGACGGGCACAGTATGCCACGTGCACGTGCATACGCGCACGCACACCCTCGAGACACGGTGGTGTCGGGATTGCGCACGCGAACACGAGATGCCGTGCCACTTAATCACAGTGTCAGTCTATCCATTTGTATCGGGAATGCGGGTACAAGTACGCAGTTCCTCAGGTGAGTATGTGGGTACTCCGGTGAGATTTAGATTCCGTGGTACAATTTGCTGGCGAGACGCGCGCGACGACGCCCCTTCGCTTCTCTCGCATGCTAAACACCGTGAACCCACAGGCGAATCGACTGTAATCGAGATCCCCATTGTGAGCGCGCGGATATTGTTCGCGGCCAGTTATAAATTCGTGGAACGTTCTGTCTTCGGTTACGATATGATATGCCCTCGCGTTCATTTTCGACCGTAGAGAACGGTGCGTGGGTGGAAAGCATTGCGAGCGACGTCGCCCGTCGTCTCAACGCTCTCTCAACCCCTAAAGGAGGATGACTCGTTTTTCCAGGACTGCAAGGGTGCGGGATGCGCCCCTTCTCATTTCTCGAGAAAGATGGGTTTTTTCAGTAGTGAAGAACGCTAGATAATAGATCAATCTATGTATAGGTCGCAATCCGCAGTCTACAAAATTACTGAACTCTTTCCCTCCTACCTAATATATCAGGTCATTAAGTATTAAACTTGACAAATACAACACAAGCTTCAAACACATTTGTCAAGTTTCATACTTAATCACTTGATACATATGGGATTGATGTTATTCTTCGTTCTGGATTAGAAATGAATTTTGATTGTGTTATATATGAAATTCTAAAAACGCTTTGGGAATAATCTCGTGGGATTTGTGAAAGGTCATGAATCATCGTCGACCGTGCAAAATTAACAACACCCGTTGCGATTCACATTATAATCCGAATACAATAGATAATTCAACCTTTCCGTCGAAATCGTATTCCTCCACGCGCACAATGAGTTAGCGAAATGTCACGTTTTTAGCATTGACACAGTCAAGGTGACACGGAATACATCAATTTTATGATAAATCGGTTGATTTGTGTTGGTTGAAATGAACTAGACACTCTGTACATACTAAGAGATAATAATTCGTAAAGCAATCAACCAATTTCAATGAAATTTTCAGAATGTGATTCCGATTTAATGGGGGTATGATTAATAGACTGTGGATCTTGTTCCTCTCTGCTTCTCATATATAATCAATACAGAATATTTTTATTTTGCACTACATGAAAGAAAACGATGTTTCCCATAGATCGTGTCAAAACCGAATAACACATAACGCGCTTCTCCCGTTAGGCGTCTCCCACAGAAGTATTCACACTTCCGACTAAAGATCGCCAACAATTCGAACCTGCGGTGACAATCGTGGAATAACAATTACGCCCGAATAACGTTCCGGCGACCTCGATTTAGGGTGTCGCCGACCAAAGAGACAGACAGAGAGAGAGAGAATGAAAAGGAGAAGGAGAGAGGGTTGATCCTGAAGAAGCAATAACGTCGAAGCTAGAATCCCGGGGATAGAGAGGTCTCTCAGTGTGTACACCCTCGGATGATCGCGTTCAAACTGACGGTGGAGGCGCATTGATATTATAATCAGCCTGGCGAATAAATAATACGGATCCGGTGGTGTCCAAATGCTTATGGTCGGCGGTTGTAGACTCGAGAGTGAAAGAGAGAGAGAGAGAGGGAGAGAGAGAGAGGGAGGCACAGCACGGAGAGGTTTGTAGAAGGAGGGGTTGCATTGGTGAACGGAGACCGCGAGCGTTCCGCGTCCCTGGACTAGAAAAAGAGACGGCGAAAGTAGTGGGAAAAGTCGACGAGAGAGGGTTGCGGGGGTAGAAACGAGACGGGGTTCTGCAACGGAGCAGGAAGGGTAGAGGGTGTTGGCAAGAGGACAGGTGGGTAGCGAGGGGTAGCCTCGGCACGCAGGGTGGAAGGGTGGAGAAGGACCTGCGCGCGAATTTCCCGCGTTCGCTCAACCTCATATTGATCCCACCCCAGCAACTCCCCGCATCCTACTATATCTGGGGGTTGTGTAGGGGGGTGCGGCGGAGCTAGGAGGGAGGGTGGGTGGTTGATCGGCGTATACACAGTACGAGAGAAGAGAGGACGGCGAAGGGAAGGAATCAGAGAATCGTGGACTCCGGGTGGTCCAGCGCCGCGTAGTCGTGGTGTTGAAGCGTCGGAACGCGTCCTTGCGTCTTTGCGTCCTCGAGCAGTGTCCCTGGTCTCTTTCGGTGCGCTTTCATCAGTGTACGATCGAATAATCTTCATCGTAACCGTATAATCGTTATCGGTGTCAGCTCCGTGATCGATCTAGTGTGATTCTGACCGAGGATTCGGAAAGACGTCGGGGAGGAAGAGGATATCCCAAGAGGAAAGAAGGTGCGAACAGTGGAACTCGCGGGAGTCGATCATCGGCAAGAAAAACGGGGTCCTTTCGAGGGTCCAACGGACCCCAACTCATCGCGCGAACCTTCTCTCGCAGGGTTTCCCAAACTGTGTGCTCCGCGAAAGAATATTAATAGATTTTAGAAGATTAGAATTTTTCCAAGATTTATCGATTATGTGTCATTAGTAGACTGCGGGTACGATGCATTTATAACAAAAATGGGTACGGACAATTTGAAACAGTGGAGGTATTAAAAAGATTAAAAGAACAGTGAAATTTTTATTTGGCTCCTGCGTCTTCCCATCAACGCAAACATTTTTTATTTTGAATAAGGATCCGCAGTCTAGTAATGACTCATTACTACCGACCCTCCGAATTATACAAGGTGCTCCATAAAACTTCGAAGACCTTTAAAGTGCTCGGTCAGAGAAAAACTTTGGGAATCCCTGTTTTAAAGGATTAGAGGATCGGCTCTCCTGCGGCTCGATCGTTAGCGGGCGAAACCGCGAATCGCAACCGCCGCGTCGTCTCTGCTGCAGGCTGCGGACGAACGGTTTCGCGGTCCTCCCGCATAGTCCGCGTCCCTGAAGACGCTTGTTCTTCAGGTACGCGAGCCGCGCGCGCGTCTACCTAGCTCCGCACAGCGACGATCACGTGCGAGAAAACCTACTCGCATGCCCTCGCCGCGTGTCGACGATCCCGTTGAGTCGTCGTAGCCGTCGACGGAGCTCCTCGACGCGATGGTGAACTCGTCGACGATGTAGCGCCGCTACAGCGCCGGATAATCGGGGCGTGCTCCCCGGTGAAGCTGAAATAGTGATGGTCGCCGACGACGATGTGGGCCAACTGCTTCGGGGCCGAGGTCCCTGCGAGATTCATAGTGACGGTGCTGTCCTACTAAAGTTTCGTAGCTCAGGTAGACATGATTTAGGGGCTCAGGTCTGTGCGTGATCAGGTTAGGGAATCCAGTTGCTCCGGATGATCGCGACAGGGTGGATCGCAATGTTGCGAGTGACTTTTACCGTACAATTTCGCGATGAATCTGAAATAGTGATGGGGCTGCTTGGGGGCCGGGGTCCCTGATCGGAAGGGAGTAGCCTGCGAGAATGATTCATGGTGACGGTGTTGTCCTTCTAAAGTTTCGTAGCGCGGGTAGACACTCTAATTTAGGGGCACAGGTCTGTGCGTGATTCAGGTTAGGAAACCCAGTTGCTCCGGATGATCGCGACAGGGTGGATCGCAATGTTGCGAGTGACTTTTACCGTACGATCAACGAGGATGAGTCAGAGAGGATCGTGGGCGAGGTTTCAGGGTATAGGTCGAAAATGACGCGCATGTGAATGGCTCGCGGGGTATGTTACTTGGTAGACGAGAATCGCGTTGGTAGAACAGGGATTTGGAGGTTCTAGAAATTTCGGAAGTGTGGGCGAGGGAGCTTGAACGTCACGAATCACTTTGGGAGTTTGAATCGGGTGTCTGTGAGTATTTTGCGGAGGGGTTCCTTTTTGGAGGAACCGTGATGTATATAGTTCTGTTGAATTTTCATGGCTTCGTAACAATCGTGATCATTTTTTAAAATTAAAAATTAATTTATAAAAAATAAAATTATTTTATTTAATAATTATTAATAAAAAATTAAAATAGAATCTTATTTTTCGTGGAGTAGCCTTTTTAAATCTGAAATAAATTAAAATCGTACCATTTAACAATTTTAACAATTAACAATTTTACTAGTCTGCCGAAAGAGTTTGCAGAAAATCTCAGGGGTTGTAAAACTTGGTGATGCAAGTAAAACCGAATTCGTAAAAAATTATAATAAAATTACAGCCTAGACCATGTGTTTATCAGCAGATTTCTCGATTAATGAATCGACGCGATTGATAATGCTAAATTCACTTCTCGACGAGCCATAGATAAAGAACGGGAGGGTAGCACCGGTTGCTATTCAGTTATTGAAGCACCGAGCCAGTAGCCTTTTCCGATTGTCGGCCATTGTTTTCGTTGAATGGTACCCAACGCTGCTATTATTCCGGGTGGTTATTAAGGAAAGTCTGATCGCGACGAAGTCGCACGGAATTGTTATCTACCGCGGTCGGGAAAATATTCTTCCGAACGAGAGAGCACTCGGTTTGATGATGTTCGGCATCATTTCCGCGTAAGAGATCCTCCTTCGGTCTTGCATACGGTTGTTTGATGCAACGCTGCCTTTCATGAATAGTTGAAAATGCCGAATGTAAATTCGCCCTTTGAAATTGGAAAAAGTATTTCCATTTGGTCGATACCGCCGCGGGTTTTCCTCGAATAAGAACGAATACGGTGCTTCTTACCTATACCGGAAAAGGTATCATACCCATCTTAGATCAAACGAACCTTCCGAACGGGAAAATGAAAGAAAATGCAATATGATAAACAACTTCTACGGTTTCGATCATGTGGTCAATTGCAGATATTTAATTGATATTTATTAAAGTTGGTCAAGAGATAAAAGCGTTCCCTTCTGTGAAAGTTTCATAAAGCTGGAATTTATTTAATAAAACTGGAAAGTGAATATTTCATTAAGAATCGCGGTGAAATATAAAAGGTCAATATTACCGCTCGGAGTTCAATGTTAAAATATCAAAGTTATCCACACGAGAAACATTCAATTCCAGTTTTCAGAGGAATATCTACAAAAGCGTATTTTGTAGTTATTATCACGAATGAATGGAAAGCCGCGCATTCTAACTACACTTTATTCGTTATTCAAACGATGCACAGTTGGGTATTTGCCCTGAAAACACGGTGATAAATCAATTTGCAAAATTGTAAAAGTAACGTAAAGAATAACATAAAAATATTTATTATACTCTGCAGTTCTTGATTGAAAAACAGCAACAAACTGCACAATCCGATACGCTCCTCTTTAATTAAAAACGGTATACAACACAAAAAGTAGAAATCTCAAGCTTAAAATTGCTTAAAATTGCTTTTCCATCAAATTTCGATAAATCTCAGCAAAGTTATCGCTATTTAAATATCGAGCGGACACATAGAAACAGCTTCGACCGCATTGTCGGGTCAAACACCCCACTGTGCGACGTGTGCCTACAACAATAAGATTTCCGTGCAGGGCGTCACGGAACCCCTAAAATCCTTGCTAAAATAGTCTAGGGTCGGCTGGTCTAATGGATCGGGAGACAAGTCCCGAGCGATTTATGAGAAGATAGGTCGTGTGTTGGACTTAACGATCCATAATACCGGGTATAATGGGAACCGGTACGATTTAAGCTTTGCTTGGTTGCTCGGGCTGAGATTTTGCTATCGTCGCGATATAATCGCGTGGTTTACTGGTCGCGAACGAAAATCTCGCGTACCGGTATCTCGTACAATGAGCGCGCCGCGAGATACGAATATATTCAGGTCCGATTTGTCAATTCCGCGGCCGACATATCGCGAGCGATACCGTTTCTTCGCGTGCCATGAATTTGTCCGGATATCCATGTCGTTTTAAATTTTTAATCTTGCGTGGCTGACAGAGGGAACGTTGGAATTGCGCTGATAAGCAGCCGAACCGAACGGGACTCGAACATAAGCGCGGTTCCCAGTCTCTAGTCGCCATCATTTTCTTCGAAGATGTCGCATTCTTCAGCAAATCTTCTTCCGGGATATTCAACGTTTATATCGGCTGCCGGTAGACGTAAAAATAGTACGTCAAATAATTTTTCGTCTATAAAACCCACAAAAGATTTTTGTGAATGATGGAGATTAGAGACTCACGAATTCGTCACAAATTTTTTTATCTTTCAATTCACGTTTATTGTAAACGTGATCTTTCTTTTTTTATATAATCGCTCGCTCTCGATGAAAGCTCGGGCCTGGTCGGGCCCGGGTTTGGTTCCTGTTGCATTGGCGGCGGGAATGCTCAAGTGTGAGTCACGATCGGCGTGTGTCCGGGCAGTTACGCGAAAAGAAAGCGCTCCGCGGGCCGGGTCGGGCCGCGGGACGTTCAACACTGTTGCGGACGCAATACTACTCGCTACTCGTGCTAGAGAACGGACATGTAGGTAGGCTGGTGCGTGCGTCAGCCGCGCGATCGTGATAAATCATTAACCGGGCGTGTTTATTGGCCATGCACGAGCAAATCTCGAGCTGCCTGCGGATTTATGCCCCGACTCGGCTCGACTCGGCTAGGATCGGTTCGGTTCGCGCGATCTCGATTACCGATCGATTGATCGTGACTCGCGGATCGAGCGCAACAGGCGTGCTCTACGATCCACCTTCCGAAGGTCCGAATGGGAGCACGCGGGCTTCGAACGGATCGTCAGGTGGTTCTCGTTAATTTGCCTGATCGTTTCGCAGGCTCCTGTGCGCCGGGTTCTCTCTTCAGCTTTATTTCTCTTTTTCTTGCTGACTGACTTCACTGGGATTGCCAGACAGGTTAAATTAACACCGTGCCGTATCTTTTCTTTTACAGTTACGGTGATTAGAGCGTCTTTATGCAGAATAATGTCGTAGAAGGGAAAAGAATACATTGATTTGAATGCTTCAATATTGATTACAAACGAATCAAATTTCATTTCGTCTAAAATGAAACGCGTAAATTGAATGTTATTTCTCCTCGTAATGAATTTAATATAGGAGAGACTATATATTGATGTCTTCAATTTTTTTAATTTTCCAGCAATGTTGAATTTCATCTACTCCTCTATTTCGCCACAAATGCATACAGATCCGCATAAAGATCTAGATTTAAACAAATTCCAATTCCAGTTACATTATTTTACGACTTTTTTCATGTCGCATCAAAATCCGCAGTGTATCGATCGCTGTAGAACGGAACGATTGTAAGGTTTCCGCGAAAATGGAATTTCGTAGCAGAGTCTAATTCCGTGTCCGGTCGCGATTTCCAAGATGGCGAGCCGCGAGGCACAGGAGGCCACGATGAACAATCACTAGACGCGAGAGCGTCACGAACGTCGACGGAAAATGGTAACGTTAGTAGCACGCGAGAGGATTGCATGCGGCCCGCGTAAATCTGGGTGAATCGCGGTGTATTGCAGTCGGCCTCCTTTAAACCTTGCTGACGTGCCGTAAAAAATATTAAGCTCCCGGAACAGAGATTGCAATCCAGACGCTCTGGGAACGGCCCTGAGAAAAAGCGGACTACGGTGGAAGAAGCTTGAATCGTTTCTCTTGCCATTCGCAGTAGTTTCATCTCGGCATCAACCCTTGGAAAACGAACGTTTAGCAAAATCTTGTTCTTCGAGATGGTAGATCTTGTTGTGTTAATAATTTCGACGAAACGTACCTACAAATAACAGAACAATGTACACGATTGACGACACGAGGGACGGATGAGGGTTAAAATACCGAAATTACTTTCTCGTCAAGCCAATAGCTTTCGTTTAAAAGCTCGAAGCTGATTGTTACGGGAAGATGTAGCCTGCAGGGGGGTTGAGCCGACGAGGCTGTCGCCAAGAGTCCAGTTGTTGGGAGCTAATTTTATAGGATCAGCGATTCCCGGGATTTTTCTGATCCTCTTGTACATCGCCGCGTTCATGAAGACGGCTGTGATGGGCGAGAAATAATTGTTATCGCGTGCCCTTTATCGCGTCGAGGGAGACTGCGGGATAGGTTGGGAATCGCGACAGCTCGTTCGACGTTGTGGACAGAGCCTCGATATTGGACAGGCAGGTTGGCCTGATTTATATTGCGCAACCTGTGGAGCTCGATTAAAAGAGATCGAACGGCGAGAGACACTCGTCGAAAACGCGGCTCGCGCCAAGGATAGTAGGACCATCGGGGTCAGGACGAGCTTCGAGCTTTTATGACATAAGCATCCCTTTCACGTAAATTGTACAATATTACACACGGACGGGTCCGTGTACGCATTATCTCGCGTTACGATATTAGCCTCTATGCTAATGTCGGCCGTGAACTTAACGATTCGCCGCGATGCCATGTATCCGAGATACCCAGCAATTACGGCCGATCCAAAGCAGCCATTTTTCTACCATCGCCGGCTAAGTGTGCTACGGAACGAGGCGCAGCTGCGTTTCTCTGTCTTCTTGCTCCAACAGCCTTGTAGAATTTTTATATCTGAATTAGAGGCACTCGGGAAGCCGAGAGTCACCGGTTGGGTCGGGTCAGGAATTTCTTATGGCATTAACATTGAACCGGCAACTTCGGGATTCTTTGTGGGATCTAATTGGATTCCGGATTTTTTCTCAGCCATCAGTTTCAGTCGATCGAAGCCGGAATTTTTCATTCTGTCGACCCGAGTCCGCGAGCTTTTTCGTGGGATCGATCAAGTTGAGACTTCTTTGTGATTGAAAAAAAATATTTCTCACAAGGCTATCTGGACTCGGACTGGGCTGTAAATCATCTCCAGCGCAATCAAAAGGTTTAACTTGTTCTTAGTTACCCTTCATTGAATCGAGATCGACCGAATCTCGACTCGACCCGTCGTTTTCAGAGCCGCTCGGCCGAGCTCGTTATCGTCGTCCCAGTTGCGCCCAAGTTTATCTTCACGGTTTGCGGCGCCATTTTCCCGTCAGTTGGTCCCGGTCGCTCCGTAATCGTGTCGAAGACTGGTTCGAGTTTCTAACGCTGATTAACGGGGATTATTCGGTTACAAATGGCATGGTCGCCAGCGGACAAACAATGAAAGTTCGCCTGTTGGATCAATAGCTATCAAAAACCTTATAAAATGGAAATATTCTAGGTCAGAAGGAACGTTTAGTTTCCGTGTTAGAATAGACAGATATTCTCATTCAACATCCTAAAGGTGTTATCCAAAACTTTTGGATAACCCATTACGTTCTTGCCGATTTCTATGGTAGGTATCTGCGGGGAACAGAATGTTAGCCGACCAAGACCATTCCGGTCGACGAGCACTTATCGAATCCGACGTGTAATTCTGCAACTAGATCGCACCGAGATTATCAGCACCGGTCGTCTAAAGTATGGTTAGGCGCGCGAACATACGCGGAAAAACGTCGCCGCCTCGGAGATATAGCCGGGATAAGAGAACGAGGCTGGCCGAGTTCGCTATTACTCGATCATTGGCTGTTGCTTGGTTAATCCCTCGCTGGTAACCCTGCAGCTTGAACTTACCGCTTACGTGACTGGTATTACACGGAAATAACAACTGACCTCCATCCCGTAACCCCACTTAAGTCACCGCGGAAAGTGGCAGCCAGCGAGAAACCACCGAAAAATACGGGGAAAAGTATTAGGCTGTTCGGAAAACTTTTTACCATTTACGATTTTGCTGTGCACGTTTTTCGAATTTTTTCATTACATACGTTTCAATACTCGAACTTGAATTTAATAGAAAATTTTGCTTCGCGATAGAAGCCAGAGATGGGGAAAAAATAGTATTTTAAATAGTAAATAGTCCTATTTATTTTAAAGCGTGTGTACAACTTCTTTTAATTATCCTATTAAGCTCAAACTAAAACATTGATGTCCTTAAATATTTTTAAATTTATTTTAAAATTCGCGCAAACAGAAGTTTTCGCGATTCAATTCACAGAATCCACCGAACATTCAATTGCTAGCTATTAAAACAGCGATCAAGATCCGAACGAAATACAAATTCATATGGTCGACAGTTTAATTAGCGACGAACACGCTGTAGATAGTTCTGCACTATAGTTCTCCGTTTGAAGTGCACGCATACACGTACACGGGGCGATTCGAATCTTCCCGTGAAAGTTTCGAAATTAGCCGCTTAAAGAGAAGCAACTTCTTTCAACCGATAGACTCTGTTTATAGAATAGTAGAACACGATAAAAAGCATTGTTGCCGACAGTTACCGTGTAGATGTCGATTCCCCAGATACAGGCCGTTGCAAACGAAAAGGTCCAATGAGACATGGATCCGTAAGTCTGTCGTTTCTTACGTAAAATCACGCTGAGTCACCGCATTTCTTCATCGTAGGTCGATCGAATTAGTCTGTTTTCCATCGATATTTATACATTCCACAACCATACACCATTCTTTGATGCTCGTGTTTCGACCGCCACCGGCTGGTTTTACAAATTTGCATTGCATGCGTTGTACGTTCTTTGCGAATCTTGACAAGTTTTTTCTAGTAGCTAGTCACACCTCGAAATCTGCTTCACCCACGTCACGTTGTATACCAAAATTCTATCAATTTTCTTCTTAATTCTCAGCTTGAAGACTATTAGCCTGTAAGCTACGATATCAATCATTCATCCGATAATATTATAGATCCGCATAGATCACCGTTTGTAAAATTTCCGATCAATTTTCACATATAGTTTCTCTTGGTGGGAGAAAATCTTTTTCCGAATTGTTCTCTTGTTTTTTCTTGTGAATTGCGAATTTTTATATGTCGTTGATAATTAGTAGAGAGTGGATTTTCATGCATTTGTGATATAAATGTGATATAAAAGCAGTAAAAGTTATATTCAACCCATTGAAAGATCCGCTGTCAAATTAATAAAGATCGTCTGGGTCAGTAAGCTGTTCGGAAATTTTCGCTACTGCTTAACTTCCAACTTTTCGAAATGATCCGCGTGAAGAATCAGATTGGTAGTCGTTCGAATGAAAAGTTCCGCGTAACTTCCGGTCGGTAATTGAACGCGAGCAAAGGGAACAACGGATAGGAAAAGTGAGGTTCCTCGAAGGTAAGCCAAATTCACGACAAGTAGCTGGGATAATATTCATCATCAGTTATTCATTAGCGCAAGGCTTCGACTGAATCGCAAACAGCTTTGTCCACACATTCTTCATGTTTTTTCTACTTCCAAGGTAGATTTCAACACTTCTCTTCCTTATTGTATCTTGTTCAACTTATACGAACTAGAGTTAGTTCGATATTACGTGTGACGCTTACGATTCTCTGATAACCTGGCTGTTTCTTGACACTGGCGTGTCGCTAAAGAAAGTGAAACAAGAAAATCTAAAGAGAAACAAAAGCGTTCCAGCAGAGAGAAAGCTGACAAACAAATCCGTTACGATATGGCGGCCGTCGGTCTGAGAGGGTGGATGAACGCGTGTTCGATCAAGATAGACAATGAAGACAAGGAAAAAGAAAAGAACGAGCCTATTCCTTCATTAATTCCGCATATCAGGCACCGTTAATTCATAAATTTCCAAGAGACAAACCGTGCCGAGAGGAGGGCACGAGGTTTTCCCACAATTCAGTGAAAATTTTCAACCGTCGCTGCTACAAAGTATGTCGCGATTTAAAACCGCATAGATCGCGGATAATAAGTGAGATTATTCATAGTTACACCATTAATTTATGCAACAGTAATTTTCTTTGAAATAGTAACGAATTTTCTGAATACGATGTATATTTTCCAATCCCTATTTCTTATTTAATGTAGAAAGTGAAAAAACAAAATAGTTGTATGTATAAAACATTACTTTAAATTACTCCAGTATTTTCGTACAAAATGCAACGTGATTTCAGGAGTTGTGTACACATTTTCAGTTTTTATTCGAAATATTTTCTGGTTTTATAAAGAATAAAGCATTTTAAACAATTTTTTCTTCCTTTAATGATTTTAATAAAGGAAAAATCATACAATATTGACATCTTCAATTTTGAAACTTTTCAAACAATTTTCAATATCATCTACTCAATTTTCCTATATAAATGATGTGCATAAAGATCCGCAGTCTAATGGTCAGAAATAGGATCAATGGATCAAAATTTAACGCTCGATTTTACATTGCACTTTTATCGTGCATTTCTTGCTCGAATGAAGTTTTTCGAATTGTCACAAAGATCGGTAGACTGCACTGGAGCAGCGGAACGGTTGTTCCGTGTTGTACGCGCGCGAGTCGAGAGAAAATAAAAATCGTTCGAGTCAGCTGGCGTAGCCACCTAGTTTCCACGCCCTTTAATTACCTCCGGCTCGTCGCCGGCTAGTTACCAGCGGGGAGGCAAAGTTGTCATTACGCCTGTAAAGAGGCTATCGTTGTTGGTGCCTGCCTCCCTAGGCCCGCCATCATTCTCTGCTCGGAGCAATACGGAAAGGTCGCCGCTCGAGTGGTAATTCTCCAGTCTCCGCGGTTCGAGATCCTTTGTTCGAGACACTCGACGCCTCTGTCCACCTCTAACGACCCTGGACCCCGTCATCGGGCACATCCTGTGGGTCTGCGCGTCCAGACGGTCATCGTGTTCAACCCGAGGACCGATCGTCTCGAAACGATCGAGACGATCTTCGGCTCGACAGCCTCTTCGATCCCCTGTCTACTCTTCCAATCCAAATTGGACCTAACGACGGAACATATTGTATTTGTACATTCTACAGGAGCTTGTTGTACATGCATTGAATAATTAGAACGTTTTTTGATCAACCAAGTCGTGGATCTGCCCCTTCCCTCGGTATTAACGTGAAGCTTGATTCAATCGAATTCGCAGAATGCTACTGTAACAATTTCTTCGAACAATTCCCCAGCATCTACAGTTCGGTTTCAAAGCAGGAATGTAATTTTGTTCGTCGAACAGCACACAGGGGTAATGTAAGATTATGGAGATTCTTGCGGTTAGGAGAAATTCATTGATCCGTGTTCCGCCGCGACGCGAACATAGTCAGTTTGGTGCGTACAAATATCGGCTGTCTAATAACGACCAGGACGCGTATACATTTTCTTTACGAACCTTCATACATTCTACAAGAACAGCGCAGTACCCACAAGGACTGTGGAGATAAAGGATGGTAGCGAGCGTGTTAATGGCGATCGGACAGACACCGTATCCGTTATCGTGGGCGTTCTAGAGCCGTCTCGTTGCCGATGCTCACCGAAAACGATTTAGAAACGCGGCTGAATCACACAAAGAGATCCCCGAAGTGCGTTGACCGTCCTTTTCGAGTCCAGACCCGTGCCCTTGGGATTCCTTTCGCGAATACTTGCGCCGTATTCCCGGCCAAGCATAAAGCAAGATAAAGCTCCATAAACCGGGTATAAAAGTTTCTCGCAAGTAGACGATCCAAGGAATAGGCGTCTTTAATTGCGCGCATCTCGAGTCGCGGGGTCGTTTCAAGGACACGGTACACACTCCGCGAAGGAACTTCGAACCCTGAAGATACCTACGTCAACTGAAGATACGTACTTCGACCTGTCTCCCACTTTCTCTTCGCGATCGAACGAAACGATCGAGGGGAATCTTGATACTCCGTAAAAGGGTGGACGTTTTTATAAATTTCTCCCCGCAGCGACCCGAAACCACTGAATCACTAATTGGTATTCGCTGTCGTGGTGACGTTCGTTTCATATGTTCATAATCGAACTCAGCTGAATTTATCAAATTAAACTGTGGACATGTGGAGCCAAGCTTTATTCAGTTACATTTGTTACATGTCCTTTTACTCTAGATTAACTTTGTAGTAACTCTAGAGATAAAGCTATTATCCTGATCCTCTCTTGAGAACTACAGTGAGTGTACAAAGCATTGCTCGAAATCAAATTTGTCGTATCTAAATGTTTCACGAATCATTCGTTTCAAGCCTTATTTGATGTTATACTTTTTTATTTAAAAAACTAATGGTAACACCCACACCACTATAAAATAAGGAAAGTAACAAAAAATAGATTGCAGTACAACAAATGACTCTTATTATAAAACCTACTGTACCTTTTCACTGACGATGTTCGAGTTTCGGTAAATGAATCGCGCGGAAAATTCAGTGGGCGGGATTTGAAGACCGATCGATGGAACCCTTTGGTTGATTGTTCGAACACTCTCGATATCGAGCGATTTCTGCGGCGAGCCACGCGTTACGTCCACCCACAGCTGCGCGCACAGGTCTCGGGTTTCGCTCGATTCTCTTCTCCGTTCCTTGTTTTCCCGAAAAAAGCCGACCGTGATGCACCGACGTCTGCTTCCTAGACGTGGCATGCAAATTCTCTGCCTTCTATCTACACCGACAGACGCTGTGTGCTGTGTATATGAATCATGCCTGTACTCCTCGACGACCAGGCGTCTCCAGTTGCAAACAGGAAATAACATCCGACACGAGGCCGGATCCGTACGAACTGCGTGGATTTTTCCATCAGGGCTCTCGCTCTTCCGCCGTTTACGGGCCACGTTATGACTGGAAATCGAATGTTTACCGAAATTTACGGTCTGATACCCCGACTCGCGAAATCCAATTTTATACGGAACTCCGCTCTCTCCGTTCAAGAACTTCTCGGTATATTTATATTCCTCTTTCACGTTCATCTTGTTGCCACAACGATTTCTAATTCTATTTTTATTGTATGTACATCATTGTACATCATTTTATATTCCATCTTATTGTACATCATTATTCTGTAGAATATTACAATCTGTGGACAGTGGATTTTAAAAAATGTAGAATCAAATGCAACACTGTATGAACAGAGCGGTAATGTTAAGAATAACACATTTACCCTAATTAAGAAGTTGCCCTATACAGAATGAAACAGAAGACCGGTTCGAATTTAATCGAAATTAACGTAGAAAGATAAAACTACTTGCCCACCTCAATTTCTCCGAGTGCATCGCTAAAACCGCGAATTTGCATATTGCATTTGTTCCCACAGTCTGTTTATTACACTGCCGAATCGCTTCCAAGGTATTCGCATCTAAACAACGGAGAAAGGTATCGCGTTAAACCAACCACCCGGTAGAGAATCGGGGAATAACAGGCCTCCGCGTGTTTCGTTATAGTCGGAATCCAAGGTTTACGCGTGAAGAGCTTGCCACCTGATGCCAGGAGTGGCTCGTTTTCGCGGCGAGCATAAACTCGTGTTCGATCTACCGTGCAGCACAAATATGCTTGGAACAATAAAACACAGGTAGGCCGGGTTGTAAATCAGAGAGATCTTCCTACGGTGAGAAAGATTTCGCGGTCCGGAAGTCGCGCGCAGCCTGCAACGCGTCAAAATACATCGAAAAGAGGTTCCGGCAAAATCAAAATTTGCCGGCATTGTCGGGTCGGGTTCCCGAAAATGTCGACATTCCCGAAGGAATCGGGTTTCCCGAAAATTTCGAGAACATGACGATTCTTGAAATTCTTGAAAAATTCAGCTTGTAAAGTGCTAGGCAACACTCGTACAAAATGATGCTGACTAAATAAAATCGTTTAATAAAACTGTTCTTTCCACATGTAATCGCTTGGGTTTTATTTTCTAACATCCGGGATCCAGGAGAGTCCAGCGCGTTTGTTCTCGCAGAGCGTAGTTACCAGAGTCTTCCATCTCGACCATAGCTCATATCCACCGAAGATCTAGAGTGAAATCAAAATTGATCCAGAGTGTAGCTCGAGGAAGCGTGATCTAAAAGTCGCGTGAATCGAGGTACCGCGGGGAGAGCCGTAACAGTGAGAACCTCGTGGATGCGCGAGATCGAAAATAGGCTGGGACATTTTTGTGTGATGAGTCGATGCATGGCGGAAGAGGATCGGCGGGTCGAGTTATTTTTCTGTGATAGAATTCTGAATCCGAAAATATCCGTTCGAAGTGGGCAGCGGCGTGTTGTCTCTCGGGACGAGTGAAAGAGAGAGAGAGAGAAAGAGAGGAAGGCTAGATAGAGGTTAGAGGGCGGTTTCCACCGATGGAAGAGCTAGCGTTGGCGCGCGCGTGATCGAGCAGGCCGAGGATAAGTCAGCGAAATAAGCAGCGGTAGGATCGTGCGAGCACGTGGCTGTGGGAATCGGGAGGATCTGGATTTGTTTGGTTTCAGCAAAGTATCCGCGTGAAATTGGCAGCGGTGTGTCGTCTCGAGAGACGAGTGAAAGAGAGAGAAAAGCTAGAGGGAAGCTAGATAGAGGTTAGAGGGCGGTTGCCACCGATGGAAGAGCTAGCGTTGGCGCGCGACGTGATCGAGCAGGCCGAGGATAAGTCAGCGAAATAAGCAGCGGTAGGATAGTGCGAGCACGTGGCTGTGGGAATCGCGAGGATCTGGATTTGTTTAGTCTCTTGGTAGAGCGTGATGGATGCCCTCGAATTGCAAGCGGCTCTGGTGAAGCTGGACCCGGCTACCACCGTCACGCCGATTGGCTCGAACGTGAAGATTGTACCCCCTCATCATCGCATCGCGTTCGCTGTCGATATCGACGAAAGCAATCTGACTCTGGAGAACGCGACGCTGAACGACGAGACGTCGACGAACAGCTCGACTAGCTCGAGAAAGCTGCACAACAAGTGCTCGGCGAACCTGAGCGTACCCGCCCATCAGAATCATCAGAACGCGCAGCAGATAGGGGTGGCCAAGTGCAACATGGCGGAGGTCAGGTGACGCCAGCCTTGCTTCGATCTCATCTTTTATCACACTTATCCACCGCACAGAAGCAGCAAGCATCACGCTAAACATCATTCTAAGGAGAAGAGACATAGGTCACATGTGGTGAGTTAGAGGATCCGTGGACGGAGGCGTTATGTCTACAGGATGATTCATGTAACTCGGTTGAAACTGGTTAATTGGTTTACGAATTACAAACGATGAAAATTATGTGCGTAACTGTATATCGAATACATACATTCATTCTGTTCGTGTCTCTTTTAATTCTCTTTTGAAATTTCATGGAACAGATCCTTCAGTTTTCAGATTGACCAAGATACATGAATCGTAGGTAAAACTGTTCGTAGCTTCTAGCAAAATAATTTGTCTACCGTGTTCTACCGGTTAGCGCTTCTGTTGTCGAGTAGCATTTGCTATGCATCGAGTAGAACCATGTGCTGCGGAATTGTATTGCATGAATCATTGTGCAACTAAAGATTCTGTAGATGTGTAATAATCATTTTATGCTTTAGACTTCAGCTGATCGTCATGAGTCTCTATCACGTGTTTTACGTCTTATGAAACTCGGACTTTTTCTCATTTCCAAATACATAGTGCCTTGTCTTCTTTATTTACTACGACAAAGACAATGCTGAAAGTATAAGGTTGTTCGGCAAAGTTATTACGTTTTCTCAACGGAGAATTCTCAAAAGAAAATATCATAAAACTTATAATAAATGTTACGATTTTATTTGAAATTAAATTTGCGGTAATAATATGTATTCAGTCGTCGACTAAAATCATTGTCGGTTAAATTCGTCGACGGTCAAAGTCGGCGAAAACTGTGTCGGAGAAACCTGCGTCAGCGATTTTCATGAGACTCGGCCAAATCATCGTATAATGGGATGCGATCTGGCTGATATTCTATGCACCTCGGGCACCGTTACCGCAGTCGCGTACAATTTGATGCACAAAGAGGCGAGCACGTTCCATGACGGAACACTCCAGACCGTTGCACTCTGTCGCGGAGCGCATTTACACAGGCGGCTCCGCTTGAAACGTGCACGCACCTCGGAGTCGGGTCGTGTCGGGCCGGGTCAGGCTCGCACTTGCTGCAAAGCAGTGCATAATGGGCCTATAGCGAGCCACTTACCTTACCCCGACGTCAGACTATCGCGCGCGGACATTAATGGACGCGTTTCCGGAACGACGCGGCGCTACCCTGCAGAATAAATGAGGCGAAATAGAATGTCCCTGCATCGCGACCTGAATCTCTCAACCCTTTCGGAGGACGTGTATTTACGCGCGCGATAAGCGGTCGATCTGTTCCCGAGACACCTCGTAATCTGTATAACACACCCTCCGTTCAAGATGTCGGCGCAGTCGCGTGGCATCGCTGATGAATTGGCCACAAATTCGGATCGATTCGATCAAGTTTACTCGTTGTTTTATTAGTAGACTTGCGGATCTTTATGCGGGAAGTAGGAAATAACAATTTTTTATTAAGCTTAACCCTTTGTTTTTTTAACTACTTTGTAATTTTTCATATTTTGAGTAATGGTACAGCAATTTTTAATCTGAAGGTAATACACAATGTAAACAATATTTTGAATAATGCTACAGCAATTTTTAAGCTGGAAGTAATACACCGATGTCTTTAAATCTTTTTGATATGTCCACTGGTTTTAATTGTACGTATACATATATTGTACATAAATATATAAAATCCGGAGTCTAGCGCACGCCGATGCTTCTAACTTTCAGGGATAACCCATTTAAGACGTCCATTGAGGATAAGCTTTTCACGATTGCAGCGGTGGAAGTCGCAGCAGTGCATCTACGGTGCAATTGAATTCAGTCGGCCGGTCTTCTCGCATAAAGGCGCGGCAATTATCGTCGGAGAATGCAGGCATCGCTGCGAATTTTCGTCTCATTGTTCTGCCCGATCGAATCCCCGCGTTTCTGTTAAATTTGTTAGCTCGCGATAAATATCCAATCTTTCGAGATGAACGTTGCAGCAGTTGTTAAATAATACAAGGACACTTCGCGGACTGACAACCGCGCAAGTTCACCTTGCAATGCAATTTAAGCTTCGCCCAGCGCTGCCAAGATGGCGACGTTTCATTACATTTTCCAATTCCGAGGCTGATCGTGTTGCAGAAATTTGTAGGCAAATAACTGTTTAACCTCGAACGCAATTTCGAAATTGTTCGCGAACATCTTAATATACGGGGCAAGCGGCTCAAGATTATTACAATTTTTATGAAATTCCGGTCACTTTGCCGGGAACGTCGATGTCCGCGTGATCAGCATTCTTCGTTACAATATCCGGAATTGTAATAACTTTTGTGTCTCTATTGGAACACTGCTCAATGAGATATCGATTCCCTTCGTTTCGAATACTAATAATTTCCGTTTCGGTAGTTCTAGTGTTAAACCCTAAGAGGGCTAGTTGATTACATTTTTTTTTGGGAGTGGTTTTCTTATCCATATTTTGCTGTCGAAAATTAGTAACTTTATTCTAAAACTGAATATAGTGAATATAGTGAAATAGGGATCTCTATTCGGGACGTTGGTCCAAGTAGCATTTATTTGGATAAAGTAGTTCGGACCGACGAATTTAGAATACAACCTAATTGATATGTCTATGAGGAAGCAGAGCTATTTATAGTTGTTGTTCGTCGGAAGAAGAAATCTTCTTAACCTGAGGTTTCACGTGTATTTTCCTACTGTGGTCTCTACAGTGGTTGTAACTGTAACGTCCAAGTAGGAAGCCATCCAAGCTATCGTAAGCTGAAATGTAAACACAGACGCAAACACAGATCTCCGAGGGTTAAAGATTAGTTCGACAACGTCTAAATAAAATGTTGAAGGGTGGAATTTGGTGTGGACAAACATATTGCAGGGATTTTCGAAACTTTATTATTAGAAGAGGCTGAGATTTATAATTCAGATGCAATTAATATTCAGGAGAGACAGCGTTTTAAGTAAATATTCACTCGATTACAGCTGAAAATTTAATTTAATTTATATCGTTACGCTGGGCATAGGCGGAGCCAGGCAGGGGAAATTGAGGGGAATACAGTGGGAGAAAGGCGTTAATCTGGCGACACCGGGAGGCACGCACAGTGTACAAACAAAATAGAAATAAACAGCTGAAAGTTGAACGGTGGCGACGACTGCGATAAGTCACCCCGTGAACAAGACTGCCAGTTATTCTCAGATTGTAAATATCCACGTCCGGTTTTTGCAACGGTCAGGATGTGCGTGACGGTAAATTCGTCGACGGATCCGTCTCACGCGAGTCGAATCAAGCTAGCCATAATTTCTCCGGCAATCTCGTTAAACCTCCCTCGGGCTGAAGTGACGTGATTTTTTTTTTTCTGGTTCAAATCCCAGTACAGGATTTGCTCCACGTTCCTAAACTTTGTTGTGTAACTAATTCCAACTTGTTGCTACGTACGCCGAAAGTCGACACTCCCTAACTAACTCGCACCAAGCTTCGCTACTAGTCTTGGAGTATACTGTATAATTTATAGCATGCAAATGCGAAATTCAACTCTCGTGAGACCTTCGCTATAGCAATCGGTGTCTTGTTAACACATTACCGACCGGTGATTATTGCATAATTTTGAAAGGTCAATGGTACATGGCTAAACACTTTTTAAAGCAATTTTCGTTGTGAACTAACAAGTCACCCTCTGAATAACGTCATCCAATAGTTTCATTTAAGATTGCAATGTAAAAGAAAATTTCTATGCTTTCTTTTGGTACAGCACAATTATTGAGAATCAAGTACAAATCAGGGAGGCTCAGTTCATGTCATTCGGTACAATTTGAATCGAAGCACTGCGAACGAAATCAGGAGTTTGCCGATACGCATTGATTGTTCGGTACTCCGAGTAACAAACGGCAGCACGTTGTATCATATCGCGAGTCCGATGCAGAACGACCCCTCTCGATCCAACCGAACAATTTGATGACACGCGTCGCACGTGTGCGCTTCAGGGGTAGAAAATGCGGCTTGGGGAGGCCTTGACCGCGAGACCACGGCTTCCAGGGTTATATTTATTCGGAGTGATCATGGCCAGCCTTCGAGGAGAAATTCGTATTAATAGATGCCTGTTCGTACACTTCGATTAGTATCAGTTTTCTCTCTTGCTCGCTCGCCACCTCTCTTGCTCGAGCCACCCGACGCACGACGATCGAGTTGTATCCCGCAAGGGTGCGGGATGCGCCTTCTTATTTCTCGACAATGGAAAGATGGAGTCTTTCAGTAGTGAGAAACGCTAGACAAAAGGTCAATCTAGGCCGTGATCACCCTCAAAAGTAATTTGCATTATTCGGCAGCATGTAGCAAGTCTATGCTGCCGAATAATGCAAATTACGCCTCGTAAACGTAAAAATAGAGCTTTTGAGGGCGATAGCGGCCTAGATTGGTCTTTTATCTAGCGCTATTGATTAATGAAAACCCCCATCTCTGTATTATCGAGCAATGAGAAAGCGTATCCCCAGTGGCGCATTACCTATTACCTTACCAAGATCCAAATTCTACGTTTCTCTCATAAAGTTATTTACATAGTTGGAAGAAATAGTTGCGGTTGTTTAACGTTACTGTTCAGAATCGGACATATGCAACGACCTAATAGTTATAACGCGCTACTGCGTATCCCGCACCCTTGCATTACAATGGAAAAACGAGTCTACCCCGTTAATGGTGAGAATTGCGAATCCCCGCAGCAATCGCGGATCCCTTTGCATCAGGAATCAATTAGGATCAGCATAAACAATGATCACAGGGCGCATGGGTGTCATAAATACGTCCCTGGCAGTACGACGCGCACTCGTAGCCTATAATCCCCGGCGGTGGCATCGAGCCGCAACATCTCCCTTAATCCCTTCACCCAATTTCCTGGGGAAAACCTCGGATCGACTCTAAGTCGATTGATCCGGGCTCGACTGTACACACCGCGTCGGTGTTGCGCACACATCTACATTACCCCGGTCGGAACAGAAGCCCTGAAGTAGACACCCATCCTTCCCGGATCCGCTTTTAAATCTTATTCTGCCGTGCAGCCACGTGCATGTGTAATGCTCCCTCGGAGTTCCTCGTCTTTTTTCTACTTTCCAGCCTCGTTAAGTCGTGGCTCAAGCCCTAATTGAAAGACTGACCCAGACCGACGATGGCCCTCCTTCATCGCGAAGGGTGTCTCCGAAATATAAGGGTCGCTGGACCTCTGCCGGGGGTCGTTTCACTGCCGGCTCTGCGATAACGAACCGGTTAGGTGAATTTTAGCGCGTCGACAGCAAAATCCTACACGCTCGTGAAATTGTTACGTTGAAGCCAGGGGTTGAACACAGTTATGATATCGATTTCGGCCTTGACACAGCCATCAAGGACGAACATATGAAACAACACCAGCCTGTCGATTGGATACTACTCCATCACGATATTGTTTATTGATTTAAGGACTTAACTGGTTGAAGTTGAACGACGAAAAAAGATATTGCCGTGAAAATCGAAGGACATTTTCCATGGACTTGGATGATTTTAGGAATCTACAATTATTCAGAGATCGAACACATGTCTTTTCATGAAACCTGTACATTAATATTTGCAGAAATGATATTTGATCGTTGCGAATACAAGAGAAAATATTAAAGAATACAAATTTTAACATGCTGTTTTAAATACTTTTTCCAACAAATGAAGTATTTCATTTTTAAAAGAACACGTACGATTAAAACAGGATATTAGTATTCGCTATTCGAAATAGCATTTTGACCCGTCCCGGTTCCGATTTGGACCAGTTATCTGGAATCGCGTTACACTTTGCGGGCGACGCAAAAAACGAGATCTCCAGCTTGAAATCTGCTAGCAGAAAGTCGCATTCGGCGCCCCGGCAAAGCAGCGTATCTGTGGCCTAATTACCATTCGGCCAGGTATCGAGCTGTTGCGGACCTGCTGAACCTTATCCGGCAAACAGTCCACGAGCAAAGGGAAGAAGGAACGGCTGGCTGTGGCGTATGCGTTTGCGAGCGTGATTAGAAATTCTCACACGCGTCCCTGTGGCCGATACAGAGCCACCAGGAGACTGATCTGCATTCCAGCGAGGACAGAGACAGAGATAAAGGCGCGCACTCGCGTACGTTATTAGAAACTCGCACAGACAAGCCTTCGCGTGCACGTGCAACAGAGGGCTAAGGGTACGTATGCGGTTAGGAGAGATAAGGGTTGACGACGACCGAGTTCGAGTGTCCATATTGATCCGACAACCCTCTACGCACGCTGAGATTCTAGCAGTGCGGCTCATTTCCCGTTCTTCGGCTACGCGTGCTTCAAATTTTCATTGTACACCAACGAAATGAAATTCTCGAATGAACCGAAGCATTTTTTCTTTGCTCATGTTTTTCAAATAAATGCAAACGTCAAAATGCAAATATCCTGTGCTAGGTAATTATTAGACTGCGGATGTTTATGCAATTTTCAATTTCTGTAGATGAATTTTAAGAAAGTGGAATAAAATAGGATCTCATTTTCCGTGGTAGCAACCTGTTTAGATCTGAAATGAATTAAAATCGTACTATAAATTCTGTCGTATTTTATATCCTAGCATTTATTGAAAATTTTCAAAAGCCATAATTGCATAAAGATCCGCAGTCTAAGTGTCGTCTCCCTATACAAGTTCAACGAAGAAGAATATAAAATTTTACTGATTTCTCCACTACCAAAGAAACGAAAAAGATACTGATCGATCCGATCCCTGAAAAACATTCCGTGATCGCGAAAGATGATTGGCGAAGTTTTAATGAGGCACGAATAAATGGAGCAGCCTTCGCCAACAATGTGTCGACCGAATTCCTTGAAAAGCAGCTTAGCTGTGCCTGTTAACGGTGCAATTTCTTTGCCGATTTCTTCCGCGCGTACTCCACATTCCGTAAAATGGTTTCGCGCGATAGAGACGCGTAAATGGTTGAGCGAAATAGGAAAAGCGTGGTAGCGGGCCGCGTGCGCTTATGGTTGACGGCAGCGCGCCAGACGCGCACACCCGGAATGAGAGTGTAACGTTACGCCTAGGCTTCAATGTCGGGCAGATATGAATCACGTCTGGCCGTCTGAGGCCGCTGTTGCCGCAGCGAAGGTTTAACGGTGCTCCTGTCAAAAGTGAATGCAACAATATTTGCGATCTAACAGAACTGGGTTTCGATTTCACGCGAGCCGGCTCGCCTCGCAACAACTGATACGCGTTTCGCGTGATAGCCGGCCGTCCGCCGAGCCGTTCCTTCACGGTGATCCGACGATCTTCAGGATACAGCTCGGTCGATCAACCCTGTCACACCGGCTAATAGATGTTGCGGAGAAAGAGAGAAGTTCCGGAGCGTTGGTCTTACTTGGTCCCTCGCGGGAACGCCCCCCAGCGGAAGGGGTAGGCGAAGGGACAGTGATCGTGGAGATCCCCAAGGATCTAGATCGCGACTTTAAAATTCAAATTCAAACGAGGATGCATTGATGCACGTGAATACTACACGTGTGCGTGTGAATAAACGTGTGTTATTAATACACGTTCAAAACCGCGATCTCTAATGTATATATGTATAATTATTTTGACCGGTATGTATTCGAAATAAACTGGATTCCTTTCACGAAGACGTAGTCTTGCCTCATCGAAATGAAAGCAAGGGAAGACGAAAAAAGAAATTTATGGAACTAGTTGCTCTCTCTCAAATAATTACTGTCGCCGAAAGCGGGCCGACCGCAGCCGCTCAAAATTATTCAAGCTGCGAATGTCGGGCACGACTGTACAGCAAAAACTTTCCGTGATTAATAAATTCGATTCTCCTTTTCTGTGAAAGATGCTTGAGATGCCCGCCGCGTGTCGCCGTCCATATGCCATTGGCTGCTCACGTCAGCGAATGTAAAATAAGAACCGTCGTTGCGAATGCGGATTGCGAAACGAACATAGGCTTTATTAATTCTCTGCATTGTCGGGGAAACATAAATCATACCGCGCATTTTATCTGATCGCGATTCACAAAAATGGGCTAGCTGAATAAAAGAATTCGCTACTTCCTCTCTGCTTCGCGCATGTAAAACGTAGCGGATACAATTTTCTACATTGCCAATTCTGAAACAAGTACGCGCTATTTATTGCTGACTAGTTACATTAATTTCTAGTGCAATCTGCGACGGCTTTTAGAAACGCTTTCGGTCGTTCTCATTGAAAACGCTAACGCGCCCTTTTTAAGCAAAAATCCAGCCTTCGCTCCTCCCAAAACAGAGGATAAAATCAGTCTGAAAAACCCCGCTCTTTCCCGGAAGCGCGAAGTATGACGCACGACGCATTCTCTCGGTCGTTCGAGAGTGTCCGAGACAGACACGAAGAAAAATACGTCTCGGCGATTTTTTCGCGCATAACCGGCGGAGTTCGAAAATACGGATCACGGGACCGATAGTATTTGCATGGGAATGCGGCCGCGAGTCACCGATCATACAAATAAACGTCCAAAACAGACGCGAGAGCTCTATCTTCGCCGTATCTTCGTCCGCGACGAGAACTGAGGAAGAGCATCGTCCAAGTACGCCCGCACAGCGCGAGTGCAATATGCATCCGGTCTACAGGCCACTCGGGTTGTGCGTTCCTACGGCCACTGCACAAAGAGAACTGCATCTTGAATCCGATATCGCGACACGCTTCGCCTATTGCGGTGCTTGGTGCTTTTACATCAAATTTTCGTCAGCCCTTTGTGTTCTGAATACTTCTTACATGGCGTTCGCCAATGAAATCTGGCGTTCTTCAAGTTACTCGGATTCTTTTCTCGTCGTTTCCTCAGGAACGAGTTCGGAAAAATTTGCGGAAATAGAACAGCGGATTTGATGCATTTATGGCGAAAATGAGTAGGTGTAATTAGACACAGTTTTAGAGCATTAGAGCAATTTGAAAATACTGTTGTATCTAGACTGCGGATCTTAATGCAAAATAAAAACGTTTTGCATTGATTGTGGGAAGCAGGAATAACGTTCGGGCAATCTCGACGTATCTTTTTTATCCAAGCAATGAAAGTGAACTTACTCGAGAAAATTGTTTTGCGGATCGTTTGAGAACCGTGGAGTGTCGCTCTAATTGTGCCGATAATTATGAAAGTGGTCTAAGTGAAAATTGCTTTCTTTCACATCAAATTAATTCAACGATTTCACGATTTTGTGAAAAATGAACCGTTAGATAGCGCTTGTTCTTTCAACATTATATGGAAATCATCCTCTAAATATCTTGACACATTACTTAGACCACTTTCATAATTATGTGCACAATTCAAGAAAGTGATTTAGATTACGCCGAGCATAAAGCAACGTTTCGAGCAATACAGGATCGTTCCGTCCCACGCGGCGTCCTCTCGATACGTTTCCCATCGGGCGCGCAAAGAAGATTAAGCAAACAGGATTGCCCGGTGCGAAGCCCGGAGTTTCGCGGAGACCACGTGTTGCAGTGCCGTGCGCGAATTGAGAACTCCGCCATTTTATTGTGCGGACTCGGCCAATATACGACCCCGTGGAAAACGACCGACCGTTCCTGCGAATTTATGGCGTTCCCTGGACCGATCCATGTTTCTCCGCAATAAAAAAAGAGAGAAAACCGTGCCGCGCGCGATCGGTCTCGCGTTTCCGAAATACAGACCTTTAGGCGAGAACTTCGGAACAGTCCGCGACCTGTCACGTGTTCACCCTGGATTAATTTATCCGACTGTGCGAACACAGACCTGTGTGGTTTCTAGTACAGGAGTGCGTCAATAGGAAATACAGTACCGCTAATTCGATTAGGTGTGTTGTCCTTCCTTCTTGTAAATACGCGCGCGAACGCTCTAGAATTTGATTAACCCCTTTATACGGATGTTGTAACTTCATACGTTCGCACAGACGTTAAGAATTTTGTCAAATGTATGAAACTAACGTGGATTTAAAGGCTGGAGTCTCGCCTTCAAAATAACCCCTCAATGGTTGCTGTAATATTTTTTGTTTTGGTCGAGCCATTTAATATTAAATGAGTTTGGGATATATTTTTATACATCCTAGGAATGTTTACCCACAGTGAATAGTTTACTGGCGAAAAATCATAATTGCAGCTGCTGAACGAGAATCTACCTCTGAGCGAGTTCGATGGAGAATCGACCATTTCCTTCGCTGTATGAAAGGAACTGAACAAAAACTCGTAATTCGTTCTGTTCAGAAGAAATTTCACGGCGATGCAGCTGGTTGGAATTTAGATTGCAACAAAGTATCACTTATCAACTCTAGAGCTATCGAAGACGAAGCACCTTGATTCTTATAATAGATATGTAGGGAGACTAGTTCTTTTCTTATTAGCTACTCAGGCAGCGTTTCTTCAGGAAGTCATTACATTTGCACCTTAATGCATTTATCTTGTGCTTCGTTAGAACTGCGTACGCGTGAAGTTATGCGCGTGAAACAGCAAGTTGAACGGTGTCTGATAATCAGACTTGCGATGCTACTTGCTGAAGAAACCAACGCGCTGCTTGTAGAACTGAAATAGCGAAGAATTTAACCTCGCGAAGGAAATTGTCGATTTTAATTGAACGAAGAAAATTAGACATCTCCTGCTGTATAATAGTGATTCAGTTTTCGATAATGATCGGAAAGGAAAAATAATTACTTGTGAGAGATGTGCAGTCGGCACGCAAGAAACTTCTTCTTCTTTAATTTTTAGCACTTCGTTCTAACCTTGAATCATTGGATTTGTTATTCGTTCGGGAGCTGAATTGTATTTTTAGTTAACAAGTAATTACTGGAGTGATAAAGTAACCTTATTAAGATGCGGCTTATTTTAATGAATAATTAAATGGAAGTGCCAGTCATGTTTTCCACTGCAAACATCCGCGGTCTAATAATTACTGTTTCGAGAATAAATGCCGAGGTCTACGAAGTTTCACAATAATCCCAGAAGATCGGAAAAAAGATTGACGGATACGAGATCGTTCGATACGGGACGAAAGTGAAAACGCAGTGTGTCCATGGTGCATCGGAAACGCAGAGATGCGAACAATAGCATTCCAGCCGAGACTTGTTCGAAAGTACAGGTCGGTTCTAAGCCAGTGTTGCGAAACCTCGAAACATGCTTCACACACATGTTACAAATTCGAAAAACTTAAAAATTTAACTGCATCAGATCATGGAGTGATGCGAAAAGCGCAGGGGACAAAATTCAACGTTTTTGCTTGAAATAAGAGAATCATCCCTTACGGTGAAAAAATACGAATTAAATCCTTCCGATTACAAATGCTAATAACTAAATACGGAAAACTTCAAGATCTTATGTAGGTAGAATGACATTTTACAATGGAAAATTAAATCCTTCCGATTCGAAATAAAATTCAGTTTTCCTCAGTAGATTATTAAAAAATATGCTAGCTGGGCAAGCGCCAAGGGGTTGATCCCGATTGGCAGACGTCTCCCGACCCGAAGCGGAGTGTTCAGTGCACCCGCACATTTTTGTTGCTAATTTCGGATCAGCCTGTAGGATAAGCGACAGCCGGACGCGCGGAATATTCGCCGAGGCGAGCCACGCATGTTACCGTGAACACGACGCTCGCACGCGCTTTTCGCGAGCTCGCGGGATCAGTGGCTGGCCGACCATCTGTCTCGAAACACGCGTGCGAACGGTGTCTCGCGAAATATTTACAACGCCACCCTCTTCGCGTTCGTCCTCGTCTTCGTGAATCTTGCGCGGACACACGAGCCTAGAAGAAAGTAAACAATTTTCGGAACCTAGCAAAAATTCTCCGGCAGAGATGTCGATCGAGATCTTGTAGGAATTTCATGGAGTTGTTAGGCGAGTTTTATTCGTTTGTTACTAATTTATGTAATTGTTACTCGGCACTCGACGCGTCTGTGCAGCGGAGGCCTGCTGGATACTTCAGCAGTTATAGTGGTTGTCCATGGTCAGGCGGTGATCGGAGTGGTTCGTCTGGTAATCTTATTAGAGAACGGAAAATAATTTGAGCGGTGCAACGTGAAGGATATTTGGCATTCGGTAAATAGTTCAGTGCTTACGGGAGTAGACGCGTTTTTCTCATTTCTCGATAATGCAAATTGCACGAAATATAAATAAAGAGAGCCTTGGCATTTTGTAGACTGCGGATCTTTATGTATTTATGGCTTCTGAAACTTCGCAAAAAAGGCTAGAAGGTAAACTTCGATATTCGTTCCAGATCTGCAAAGGCTCCCACTGGAAATCAAATTCTAATTTATTCCACTTTCTTAAAATTCGTCTGCAAAAATTGAAAATTCCATAAACATCCGCAGTCTACATTTTGATAAGCTGAAACATTTTAATCGCTTCTGGTGCTGCAAGATCATGCCGGAAGCATTTCTGCAACCAGAACGTGCCACTTGAGTAATTCCATCGGGTTCCTCGCGGTATAACGATCGTTCGCTCCTGTTTACTATGAAATCGTGATTGTTAGCAACTAATGCGCGGCGAAGTTACACTTACCCTGTCACGGCAGTCGGATCTCTTCCCGTTCGAACAGCGAGTACAGGTATTTTTACGTCGGAGAAACCGGTTGCCTCAAAGTAAAGAGAAACGTCTCCTTTTATTTTCGTTCATCACCACGCGAAGGTAAAACCGACGGTTCTCAAGGTAACGAGACGCGGATCCCACTTAAATCCAACTAATTACTAGCTACTCGGACTAATTAGTCACCGGTTAATGGCTCGCAACGTAAAGTCAGGCGACCGTAGCCAATGACTCGGTATCGAAGCGATTCTCTTTGATCGGCTTGTGACTCCTCTTTTTTGAATCATCTTCCCGGAACGAATGGTCGCGGTAATCGCGTCATCGGAAGCGTCGATGATCTTTCTGCTCTTCCCGGTATAACCGCTCGATCATATTTTCTAAGCCAATAATTTGAACAATCTGAAAAAAGATACACACATTGATTTGAACATGATACATGCTCTGAAAACTTCAATATCAAATCAGCAATTTTATGCTCGCGGATTTTTTAACATTCGATTTTGCAACCAAAAATTCTGAAATAATTCACTGCCGCGTACGCTGTTTTGTAGAACGTTCATGAATTTTTTCGTAATTTATTGTTCAGCAGAACAGAAGAAATAATTTATTAAACCGTGCTCACCCTGTAACTACTGCAGCAATTGAATGGTCTGACTCGATAAATGAGTGTCCCAGTCCGTGCCCGTTGACTTCATGGTCTCGCGTCGTCCACCTGTGAAATATTGGATTATAGTTGCCGCGCGACGGCTATAGTGTCTCACGGCGCTGCTTAATTTAATATACACAGGCGAGGGAGTCTTCCACGGAATCAGGACGTGCCAGTGTCGAGTCAGCCTTCCGATTGCGAGGAGATCGGTTCTGCCTGTCTCGTCGTCTCCGCGAATGAAACGCTCTCTAACCAGTCGACAGTCGTTTCCACTCTCTCTTTCGTGCCGGTGATACAGTTCGTTCGACAGAGCATAACCGTTCTTAAGTCGGTCTCTTACTTAACTTTGCTCGACCGGGGAAAAACGGTACGGATTCGTCGTTTCTGTTATTATTGTGCCGGTGATTAATTGTGGCGTAAGTCACGTGTGCCTCGCTCTACAAACGAAAGTGGCCTGAGCCGTACTCCGCTATTTTCCGTTTCGAAACATCGCGATTGTTGCGTTTCGCACGTGGGATCCTGCTCAGACAACTGGACTACCTGAACTAGCCGGTACCGAAGATACTCGCGGAAAATATTCAGTGAGAATTGACTGTCTCGTTATTTCCGGATGGTCTTTCGATACGTTAATACTTAAGTGAGGGTGTACAAAGAGAGAGAGAGAGAGTATTCTTACAATTTTTAAGAACGAATAATTTTGACAAAATTGGAGCCAACAGCTTGAGATTTTGCTTAGGCGTTAGAAGGATTAGTAAAAACCAGTGAAATTGTAAACTGTAATGAAAATTTCATGTCTTGCAACATAACTTCAAATAACTTGCAGCAATCTATATTTTGTCACTTTTCTTTTTTTATCGAGATAAGATCAATTTCCATCAATTTCCATGTAAGCAACTTCATATAATTTCAATAATTATAAGATGAAAAATATAAAGCCGGTCATTAGACTGGCAGTGGTAGGTTTAGCGTTAAAAGTTGTAGGAACACTTTGTACACCCACTGTATGTAATTCATTTTCTGTGTTTCATCCGCGTGCAACTCTACACTTGTAAATAGTACAAGTAAAATTACAATTAAAATTGTATAATATAGAACAGAAAATACATATGTGCGGTATAATAACAGTTCAGCATTACAGCCGATTTTCATTAGGGTTCTTAGGCCACTTTCATTCGGCACACGTGAGGAGCAATATCTGGTACATTGTATATCGAAAGAATGTCTGGTGCGCTTAAAAATAAAATCGTCCGATTTCAGAGCTCGCAATCATTGGTTCGTCTAATCAGTACTTCGCGAGGAAGGATCAAGTCAGATATTGTTCCATCTAATCGAGCTATAAAAATTACTTCGATACGAGCTTCTCGCGAAAACAGCTGGTTCGCAGGTTAAGTGTCGTGTAGTCTGTTCCGGTTTGATTCACGTAAGACCGGAAGACATTGCCGTCGGATGTTGATAAGAGTGAACGTGGCGGAACGATTTCTAAAGACACCTACTCGGTAATTCGTCGAGCGGAGTCTGTGATAGAAAACGAACTCGATCGTGGTCTGGTGAGTTGTTAGACGAAGGTGTGGGAGCTTGACAGAAGGATATACCAGTAGACATGTCGACGTGTTCCCTGATGCCGGTGTCGCTTCAGGATATCTTGGTAAATATCATCCATCATTCCATACAGCTACGAGTGAACTTCTTTTTTACGATGGTCCACCGTAAGTTTTTCGAGTTTTTTCGACAGAGAAGAATCTCGAATATTCTATCTAGGTGTTTTACACGTTTCAATAAATAGATACGGAAGCCGGGAATGTTCAGTGATCTGTACGCTGAGAGGTTGACGCGTTGATATATGATTAATAGAATGTCGTAAGAATATTATAAAGTCGCGCGTGGATCGGAATGACACGTGGGCGGGAACCATTTCGAATGTTAAAAGGGAAAGAATTCGTTGGCGGCCTTGACAGCTTAATAAGTCACGTTTTATAGCGATCTAGTTTTTTCTCCAAGTCATTTCACTATGTATTACCGTGTTAAGCTGTCGTAAAGCCGAGCGCGATCTCGCGCATTTGTCATAATCGTGAATTACGAGGTCGTTGCAATTTTAATAAAATTCTCTTACTATCTATCTCATACGTTTGTCGCGTTAGTTCTAATATATTCATTATTTCCAGTGTCATAACTTATACGCTAGCAGAACGTGCTTGCGAAAGTATGTGCTAAGAAAAATTGCTAGAATTTCTGTGTAAAACCATGGTTTCAATGCTGTGAATATAAATAAATAAAGCAAAATGTGTCGTTATCGCATGCATTAAAATAAAAGTATCAAAGTACCGTAAATAAAATGAAAAGAACATTATACCATGGTACGGAAGGCGGGCTCTGTAATGGCTGCCATTCAACCTAATCACAATAATCAACTTTACCATACGATGATACGTGTAATAGAGGAGAATTTTATTATTGATAATGTAATTGAACGTAAAATAGCATAGAGCGTATGTGACAATAATGAAGGGCTCGGTAAAACAGAATCTATTAACCTCGGGAAAAGCTTCGATGAGAAATTTCCTATTTAGAATTACGATGTATACTAAGCTTTTATAAGCAGTGTTTGCAAAAGTCGTCTCAAACAGTATTCACCAGGAATATTAAACAATTTCCTGGAACGAAATCAAAGGTAATCCGCTTGGTCCAACGAAAAATCGACGGGCTCAATTTACGCGGCGACTCGCTATTAAACGAGTAAATATTAGCCACTTTGTGGAATTCACACACGGGCATGGTATAACACGGTCAATATTAAACATGCAAATGTTAGGCAATTTCTGTGGCTCGGCCTTATGTAATGCGAACAGCATTCACCATTCTGTTGCTATCATTGTTGTCTCACCAAATGCAGTGTGCCAACAGGCTTAGCGGTATTTCGATGCTCGGCAAAGCCAAAGTCGTTCAATGTCTGCAACGGAATAACTTTACCACATTTGATTCTATATTTAATAACTAGACTGTAGATCTTTATGCGTTTATGAGGAAATTGATTGGGTGAAATATAAAACAGTAACGTTGTTTTTAATGTAACAAAGTCATCAAGGGATGAAATCAATTTTTATTTTAATCCTTTTGACCTACTATCAACGCAGAACGTTTTTATTTTGCATGAAGATCCGCAGTCTGTTAAAATCATTCCTGAATGAAAACTTTTCGCACCCTCTTCGTTCCTAACCTACTAGATGGTGAAAAAATGTCTATTCTCTCGAAATAGGTGGTTACCCGATGACTTCTGGGACAAATGTGTAACATGGCTGCGTGCAGCGTCATCGTTCAATGAATTGTTCAGCACCGCGTTAATGACTCGCGTCGAACGGCGCTGATAGCGTAAGCAAGCAAGGCCACGGTGCCAGGTGGTGTTAATCGTAAAGACATTCTCCTTAAGTAAGCATCTGTTTTTATCCTGCGCTCGACCCTCGTTATACAGGGTGTCTCTAAACCGGTAATGCCATTCCAGGGGTGGTTGTCGTTTTCCTAAAGACTTAATCTTCCTCTTAATTGACATTGATTGGCAATTAAATTCGCGATCTTTCGTTTCGTAATTCTTTTATTGTATCATTATAATCTCGTTTAGTGACCATTTCCTTTTAAAAAATATATATAAATGACTTCGTTTGGGAAAATGTCTCCGCGTGTAGAGGGTTAAGAATATTCCATTGGTAGTAGCATTTAATAAAATTTCAGTGTTCAAAGACTGGTTGAAAGTTCTCGTTCCCTAACAAAAGTGTAACCTAACTTTCGGCCTAGTCTGCGTGTACTCGAACGGTGTCACGGTGTTTCACGCACGCACGCTAGCGTATTTTATGGTGATACTAGTAGGGCAACAGGGCCTAAGTAGCGTAGCTGTTGCCACCGCGTTTCGTCGGCGACGATGACTCTGTCACGATTGCAAGCCTCGCTAGCTTTCCAGCAGAAGTTATTCCCTCGACGTAAGTCGCTGTTCGATAACCATCAATAATTGACAAAAGGATCAAAGACTTTCGAGCGTTCTTCCGCTTCGCCTTTACTCGAGTCGTCGACCTCGATTCACCACTGTATTTTCTTACTTTCGCATCGCTCGTGTAATTAACTTAAAACTTGGCAATCAACCGACGACCAAGTACCTAAGTACCTGATTCGAGGGCTGCTTGGTCTCTGAAGGGAAAACGTCGTCTAAAATTAATTGGGAACTCTGCGGGCAGTGAATCTTTGATCCGATCGAAAATGCACATATAATTTACCATCAGTCCTCTTGGTACCAAAATAGATCTTTCGGAAATGTTTGAAATCACTCACAGTGACTCCCACTAATATTCGGACGCTCTTAAAAAGACGATTTTTATTATTCGATTGACCTTTCTTGGGAAGTGAGAACAATTGGTTTGCTACACAACGTGACAACATTCCTTGAGAAAAATCGCAAGTTGTTGGAGAATTGCAGAGAAAATACTAACAGTTGTGCTTTGCAGCTTTTAAAAATTTAGAAAACATCTTCGTGTCTTTTATTTTTTTAATGCGAGACCTATTACCTTGTTATTACATCGATCTTTCATCACTGTATAAAATTTGTTTCTTTTTTATTAAATATATGTATATTAGATTGAAGAACTAAATCTATATTAAAAATAGCGCGGAATTGCAAACCCTACTGGTGAGCAAAATTATAAAACATCCCATTTCGTTCCTGCCGTAGTATGTATATAAAAGAGTTTTCAGAAAAGTATGTTCATCGAGTGCGAACAAGAGCCACCATACTGCGACACGTGTTCCGTGGTGCGCGCACGGTTTCGCGGTTAAAACTATTAGACCCGTGTTGGACGGCTCAATGCAAACCAGAGGCCTTCCAAGATATCAACCCGAGGTCTTTTCGCGGTTAATTCTATTACACGCCCGCGAGCTGAGCGCTCTGTTCGCACATCGCTACTCTGTCGTTGTACATGGTGTTGATGTGGAAACAAGATTTTCAACACCGATTTTTCAACGAGTGACAACAGCCGACTTTTCCACTTCCATTTTTCATGGTTTTTATTTTCTGTCTTGCATCAATCGAAAGATAGGAATTTGCGGTGAACATAGAATGATAACTAGACTGCCATGGCCGAAAGCCAAGGGATCCTACCTCCAACTTTAAAATGCAGTAACAAAATTATTGGAAACTCCAGAAACTCTATCTGAATACTCGAAACAAAAATTAGGGGAGAATATAATATTTTTAATTTATTGTTTACTGTAATATCTAGTGTTTCGGTAATAATTAAACTCATCAACTGCCACTATTATTATATGGGACAGAAGGAGTATTACTATTTCAATTTACGAAGGGCTACTACGAATTACCTTATCCCACCAATGTATTAATTGAAACTATTCTGGAGGGTGAACTAATCGAACCCTATGTGCGCGACGTATTCTTGTACGGGTGAAACACGGTTACGTGTCCACCGGGGCAGATAAGCATCTCCCGATCGCGTTGGATCGTAATGCGCGACTGCAACGCGAGTGCAGCACGAGAGTACAACGTTGGGTGTCCGGTTGCGTGCGATTTCGCGGCAGTCGTTCCCGGTTCTTGGCGCGAACCTTTTTTTTCTTCCTCTGCCGTTATTTATTTGCCTGATTTTCCGCGGCGTGGTTACGCGCCAATAGAGAAAGTGGATCGCGGCGAACGCGAATCGCGAGTAATCGCGAATAATCGTGGATACCTCGGGCCATTTTTTCCTCCGAGGAGAAGCGTTCGATGATTACGATGCGTTCTCGTCGACGAGAACGATGCGCGATATTACGCGGAACAGACTCGACCTGCATTCATATGGAAATTTTAAGCTTCTGGGATATTGCTGTGCGAACCTGTGCCGCTCGAAATGAAAAATTATGTGTGATTTAGACTCCGGTTGGTAAAAGCTAATTGATAACTGCCGCGAGACGTAGAGCAATTTTATCTTTGGTTATGAATACACACCGGATTGTATGCATGCATTTATGAGAAAAATGAGTTGCTGTGATTTGAAACTAACTTTTAATTCTTAACTTTTAATTCTCAAACTCAAAACGTGAGTGTTTATTTACATATTACCAAATATTTATTTTGTGCATTAAAGTAGCTATTTAATTAAATAAAAATTTATTTGTGCAAATCAGTGAGAACAAGTAAGTATTGGAAAGAAAGAAATTCAATAATCTATAGGACAATAATTTCCAGTTTGGCAGAAGCTTGTCACAGTATTAATACATATAATATGTAGCAGAAAATGAAGTACACAGAGTCAGTCGAGTACAATCAGAAAGAGTTTAAAAAAATAGTATCCGTCGAGGAAGTGCAAAATAAATACTTATGTCCGATAAGGGATTTCTGGTTTACATTATTGTCGCGATACCACGAAGTGATCTTAAGCGTAGGCGTTTTCTGGACATTGCTCTGGCAATGAACGCATTGCACATGGAAATGGCGTATAATGAGGACGTGTAACGTAGTTAATTGCGTGTGAGACAGGCCTCGCTTCACCCGTCGTATAATAATATCGATCTGACATTACAGAAATTGCTCTGGCCGTGTTCAAACCGAGAAATATTGCTTTCTGGGAAACTGTGAAATAAACGATTGTGTTCGATGACAGCTTTACTTCGCCTGGCTCGTATTATCGGCGTGTGTTATGTTACAGAACAATCTTAACTGCCGGCGGTTTCTGGAAATTGGTGCGACCATAAACGCGCTATAAAAATTACATTTATCGAAGACGTGTATTGGAATTAATTATGTCCGATAGGGGTGATTTATTTTTTTCGCTGCTTTACGACGAAGATCTCGACGCGGATTTTTATACGATTAAATGTAAAACGCGTTCCGCGAAGCAATCCGCGAATTAGCCATGAACGTGTTTGAAATAATAGATGAATATTTCTTATAAGAGCTCTGAATGGTAAAACATTCGCTAATGATGATGACCTGAAATCGCACTTGGGTTCGGTTTTGCCGATAAGGACCAGAAGCTTTATGAGCGCGGAACTATGAAGCTACCAGAAAGATGGCAAAAGATTAAAGTTCGTAGCTTTTGAAGATGTTGGATTAGCGAATAATTGAATTCCAGCGTGCGTCGAATCTCTTTGTTTCCGGATAAGCACAGATTTCGTGTGCTCTCTCGCTTCTCCGAGATGTAGAGTAGACGATAGGGAAAAAAATTTAGCACAACTTGGGGTACGTGTACGATATCTCGCGGCAGCGCGCAGCTGCGCATGCACTTTATTGCAGTTTTATCGACCGGCCGAGTGTGTCACGCTCCGAGGAGCAGACGTACGCGTTCCCTTTGGACCGGAAAGAATTTTCGGCCGATCCTTTGGCGAACCGTGAACGGATGACGTGGGAATGTCAGATGCAATTGCTTTTGCGCGGGGCAATTAAGATCGTTCGTCTCGATACCGGTTGTTTGTTTTTTTAAACGACCGCTGCCGAAGACCTCGAGCTCCCCGATGCATTCGTGCCTTCTGATTAAGATAATCATGCACGATATCACACGGAGAACAGCTCCTTTCCGAATATTCCTCCGAGTATACTGCCAGTTAATTGCCATGTCAGCAAGTTCGATTTCACTTCGATATCTAAATGAGAGGCTAAAGCTGCTTTCTCGCTATCTGAAACGTTCTTCGCTAGCCCGCGGAAATTTATGCCGATCTACAAATTTTATCGGCGAATTTCACGTGTTCTACCTTCGCTCGCTCCGCTAATGGCCGCCGCAATTATATCTTGTTGAACGCAACTTCGTTTCCTGAAACGTGAACGGAGCTCGAACTTACACATACTTTGATGCCAGTCCATCAAAGTACATATTTATGCCGTAATTGAGTAATTGTAATGTGGTGTTACATTATGTTGTCTTAATAACATTCTGGAAAACAGCAATGATACCGTTATATCATTTCCTAGCTATTAGATTTGTTAAGAAAGAAAACAATTTAGCTAGAACACTTTTATTCCAGTTATTAGACACGCGACATCGATTTGGAGCGATTTTAACTTGAAAATTAAACATTCCTTCCGATATAGAATAATTGCAATGTGACTTTTCTCATTTTATATTAGAGAATAATGGCACAGCAATTTTTAGTGATCACTCTCGGAGTCTCTGAGAAATAATTGCTAAAGATTTTGTTGTAAACTGGCGATGTACGTTTTGCGTTTGACCTAATCAGCAAAAGTCCGCGAGTCTGTTGGAGCCAGCTCGCAGTCCAACCGCAGAGGGTTAACCTGACCCTGATTTCAACCCGGCCGAATCGCTTAGAGGAAGCGTTCGCGATTTTCGGCTGCCGCTTCGCCGTGATATTTTCGTCTCTGGCACGTCGCTCAGGCCTACATCTTACATTTAACGAGCCGATTGCGCAACCAATAAGCCTCGACCACCAACGTTCACCCATTTCATCTATCGATTCAACAGTATCTATCAAGTTGTCGATAAAAATTATCGTTAGATAGCTCGCTGCTTAACACGATTTCTACTTTGTTTCAAATCACTCAAAACTTCCAACACAGGCGATAACACGATAAAATAGAAACCTCAACGAAGGTTCAATAGAATTATCATGGCAATTCCAACTTTCTCAAACTTGTAACAGGGGTGGTAACACCTTAACGAAGGTTTAACCGAATTTTTTCACTTTGAACCCCGTAAAACTTTTAATTGAGGCGACAACGTAGACACCAAGCTATAACACGGTCCTTTTTGTTTTTGAAAAATCAGTGTTTCTGATCAAACAATAAAACTTGCGACCGTCACCCGTTCTTATAATGCGGAGCGGAAAAATTCCGAACTTGCATAAGCGTCCTTAATCTAATTTACGCCGCGAATTGTTTACTCGCGGCGCGTAAACAGCCGATCTCTCTTTTCTCGGCCACTTTCTTCTAATACTCCACTTCTCTCTCAATTAATCGCACGGATACGCGCGCGAGCCTTATCGCGCTGCTCGATCGGATTCCCTCGAACAGGCCGCTTTTACCGAGCAATAGCTTGTTATGATGAGAGATTCTTTGAAAATTAATTCTCAATTATCGCTCGGTATTGTTTGGAGGGATTGCTACACACGGTTGATTTACGGGAAGAGAGAGAGGCGAACTTTAGGTTAATAGAGTGGCACAACTTCCTTGTGGAGTCGAATGAACCTACGCGTGTCGATTCTAACGTAATCGGATGGAATTTGACCCGTGTGTTGTTTCAAGAAAAATTCTAGTCGACAAAACGTTTAGTGCTTTGCACCTGCACATTTTCTGCAGACTTCGATGTCCTGAAAGTATAATGTCTGCGAATTGTAGAACCGGCAGGAAATCATTTAAACGTATCAGTAGACTGCGGATCTTTCTACAATTATAGCTTTTGAAAACTAAAGAAAAATGCTAAGATATAAAATACGACAGAATTTAGTACGATGTTAATTTATTTCTGATCTAAAATGGCTACTACGGAAAATAAGAATCTATTTGATTCGAGTTCCTTCAAATTCGTCAATGCGTTGAATAATTTCACATTATTTAGACTTTATATCACGACTTTGAAGAAGTTGTAAAATGGGTGCACTCTCTTCATAGTGACAGCGAAAACCAAGAGAGCAAGGCTAATCCGTAGGAGATTGGACGAAAGGAGTCGGTTACGTGGAAACTTTTGTACGGCAGTACACATAATACCATTCGTTTTATGAAGGCTTACACTGTGACAGCGTTTTCTGCACTCGCTAATCAGAGGTCTTCCATTACCATAACGAAAGCAATTTGTGCTAGGCAACGTAAATGAGATGAGTCCGCTTCACTCAGCTTAAATGAAAAGAGCTTCCCGATGAAACGCACGCCTTTCGTTTTTATATAATATCGTCCGACAGCTGCTGCTGCTGCTGCTGTTTCTTCTCATTCTTGACGGTACTTTCTCGTTGAAGTTGCCTCTGCCATAACAGTTGATTCTTCCTTTACGCGACAATCTACGTACGGTAATAATATCCTGCACCTTTTTGTGAGAACCTGAAGCTACGTACTTTTCAGTATGCTCTTCTCTCCTCTTTGCGAATTAACTCCTTGTCCTGTGACATCGACTTGCGACGATGATTTCAGACAATATCAACCAACTATGCTTGTTTCTCTTCACGACTGAGATCAAATTATACTTCTTTGTTGTCGATATTTAATTATTGGCGACCGTGCAGCAATACGAACAACTTAAATTCTCTTTCTTGCTCTCTGGGATATTATGAGTGTAAAAAAGATCGTTTTTTATGTGCAATTACTAGTCTTATGATTATGTTGAAATATGTAAGGGGGTCGACGTAGAAAATTATCTTTTTAAAAGGGTTCGATGAAGAAAATCATTTTTTTAATTTATTAAGTTAAAAATGACTAACAGGTGAATTCGTTGAGAGAGAAAAGCATACTATCAGAATTTGAAACTCCCGACAAATCACAGTGCTTTCTGGATACATGAATGAGAAAACGAATATCGATAGATTGCTCCTCGGATATTCAACTAACTCGAGAAACGAAAGTTTTACAATGTATGTAGAATTGTTTAAATGAATTTTGACCGCATTTTCGGGGCAAATACCCCACCGTGTGTCGCTCGGTTTGTTGGCGAACGAAAGGAAACGCTCTCGGCCGCAAATAAACACGCGGCCCCCAGAAGACACGGCCGGATTGCGTAATCGGTGCGTCCCGTCGTAATGCGGCACGCACGGGAATGCGTGCACAAATCCGCTGGGTTCCTCGTTGCCCGCGGCGGAACCGAGTCGACGCGTGCGAAACAACGCCGATTGCGTAACCATCGGACGCCAACCGGCCGATCAGCTGTTTTCCACGGCCTCCTCTCGCCGAGTGACTTTTAAAACTTTAAACACCTTTTGTTCCACCAGCAATTAAACAGTTGCCACCGAGTTCCATTCGAAAAATCGGCATCTTTGCAGAAACATTTCCTCAGTGACGTTACCGGTTTCAAGCTGAACAATCGTTCAACGTGCCTGAGTCCAGAAACTAAACATTGTTTTGAGTGACGTTCATCAACTTTTCCTACGAGCACCGTTCACAGTGTTTCTCGTCTGAAATCGCATTGATCGAGCTGTGATCTTCGTTTTTCAAGCCTTCGCCCCACGGAAATCGGTTCGTCGTTTTAAAAATGGTTGCACCAATTAAAAAGTGACTATGCTCGCCTAAAATCTGTTTCGGTTCCAATAGAAGAGCCCAGCTACCAGCATCATCGCCCCGGTGGATTTCGAACCTTTGAAGACCGTGTTTTTTCTGCTTGGAAAAGTTTCATCGGTCGACGAGTGTCTTTGTCCTCGAAATATCGGTTCTTTTTGTGCGAGGAAGGACCGTTGGATCCGGTGACTTAACCTTTTAAAGATCCCACAACTTTCTGCTCGAAAGCGTTGCGAGAATCGTTCAGTGAAATCTCGGTGTTCTCGAACCTTGGTTTTTCCTCGTGTTCGGTGTAGTCCCTTCTCAAGCTCCTCGCCATGAGGAAACATTCGATCGATCGACACGAGACTTTGCCCTCCAAGCATAGGTGCCTAAAAAACGACAACCCTTAACTGGACGCATCCGCGTGATTTTAGACACAGAAATATTGTTACAGGTTTTGCACTGAAAATTCACCGTTTTGCAAGACGAATTCTTCATTTTGCTAATCAATTTCACCCTCTTGCTAATCAGTAGACTGCGGATTTTATGCATTTATGATAAAAATGGGTACGTACAACTTAGAACAGTGGATGTATTAAAAAGATTGAAGGCCACCAGCGTATTAGTTTCACCTTAATAAGATAATTAAAAGGAGAATGACATTTTTATTTGGCTCCTGTGTCTTGCAATCAATGCAAATATTTCTTATTTTGCATAAAGATACGCAGTCTACTATGCTTTCCAATAATATACAGTTCAAAAGGAATGGTCACTGAATGAGGTTTATAACGACACGATAAAAGAATTGCGAAACAAAAGCTCGCGAATTTAGTTGCCGACCTAATACATACATCGAATTGCGAGTTCGAAAATAAACATTGATTACTCTGTAGATGGAGGTGCGTCCAGTAAAGGGTTACACATATCCCTCGATGAGAAATAGCGAGCTAGTCTCCGCGCGTATCTCGGGAATTAAAAGTGTACGCGGGAACGTCGAGTTTTCGATTTATTGGTGCGTGACGGCGTTGAAACACTTCGCGGGAAGGGAGCGTGTGAAAATACAGCGGGGAAAAACACCGGTGAACGCAGGGAAAACGACCTTTGTCCTGTCCGTCTCGCTCGAGGAAAATGGAGAACGTCTCGCCCTTCCGCGAGCCGATCAAAGAGAAACCGGCAGAAGTCGTATATTTTAATCCGTGAAAACGATCCGAAACTTTCCACCGTTCAGCGTAGCCGGCTAGCCCGCAAGTTAATTAGAAAGCAGCAATGACGATCGGTTGTCCACTGTACTACCGATTCGATTAACCCGATGATACTGTGCTGCTGGTACACTGTCGGTCGAAAGTATGAGGCCAGGAACGACGAAAGAAAATGTTTTGCCATGTCCAACAGCCGGGAGGAGCTGAGGTTATGATCGAGTAGATGCCTCTACGGAGGTCGCAACTAGCGATGATTGAAGACAAGGAAGCTGTTACAATTACTTAATAGTAATTAATCAGACAGCGGAAACATACAACTTTTAATATTTTCTCTGCAATTCTGACAACTTGGAGTTTTTTTCAAAAATTTTTGTCACGTTCTGTAGCTAACCAATTGTTCTAACTTATCCAGAAATTTCAAGTCGTATATTCCAATATTAGAAAAGTTATATGTATAAAAGCATGAAACGGAGAAATAATTACGCCGTAGACCTCGGTCCATACTTTTCGCCGGTAGTGTATTCGCGACGCAAACACGTGAACACCCGAGAAAGAAACTACTGCCCGTGGCCAATGGAAGGAGGCCACGATGAGATTTTCCCCATCAATAATTAGCGTTTCGCGCGGCCTGCAGCTCGACAATGCGCAACCCCCGAGGAGATAATCAAGAACAGGGCGGACAGTGATCTTTGTATCCGCACGTGCGACTCTCGAGAAACAGGAGGAACGATTATCTCCGATTCAATGAATGTAAATTACAGTTCGTTTTGGTTGTAGCGCGAGCAACCGCGACGCGGCCGAGTGTAATCGGTCTGCGTCACGAGCCACGATGATTAATCAGCTGTTCGGTCTCGTTGCTCGGTTTTCGCTGGCCCGCCATTTTCCTCGAGAAGCAAATCGTTTTGCAAACAGTTCTGTTTCGCTGCTCTTCGTTAATTCGTTTCAGGAAAAATCGAAATAACGAAATTAACTGTCGTTCTATCATATTATATATTACATATAATCAGACTGCGGATGTTTATGGAATTTTCCATTTTTATAGTCTTACATTTTTAATTTTATAATCATTGAAATTGGGACGTTGCTTGCATGGAAAATTATTCGTAAATTTCTTTATCCAAGCACATATTGCTAAATAAATAGAACCCTGTCATTTTTATCAGCTAAAACTTATTTTCCGTGGTACATACAAATTCTGTCATATTTTATATCCATAAAGATCCGTGGTCAAATTTATTCCGTAGAAAATTTTAGGTATTAGAAAAGATCGCAAATTGCCTTTTATTGCAGAGCAGTTTAAATCAGGTTATCACTTCCGCCGCGGTGTTATTGTTTGGTCGCTATAGAGATAAACGGATGACCGTATGCAAACAAAAGCGGAACGATAAAAAGCGAACCTCACAGGACGCCCGTTCCTCGAACGATGATCGATAAAATCGTGGAATTAGACGTTGCTACCGATCAGATTAGTCGAGTTTCGATTGCAGGCGTCTCGGAGATAACGTGCGACGACGAGACGATCGAAAATCGTCGAACGTCTCCCGCGATCTCTCCCCGACGATTGTTCCGTCGATCGTACTCGTCGAAAATCGTCGATCGAACGGCGGGAACCGCATTTAATTAACCGATCGATTTTGTGCGTGCCAAGACGAACGAAAGCCACTCCCGAGCAAGTAGGAAACGCATGCTGTTCGAACGGAGCCAATTACACCGGCCGCATAATGAAGTTCCTGGTGAAATACTACGACTTCCTAACCGTCAAGTTTACCACGGTGAGGCTTCAACCTGTAGATAAACCTCAATACCTCCACACAGCCTTATGCTACGTCTTCACTGCACAGTAGAGTTTATTCGACTCTCTCGAGCACAAGCAGTTACTTTTGCGAGATTGCTGTGTGTTTATTATTCCGGGTTACTTTCTTCGCGATTGGATATTTTCAAGTGGATGCTAATGAAGAATTATTAGCAGCTTTTAAGCTTTCATTTCTCCACACAGCCTTATGCTACGTCTTCGCTGCACAGTAGAGTTCATTCGGCTATTCCGAGCACAAGCAGTTACTTTTGCGAGACTGCTGTTCGTTTATTATTTCGGGCTACTTCCTTCTCTAAAAATTATTAACATTTTTTAACTTTAAGTAACCTTGTGCTAGATACTACTGCATTCTCGGAGATCAAGTGGACACGCAGCATAATGCTCGCCATGCGTAGCACAATATTGCCAAAAGTTATCAGTAGAAATCATTTCTTTCTAGCTTACAACGACGAGGTTTTCACTTTTAGCCCCCACAACTCAATGCACCTTTATGCTAAATCTTCACCGTAGACTAGATTCCTATACGTAAGCTTCTCTTGAAGATAGAAATTATTGAAACGTTCACTGAAGGGTTCTGCTCTCGAGAGTGGGATCCTCCAGTGGGTGGGCAGCATAATCTTTACTGTTGGTAGCATCATCTCCTCTAGAATACAAGCTATTAGTGGACACAGTTTCTTAACCTTCATATTTACGGTAGTAGGGCTTCAACCTGTAGATAAATCTCTATCTCTTAATGTAGCTTGAAGCTGTACGATTAGAAGCAACGTTTAGAGGCAACCGCTATCTAGATGTCTGTGACTTCCACATTTAATGACTATAGCGTACGCAACAAGCATCATGCTGTGTACTCGCTCGAAAATTAAGCTTCCTCTAACAACAATTTTCCAATAACTTTTACGGTACTTATGCACCAAACGCGCGGCGCGTCCCATTAGAATATGTTCACTCTCCCAAGAGCCACTTTTAGCCTAGCGATTCCGAGGTAATAATGCATGACAGGTTCTCATTCTTTTCACGGAGACCCACACAATTCAATTTAACTCGCGCTTCGAGCACCGGCTGAAAATTCTTCGGACTTTCTATCTGTTCAAGGACTCTCGTGCAGTTCTTTTCATCGATCGCGAGAGATTTCTAATACATTCAGTCAGAGCTGTTCTGTGTCCTCTATGAATCATTATGCTTCCACGCGGCACGCAACTATGACAGCGGCGTCTGTATCGGGAGTCGTTACGGCAACTTTCAGCGAATTTCTTGCACGCTCCATCGATTTTCCAACCCGCTTCTCCGTAAACTGACGTTTCTGCCGCTGCGCTGTATTCGAGGCTTTTTAATCCGCCATTTTATTCCTCTTTCCGGAGCGAGGAGCCTGCGAAACCGGCCTCGCCATCAATTCGTATATTCGTGAAAATTTTGTATATTTCAATCATTTATTTGTAACAAAAGTTCTACATGATCATTTCGTCGAAGCATTCGCCAAGTAAAGATGATCGAAAATCATTTTTTAATTTTTTACGCACTTGAATCGAATTCTAAAAGAATTGCAGAGTTACGCGCGCATAGATCATGTTAACTGACTGAGACAGCCTCATTTTTAAAAGCTGCCGTAGAACGCGCACGTTCGAAGTAATTACGAACTGCCGAGGAAATCACAGTAATTAAATCATGGCCCTTTGCGATCTCTGGTACCTTTGTACGGTGCTCCTTTTACATTCCCGAAGGCTCCGGCTATTGTAGCCTTTTGCATTCTTGCGACCCTTGCAATTATGACTTTTTAGTCTTGCTATGGTCTCCAGAACGTTGACTAGACAGCGAATTTTATGCAGCCATGATAGAAATGAGAGAGTCTAATTTAAAAGAATGAAAATGAAGGAATGAAACGAAAAATGGAAAGAAAAATTAAACAACATAATAATTTAGGTTGAATATTTTTATTTTGCATAAAAATCCGCTGTCTAACGATGACCCTTTCTATTTTTAATATTGTGGACCTTCTGTGACCTTCCGAATGCAGACAATTTTCTGTGGAACACAAAATTTTCTGGTAAAATCAAATTATTGTATAAAATAAAAATTGTCTCGATTCAGGAACGCTGACAGACAGACGCATCGGTAATTAGCCGCGTAAGCAGCGGCGAATGACAATGCAACCCATCCCGCGAATCACAGCGATATCTCCGCATGAAAGAATGCTATTGTGCGAGTTTATTATTTATTGTTTATAACAATATTATCCGAGGTCGGGCACGAGTCGACGCATTCTACGGCCGTTGTTATCCAACGTTCTTAACACCGTTATTTATTCACATTTACCAGCGATAATCGTGCTCTTGTGAATCCTCGGGTGTGCGACTACATCGGGTCGCAGCACTGCCTCGCGGATAAAAATTCGAACGCGGTGGTCCTTATCGGAATCCACGGAGAGATACTTTTCCTCTTGGAAAATATTTATGATCGCGTTCCCCGTAGGTCATGGGTGATCGGGTCTCGATCAGTTATCTCTAGATTCGCTAGAGGATAAAATTCCTGAAGACAATTGAACACTCCATTTTAGCTTACGTGTACTTCCATCTGCGTTCTCTCCCGCGTACAGAAAAACATATTCAATCCACGCCACGCTCTATTCTGAGAAAATAAGGATAAAATTAAAGAAAACAATTAGACAGCCCGTTTCAGCCGGAGCACTCTGTGCGTCGATGACGCGGCAGTTACCGTGCTTGATGGTCAGTTAGCTTTCGCTTCTTCGAGCAGTTTACGCGGCTCCTATTTTTGCGGACGGTAACGAGCCGCGAACGAAACAGGAAGGTGAAAATTTCGTCCAAGGCGAGACTCGCGACGCCTCGATAAACCGCGGCGCGTCTCGCTCGGTTGATTGTCGCGATGACTTGCAACACTCGCGATTAGCTTGCGGGAATCTATCGTTAGAATCGACTGTCAATGTTCGCGGGAACGTCACTCGGGCACGCGTAGCTCCGAAAAAATTCGAGGGGCTCGTTAAGCTTTCGTTTTGTTCGACGACGACGACGACGCCTTGGATCCTCGATCGCCGGATGATGAACAGAGCGGACGGGGTTCGCTATGGTGAATCGTTCGAAGTGACAGCGCGATATGTGTTTCAGATAAGCGTCCTCGTCCAGCCGCGAATTATTCACGCCGATCGACACCGTTGTCGTTAATGACGCGCCCGTAATTTTTCAATCACAATTGCCAATCAATCATACATCGTTCCGACGATCCTTAATTGTTCCCGTCTCATAGTAATCGGGCTCGTTCATCCTCACATCCGTCGTCCATGGAGCCACCCTGCTGGAAATGAATTTCATCTTTTTCACTTCAATTCTTCGGGTCAGAGAAATATTGGGTTGAGGACAAAGTTTTTTCGTATTTCAATGCAGAAATCAATCAAATTTTTTCCATATTTTAAATGAAGTTTAGTAAATCAAGTATGTGCCGTTTTGATCGACCACCCTTTGCCATTTTTGAGGTAAAACCCTCCATAATCCCGTCACTGTAGAAGTTCTGTGGTTTCTGGGCGAAAAACTTCGACACGTGATTTTTACAGGATTGTACAAAATTTCTGGTGGATTTATCAAAACTTGTCAGCCAAGCTCTCTTAATTTTTGACGGGTCGCGCCAAAGATGTCGATCTTTTAAGATTAGGGTAACGTCGAGATAAAACGGTTACGAAACGTTTCGAGGAATCGCGCCTGAAATTTTCTATCAGCTGTTGCTGAAACTGCATTCAGTGTTCCGTCGGCGTGCACCAGCAATTTGTTTCGCGATGAGAACTGTATTATCGAGCCGGTCATTATTCTTTATGCCATCGCCACAAAGAACGCCGGAGAAATGACAAAGACCCAATGAACTTTATCAGCGAGAGAGAGCGCGCGCGCACGTCGGAGTGCAGTGACACGTCGATGCAATTTGTCAGTCGTTGCACCGACGTGGCTCCTCTATGAAAATTATCCGGCTGGAACGTGGCCAATAAAACCCGGCCGAGAGAAATTACGCTCCCGAAACGAATATCAAACGCTTCTCCCAATTCTCTCATTGTTGGCTAAAAACCGGGTCGCGTTAAGGCGGAGGATTTTCCTTCTTTTTCACATTTTTCACGTAACGCGGCGAAATTCCTGCAGCGATTTAAATCCCATCCAGGTTCATTTCAAGTATCTCAAGAACACCATTTACATTTTATGCTCTGTAATCGCATGATTTATTTAAACGCCGCATGCTTTTGCAGGGTGAAATCATTCAGGATTCTCAATCCGGAAAACACATTTTTTATCGGTAAAATTCCCACAAACATGTTGGCAAACGTTTTATCATAAAATAATTATGAACGTCACTGATTCTCCAACTTTACGGGACACGTTTCGCGTGTGCTCTCCATTTTGTGTTGCGAAGCATGTATGGAAATCGAACGAGGACGTTCAGAAAGTGGTTTACACGAAAGAAAACATCGCATGCGATATGTAGCTGGTTACAAGTTGTTCACGTCGCTACCGTAAAACAAGAAATGATATCTCAGAAATGGCTTGTTTTCGAGACTTTTCCTATTCGTGTAGATAATAAATAGAAACCGAACCCATTCATCGCTGTGATCTTCATTTTATTAAGTCTTGTACACTTTCGCGTTTGTTACGAATGATAAATGCATAAAGTTAGCGCGTTGATTAGTCTGTAATTACCGTGCGCGCCGGTGAAATTAATGGTTTCTTAATTAATGGTTTCTCTTATCGACTGTTTCAGGTGAGTAGGCGATCCAAAGAACGTGCAACTCTCTACCAAGAGACGGGGAGGGTGAGTTAACTTGAGTTGAAAATCCTTAGTGGCGTTACACCGTAGCCTAGCGCTCATCCTCGTGCATCAGGATCATCAAGCGGAAGATCATTTATCAGACCATTTGATCCACGTGCATTCTTCCATATTCTCTACCGAAATTTTCTGACAGTCCTTCAAAAACAACTTCTAGAATTTTCTCTATTATTCCAACGAATTGCAATTCTTTCAAAATTTCTTTCTCACTTCTTGTGGTAAAACTAACTGTTCTAACCTTGTACTAACCAATATTTAAAATTGTTCTAACCAATATTTCACAAGTTATCGTCCTTTTAAGAGTGTCCGAATATTAGTGACTCCCACTGCATGTATAAAACTGCAAGGTGCAGCGAAGAACCACTAACAGACGACAATAGCATTCTCCTACACGGCTGAGTTATAGTAAAAGGTTCACCAATATTTACATGCACTTAACATTTCTCGTGTAAAAAACGTGCAGAGTGCCTTGAAACTGTGGACACATTTTTCACAACTTCTACCATGTTTATGTTCTATCGTGTTCCACATCCACTCTTATAATCTCAAATTTCATCTTTCAATATTCAAAAATTTGTATATTGGGTTGGCAAGAAAGTAATTTCGGTATTTTAAGGTGAAATAAAACCGATTTCTTTATTCTTTTATAAAGTTCATTCCTTGAATAAAAAAATTAGGCTCTATTTCACCTTAAAGTATTGAAATTACTTTCTTGCCAAGCCAATAAAATCTACTTATGGAAATCGATCAATGATACTAAACCTTGCCCAGTCTTGTACGCAACGTCTTCCACCTACGCAAGGAAACCAACTGATAGTATCGACATGATAAAGTGCATTCGATTGTCATGCACGTTGCGTTGCATCGAACAGGAAAAGACCTTTCAATAGTACGGCCGCGTGTTGTTTACGATGTAAAATCGAATAGAAATGGAAACACGCTGCCCGAGTAATTGATTTCCCTTCAATAATTCGTTCCACGTTTTTATGACGCATTCGACGGCAGACTTTTATCCGTGGAAATTGATTTTCGGTGAAAGGCGAGCCCGAACGCGGCAGTGTTTTAATTGGGAATGCGTGGCGGATAATTTCGGGGCAGCCAACCATTAAAACGGTATCCTATGAAGTATAAAGATAACTTTCATTCAAATGCACTTGTGACAAAATTGTGTGAAAACAATCATATAACTCAATTTTTCTTGCTAATAGAAAACAGAAAATTCTACGAGCAGGGGATCTTGAAAAAATGTCACAAAGCTTATTCCAAATGGTAAAAAATTAGCTTTCATTTTCGTGAATCGGGGACGAAAGGAAATTCGAGTGAAACAGCTCGAGAGAGAAATGCATAGAAAATTCGAAACGTGAAACGAAGCTCGGTCTTCCTTCTCCGGGGAAGAAGAATAGATGCTCGAGGAACGTGAAAAGAATTACGAGTGAGCTGCCCACTTAAATGATTGAGGAGCCACTAGGAGAGGTGAAAGGATTCGATGGACTAAAGAAAATTCTATGTTTCGGAATTCTACGGGGACGGGGCAGCGGTGCAGCGTGGCCGTCGCCGCATTTTTATGGCGGTCACGTAATTTCGTTGCATCGCCGCGGCGCAACGAGAGTCGCGTTAACGAAGACGAATCAATTATGTAAGCAAGTAGGTCAGAAAGGTTCACGGCCAATTTCGCCCGTGGGATTGTGTACATACTCTGTGGCGGCCATGATCACGCCGCCGCACCAGTAACTGGGGATCCTTGATGCTCACTTCGGAGATCTGAACGATCCAATTCCTTGAACCTCTTTCTCCCGCGGCATTAAACGGCCGCCTCGAAACGCAAACTTCAACGGTTTATTCTTTTTATTAGCGACTCCTTGTTGTAATACGCGATGGCCCCGCGTCTTGTCAGGTTGGCAGGCCTGCTCGATGCCCGATGGAGGTCGCCAGCTTTCTGCAACCTCCGGTTCCTCGATCTTCACGTACGATTAGGCAGATGCAACAAATAACGCGCGCTTCGAGCCGCAATATAATTAATTCGGAACATTTCGGCTTGTAAATATAAATTCAAATTCAACTTTCTGGTCTAAGTGAAAACTTATGTACTTGGCGGAATAAAATATTTCGTTTAACTACGATGGCACTATTAAATTTTTCAAATAACAATTTTTTAACTAGACACGAGCAAATACAATTTAAATATTGTTGTCGTCAGGCATTTTTCGAAGGTTCAATAATTATTATCGACGTATTCTAAGCTCTTGAAATGATTCAGATGATCCACGCGTCGGTTCATGCGACATTAAGTCGGTGGAGCAAAAGGAAAATTACCTCTCCGCGGCGCGATAATTGCGGCGAGAAATTCTCGGCGTTTCACGATCAAAACGATAATCGTTCCACGGTTTTTCCGGTCTCTCTCGCGAAGATATTTCCCGCGCCGTGGCCACAGTAAATCCCGGCGCTCTTATCTTCGTTTCCTCGTTCTGGCTCTCGAGTCCGTGCTCGAAATATGCGAACGATAAGATCAGACGGTCGGTCGGTCCACCGCGGAAAAAAAAGCTGGCCGATGCTTCCCCGGATTTTTCGCTGGCTTACCGCCAGATTAGTGTAACCGAGAAACTTTCGCGATGTGTTATTACCGCGATCTGGAGGGAATTAGGGGAAAAAGTTTAATGACGAATGCAGAGTTGGGCAGAAATTTTATTTAAATAAAAATGTCGAATAAAATGGGTTTTTTTCCACGTGGGTTTTTTCCACTTTATTTGAAATTTTTATTTAAATTTACTATTGTTTTTCACAATTCGGACCAAATGCATTAATTCTTCTAGCCTTGCAGAGAAATTGCTGATATCAAGTGTGTGAGATCAGTTATGCTCCCAACTGTATGTTTGACTATAGCATGTCCCCGGATCGCCTGCAAAGCGATCGATATCCGCGTAGAAATGTTAGGAACGCGTTACTCTCTGATTGCGAGTCGTGACTCGGCCGCGTATTTTCGCGCACGATATTTATTGCCGGGGCAGCAAGTTTTAAAACATCACGTCCGTACGTCGCTGTTGTTAACGAGGCGATAGTAATTTCTGATCTAGGCCACCGGTGACGTCACCGAACGGGACCTCGGGAGTCGAGCAACAAATTTCGAGCAACTAAATTAGCTACCGAACAGAATTGTTATCGCGAGCGTTATTCAATTACCGAAAGCACGATGACAAATAAGAACAGAGTCGCTGGAATATGTACGATTAATTCTACGAAGGCCGCGCGTCCGATTAGCCGCGTCAAATTGTCCATTCGCAACGATTGAGAACCGAACACGACAAATGTCGGACTGTTTAAAATAACGCTAAGATACTTTTGGCCAGAAAAACCGGGTTTCCAGACTGGAATCAAATACCGTCAAATTAATTATACAGAAGGACGAACATGAGAGTGATGGTGTGTCATCTTCGAGCGTCTCCTACTCAAGTGAACTTTGAACTATCGAGAAGCCGATCGAGGTTGAGCACATTGATCGAAAGGAGTCGGCACTGATCGAGGCGTTTGACTGGTGCCATTCAACGTCACTCGTTAGACATCCACGCCAAATTGGGAAGCGAGCTCTTCCTGCTCGCACGTTAATTAATCTGCATTTGCAAGAGGCAACTTCGGCGACGCAACGACCCATTTGCCGTGTTCCGATCGCGCGCGTTTTCCGTACCGACCAGTTTCGCGAACCTTTCGAACAATCGCGATCGCTTGGAGAAAGTTTACGGGACAACTCGGTTAATTAATAGGTTCGGCCGAGTTGACGCCGGGGAATAATCGACGCCGAATCGAGCGGGCACACCTTCTTTTCGCACGATCAATCGATGTTTTATCGAGCGAATTATGTACAAAGACGCCCGGGGATACACGCGAGAAACCACGAAAGCCTGACGTCCTAGAAATTTATAGGGGAAAAATTGTTTTTAGTATTCGCGGTAACGAACCAGGTGATCTGGTTTCGGAGAAGATTTTCTAATACAAAATTGAAGTACACGTGGTACACACCTGGTAAATCAAGTATCACCGAGTTAATTCCTTACGATTTAATGTATCGACACCTGGCCGCTCTCCTTCTCTCTCTCTCTCGGTGTTTGAATTAATTGCAAACATTTGCGTACACCTCCACCCGATAGGTGTGAGAACGGGCCAGGGAATGCGCGAGGCTGTGTTGGCTTAACGAGACACTTTCAGCGACGTTGGTTTAATCAGCCACGGTCATTATCTCGCGTCGACGACGAGCTTTATACGCGGCCGATATCAAACACCGCGATTCAACAGCGACAAATCTCCGCATCGTATTTACAAACGTATCGATCGCGGTGAAAAAAACCATCCCTCTGGTCAGCAACGCGTTCGTTCCGCCAACAACGACTATTGTTTGCCGTAATTCGCCGCGTCCTCTTTCATAATTCCTTCTCGAGTGTTTGTCGATGCTTCGAAACGATCATCGGAATGCCTCGCGTGGATTCCGATCGTTTTCTTAGATCATCAACGTCTCATTCCTTTCGTATACAGCGCGGAATAACTGAATCGATGGATACAGAGACGTGCTTGTTAAGCCGGACAATCTACTTGCTTACAAATAATTGCGTCGTTCATGAAAGGTAAGAGCTGACAGACTTGTGAAAGAATTCACAAACGATTCCAAACACTTTACTGCTATTGTGTACATCGTTTTGCAGTGATTATATCAAATCTTCGATTAAGTTCAGCAGAGAACAATCTGGTGTGTTACCTTCCCCTCCTACGACGCTGTTCCACTATTTTTCCCCGCATCTGACATATTGTAACGACACAGTTCGTTTCTTCGATTAAATATTGCATTTAGAGATGAACTTTTTACGCAACTACCGGAGAGAGAGAGTATTTCTGTAATCGATTATTGATAATTAGATACAGTACTAGATATTTAGGAGAATAGGTGTTCGGTACAATTTACATTTTCCACCGGGACGGTACTATGGAGATTGAGTGAACGCGACTCCTTTCCTGACTAGAGAGACAACTCCCGCTGATGGGTTCAGACAATCCATTTAGTCAAGAAATACTCGAGGGAAAAAGAGTCCCGGAAGAAAGAAATCATCTTTTCGTGAGCCTTTGACTGCGCATCGCTGGGGAACGAGATTCTCTGTATGTGTAGCACAGAAGAACGTCTTTACGCGTCACGTAGTACCTCGGTAATGATTTTTGTCAGCCGCCCGAAGGCAGCATTCGCAGTCAGCCGGCTAGAACACTGCTTTAACGGGAGCTGCCAGTTTCGTGCAGTGAGAAAAGATATTAAATTGGCATTCTGAAGATTCATTCATTCTCCAGAAAAGTCTCTACTGTAGTTTGCAGTCTACTATTATTGCTGCGTGTTGAATATGTTAACACTGGCTGCATTAACCCCTTGCCGTACCTTTTCTTTACAGTTACAGTGATTAGAACGTCTTTGCGCAGAAAAATGTCGTAGAAGGGAAAAGAAAATGTATATTTCCTGTATGGCTACACTGATCTGAATGCTCAACACTAAATCGAGCACTGAAAGCGATTCGAATGTTTCATCCCGTCAATATTTAGATTTCGTGCAATTTTTATTGAAATACGTGCTTGGGTAAATAAATTTATCGGATATCAATTTCCACGTAAGCAACGTCATCGTTTCAATAATTATAAAATTAAAAATGTAAGACCGGTTATTTCACCGACAGTGTAGGTTTAGTGTTAAGCATTGACTTTACAAACGAATCAAATTTGATTTCATCTAAGGAAACGCTTAACGCACTGATATTTGTTAGACTTTGTGAAGAACCTTCATCACGAGTCTGCCTCGTAAAATTACGGCAACGGGTTAAGACCGTACAAGAGTATGCGACAAAGGAACGATAATCCGAGCAAACAGTGCGCGAGATAAGAGGAATTACGGAGTCGATTACGTCGCGGTCGCGTTCATAGAGACCACGCGACTGTATGCAAACGACTTCGCGATCTTAAGCGAGAAACGAAAGCCTGGTTATCCTGTCGGAGTACGCTCGCCGCGAAACAGGCACTTACAGACTTTGTATATCCGCGCGAACGCTCTTGCATCGGTGCATCTTGTAAGTAAACATGTTTAGCGCCCACTCGAGAGTGTTTCCCCGCGGTTCTCAACCGTCCGCGTATTTCAGACCACCAAGGATGAAACTCTCCGTGCGAGTCCTTATCGCGATCGACGTGTGACACAGATGGCCGATCTTCGTCCTCCTTTATCTACCGATCTCCGGCCGTTTCTGCCCGGAAGAACACTTCGAAACCGTCTCGGATCTGAGAAACAGGTTGCCGCTAGTAAACGACGTTTTTAATAATGGTATAGCAATTGTTAGTGGCACCTCAGAATCACCATTCGAGTGCTGAGAGTTGAAATCACAAGAGCAAGAGCATAAATTTGAAGAAAGTTTTTAAGGATTGTAAGAACAAGAAATTTCTTTTCATCTGGTTTGATATTCTTTAAATCGAGAGTGCACTGACAGAATTCGATCGTTCGTGAAACCCGATGACCTTGACTGTAATCGAGATATACGAATGCGACGGTAATAAGAAACGTTGAGATACGCGCATCTCACGTAGGTAATTGATGAAGGATTAGGAATGAAACGTTGTAATATTCATGTGCAACACACCTTCGGGGTTAACGGCTAATCCTGCGGAATTCTCGTTTACAGGCGATTAATGTTGCATCCACGCACACGCCGCCCACGTATATTAGATTTGCGAATCTTCCGCGGCCCACGCTTGTCACTGTATCATAATACATACAACGATTCCTCGAGACCTCGTCAGCCGCACACGAGACAGAATCCCAGTGATTCATCGATACCTTCGACTACCTCTTACCAGTTTCCTCATCCCGGCAACGTGGCGGATCTCGGGGTCCACTTTTACTAGCAAAAATTCCGCGATGGCCTAATCGCCTCAACTATTGCGCAGTCCGGGAAATACGCAGTGAATCATTCGATTTATTTGTTTGCATGTTTGTACGTGGCTTTCATCAAATAACGAAATCGATGTTGCGTACCATGATACGAATTTATTGGAGGTGTGCGGGACCGGGACGGGGTCTTGAACCCGTCGTGTACTCCCGAAAATTTTTGGGATTTCTTAAAACGCTGTGATTCGGCGGAACGCGCAACGATCGATTTTCCGGTGGAAGTTCGAGTTGAACACCGGCTGCCGCGATTTTTATCGAAACGTAGGCTTGAACTTGTAAATTCCATTACCGCCAAGGCTGCGAATGCCCGGCGGGACGGCCGTCCAATCAACGCGAATTCGCAGCTAACTATACGGTGAATTTGTATGAACAAGTAGCGGCACAATTTACTATTTAACGAACTGCCGTAATTGTGCAATTGCGCCGTACCTGTGCAATCTGATTAACGGAGGCGATCGCGGCGGAATTGAAATAATTTTAACTTCAGCGATGACTGGACAGCGGATTTGATGCATTTATAAGAAAACCGAGTAGATGTAATTTAGAATTGTAAACAAACTAAAAGAATTTAAATATGCTGTTATATTATTTGCAACCTGTTAAACATATTAAGAGAAAGAGTAAATTTCATCGCGCGAATTTTCTCTTTTAATTAATTGATGGTCAACACTACAACCGCCATGCATTAACCCTCATTCACGGAAATAGCCCCGTCAAAGATCCTAGTATAATAATTAGACTGCGGATCTCTGTGTATAAAATGTATAAAATTTTAGGGAAATTTACATAATTTCAGGACGACAGCACATTATTTTTCATCTATTGAAATTATTAAGGGAAGAAATAGCATTCTACTTGATTTCTATTCGTTCTAATACTAATTCACCCATCCTCCTGTTTTTCTTTTTAATTTTCAATCCGAGATCTTTCGAACAAACAATACTCCGCCTAATAGACGCGCTATCGTGTTCCAGAGGATGTCTCCGCTTATCTTAGAGTCCCGAAACACTAACACTGCAATCTCGGAGTGACTCAGCTGCAGATTACGCAGAAGTTCACTGTTTCTCCGAGGTCTGGGAAAATATGAACGGCAATATTGAACGGCTCCGAAAGATACTACGAGGTTGTTTACAGAAAGCTTATTCTAGAAACACCATTTATTCATAAATAGACTGCAGATTTTATGGAATTATGACAAAAAAGGACACGTACAATTTACAGCAGTGGCCGAATTAAGAAGATTTAGATTAAGAAGTGTATTAATTTCAGCGTAATAAGAGAAACAAAAGAAGAAAGAAATGTGGTTCCTGTGGCTTGCAATCGCGGTGACGCAGACATTTTTTATTTTGCATAAAGATCCGCAGTCTATTCACGAACAACCGCTATAACGAACACCAACTGAGAACAAACAGTTTCCTCTCATTATAATCCGACTCGTCACTTTTTCTGCTGCACCACGAATCCTCGATCTCGGTTCCCAGGAAATTCGGTCGAGCGTGATCGATCCGTCGGGGAAGCCGCGTTTTCATCGACGCGGGTCGCACGCGATCATCAAGTTTGACCGTCCCTTACGACCATTAAACTGCGCTGAATCCCCTCGTTGGACGCGCACGCGGTCGCTCGTTTTTAACGCGTGTCGGCTTAGAACGGTTCGCTCGCGTTAATGCTCGAACAAGCACACGAACGAACGTCGTCAATCCGATCGGCGTTGTGTGCGAGTGTTCTCTGCACACGTATTGTCGTCGTCGGTTCATTCATAAAGGGGAACTTCCTGAAGTATATCCGCGCTCCTCTCACCTGGTCGTCATGACAACAACGGCTGTTTTCATTCATGCCAAGTCTCGCGTATTACGCACGCCACCAGCGATTTCCTTGGAACGTGACTCACGCGAGTCCCGCGAACCCGCTTGCTCGCGTTGTCAACAGACTTCGGCTGTCATTAAAACGCGACGGAGAGAAAACTTTACGTGTCCGCGACCAGTTACGTAACGACACGCCGCGCGTGGTTTCTGCTCGATCTACTAGTCTCTTCGGGGTCCGTGCGCGAGATAAGGAACAACGTTAAAGAATGTTTCCGACAAAAGTTAACACTAAACTTACCACCGTCGGTGAAATGACCGGTTTCATATTTTTCATTTTATGATTATTGAAATTATATATGAAGTTGCATACACGGAAATTGAGTCGATAAATTTTTTCGTTCAGATATTGTACAATACAATTGTTACAGACGGGAAGAAATTTTTATATGGTTCCTGCATCTTGTAAGTGAAGAAGAAATTTTTTATTTTGCATAAAGATCCGCAGTTTGTTACATATTGTTGTAGCTGATGTCCAGACGAATCCAATGACCTAGTTTACCATGTCTTTAAGTCTTAAAATAATGCTAAAATAGTTTGTGCGCCCTAACGACCTTGATCGTTACCTATATTGACAAGATCGCCCTTCTGAGCGACCTCCAGAATGTCAGAGAGTTCTACTTATAATTGGTGATAAACAACGAGCGTCAGCTTGATAACTTTGCGAAGGTCGTCGAGACGAGTGTGATCCTGTAATTATTGGATGTGGGTCACTTAACCTTTAGCATTTGGGTGGCGACTCTGGGGCACCGCTAAATATTCCTATTAATATCAGTCATGTAAAATAATTGTTACCCTATTAAAATTATTTTATATCAAATGAACTACTGAACATTTGAGTATTGCATGAGTAAATTGCACCCCAGTTTAATATGCATAAAATGAAAAAAATCATACGGGATGGAATTATTCTACGTCAGAAGAAATGTTTAGTTTTCGTGTGAAAATATTGGGTTGGCGAGAAAGTAATTTCTGTATAACTATAAACAATAAGTTGTCGAGTAGATATTTCATAATAATCTGTAAACACTGACCAACACACGAGCCTCACCGAACTTTAGCAACCGCGCCGAAGAATGTCCACTGTTGATCGAATCAACCGAACAGTTTCATCAAAGAAAGAACCTTCAATTGCAGCCATCAAAGGGGCCAACTGTTTCTATCACGGGACTCGGTCCCGGTTAAGCGTCCCACAAATTCGGTCGTCGAAGTCTATTAATGGCGAGACTGCTGCACAGCGGCGCACGTGACTCACTTCCGTTGGTGCCTGGTCAGGCAATGCACAATTGCGGGTCTAATCGCGTGTAGTCATTCCTTACTAATCGGTACACGTGATCTACATGTCGCTCCGGCATACTCTGATGACGTTGGAAACGGCTACCTCTCTTTCGAACACTTATCTCTCGTGTCCACTGGCACGAGCGACGCGACGCGACGCCGCTTATCCGTTCCGACGGTAATTACTGGCCGAAGTACTCTCTCGCTTCTAAAAACTTCCCGTCGTCGCAGAGATTACATCGCGACTCCGAACATCTTCGAGAATGTACACTGTCGGACAAAAGTTTCGGCGGCGGCTCGATCATATAGGTATACATCCCTTCTTTTTTTTTATTTAAGCTCTTCAGACCCTCGAATGGTTCCATTTCGATTTACAATTTGGTGTTACAGTAAACTCGCCTTGGTGCGTTAATGGCTGACCGGCCAAAGTCATAAAGAAATAGTTTCCCTACACGATCTCTGTCCCTGCTCGGAACAGGCGATGGGAGCTAGATCGCGACTTTACTGTATGTACAATGCTACAGAAAAGAAGAAAGAAGGAGGTATGTTTTCAATAGATAGCTTAGAAAGGAATGGACATAATTCCTCTATAAGTACGTCAACATTTACGTTTACTGTGGGGAACTGTAAAGCCAACAGACAACTAAGATAATCCGGAAAGATAAGGAAGCTGTAGTTTTGGTGTTCTAATACAATGTCGAAGGCATCCTCGGCATCACCAGGCAATGTCGAAGCATGGAAAAGCATGTAAATGTACTGTGTACATGTACATGTAAGAAATATCACTTTGCAAGTCGTCAAGGTAATCAGAGTCCATTTCGAGCTTGAAAAGAGGCACTCGACGAACAACGAACCGGAAAGGGTGGGGCAAGCCGGTTAAAAAAATTCGTCCAATTTGTCCGATCTCCTTGGATCCGCTTATCTTTTCGAACGGACTATGTAAAAAGGAGAGCATGATGGTGTAACTTCAGTTTTCAAACTGTCTTCATTGAAATAACTGCGACAGACATTGAAGATCAGAGGCTGGCGGACATCACGCATCCAGCAGCCTCACCTTGGCAGCTCCATTAAATTGGTGTCACTGAATAGCCGAGTCGAAAATGAAAGGTTCAACTGCCGAAGGCGGCTTCCAGGGAATCTTGAAACGCGACAATTATCCGCGCGTTGTTACGTGCGTGAACCATAATCGTGGGAGCGGATAAATGGCATTCCGTCACCTCGCAATATCCTGTTTTCTTTGGAGTTTTCACCCGCGCCCCTTTTGTTGGCCACGCTGAAAACTGGGACAACAAATATCGATGCGGCACGCCTTTATCAGAAAATTTGTAATATCCTGTCCCACTTCGCTCTTTCGCTTGGACCACGGTTTCTTTTTGCGTAACGCCGCACGAGCGACGTAATTCCGAGGAAATTAGCCCTGCTCGTTCAGCGGAAAAATGTTACAGGGGGATACTCTGTTCTTGGGAAATGTCTGCTTTAATATAGCGCTGCGATTGTTTCAAATCACCCGGGAAACGAGATACGAGGATCTCACGTTCTTCGCCTCTTTTATGATCCGTGGCTACGCCTTGGTGCCTTAATGGCTGACAGGCCAGTTTCGTGAAAGTTTTGCTTCGCGTTTATTGTTCGTACTGTTTATTGTCGAGTCTGTTCGTGTATTTCTTGGTTCGCTTCTGCCCATTTAACCCTTTACACTCGGAGCTGGAGTTAACTGGAAAATTAAACATTTCTTTCCAGCTAAAAAATTTCCATTCCCTTGAAATTCAAATTTTATGGACATGAAATTGATATAATACCTAAATGTTTAGTAATTGATTAGATACCGACCGATTTAATAATGTAAACGATATTTTGAATAATGGTACAGCAATTTGTAGTGGCGCTGTTTTTAGTAGCAAAGAACGCTTCGAAAATTTCGTGATCTACCTCTCTCCGCTGTTTCGAACCCACTGCTCGAGCAGATAAACCCGCAACGACCCACGAAATTACGCGAATCGCGGACAAAAAGTAGACCAGGACACTCTATCTCTCTCTCTCTCTGTCTCTTTCTCGGTACGAGTCCTTATCTCACAGCCTCGAATTCATCTTCCGCTTAGAAAAATAAATGGCCCATGAAACCTAGACGCAGAAGAAACACCATTCTTCGCTTTAACGAGCGCACTCCGATAAATTTCAGTGTACGGTATGCGACGACGAGTTGCTCGACTTCCATTCGCGTCTTCATGACAAAATGGAGAACGATCGTACGAAATTAATGGTCTACTTCGTTCAGAGGCGGTTGATGAACTCGTCTTAGCCTACATTACAAAAGAAATTCAATTACGAGATTATAACTGGTGGATTATAAGGTGGACAATTTTGCATAAATTTAGTACAATTATTATCGTTTCGAGACCTGCAAAAGCTACTCTAGCACAGGAAATAAGATCATATTTTAATCCACTTTCTTAAAATTCCATGAACATCCGCAGTCTACTGATTGCAAATGGAACAAGAAGAGAATCCGCACGGTGTTCCATCTCGTTTCAATAAATTTCGTAATCGGGCGAGTTAATACGTCGGAGAAAGTGGTATGCCTGCAATGAAATATCGCGCTCCGTCTAACTTATCTCGTTGGAATTCACGAGGACGTAAGCCCACAAATTACGCTGTAATGGTCTGTTCGTATACTCGCGAGAATAAACGATACGTTTAGACTTCTCGCGTCGGACCGAAATCTTCGGAATCGTCGAACGCGTTCGCGGGATCTGCATGAAAGTCGAAATGTTTGTGTTCCGATTTGCGATTCAACTGAAAACGTAATATTAATAAATTTCGACGAAGAAGGGGGGGGTGCATAGCATTAGTAACAGCCGACGCAGCACGCTATAATATTCGCTAGGCGTGTGGTAGAATCGTGCTGGGAGATAATTTGAGTACTTCCAGATCGAAATGGTAGGATACATTTTCTTAATGTCAGACTGGAAACCGATTTTGCAATAATTATAAGCTCGACCACCGCACAGTACTGCGATTCGAGGTGCTGGCTGGTCAAAACCTTCTTTATGACTAATAATTTTTTTGCTTCTTCGTATAACGTATCTACACACGATATTTCTCCAAAACATATTTATACAATCCAATAAGATGATTGTTTTTCCGAAAATTCCTTCAGACTTCCACAAATTCGGATCGTGAAAATTTACACGAAAAGGCAGTTTAAAATTTTTCAGAGTAAATATTTTTCAGGATATTTCATAGAAATTTTTATTATTAGACACCGCGGATTTGTATGCAAAATAAAAATTTTCTACCTGAATTGCAACAAACTGGAGAGATATAGAAGTCCAATTTCTTTCTTAATATATCTAATATTTTGAAAGAAATATAATAGTATGTTTGAATTTTTCTAATATTTTTGCTGTCTTAGATTGCACCTACTAATTTTTATCATAAATGCATAAAATCCGCTGTCCATTTACTATATTTCATAGAAATATTTTCGAGGGAACGCGTTTATCAACTTCATAATACGAACATGGCAAAAATGGTAAGCCAATTTCCGGCATTTGGTTGGCTCGCGGTGTACAGGGTGAACGAGATAATTGGAATTACGCGAACATTTCCGGTAATCAGGGGCGAATAGAAAAACGGAGTCAGACACGGCAGACCGTTTTATTTATGACATAATTGTACAGGGTGCACTACGTGAGTGGAATCGAGCGAATAGTACACTGCACAGCGTAGTAGACGTATAATTATACAATTGTAGCTATAGTGGGGAATATTCTGTAGAATATTTTTAATTAAAACTATAAACTTCACAGTGTACGAACACGATGAGAAAATCATAAAAATAAATGTCTTGAGTCTTTTAGTTTTAGACATGCTTTCGTGATCCTATATTCTTAATTCACCAGGTATGTATATTGAATGACTACACAGAGTCTTATTCACGACAAGCTTCCTTCGATTTACGGTCTCTTTCACTTAGCACGTTAATTAAAGATGAAATAGGAAAATACTAATTTGCAATATTTCATTATTATATTGTCGAAGATAATAATAGAAAAGTAAGAATCGGTCGGACGGCATTCTTCAATAGCGTTGGTCAAGGTACGTTCTGTACAAAATTGTTTTCCCGTCGAAAGCCCGCGGGTTACAAGCGACAAAGCCTCGCGCGAGCATTGCACGGGCAATAATGATGAAATTTCCGTCATTACCATTTTACGGGAATTCGCGGAAGCATAAAGTGTGCCAGGCATCTCGCACGGCAGGTAACTCTCGTCGAATCGCAGCTCTCCGTGAGTCAGAAAATTCGCGTTACCTATAAGCAGAAAGTAATACTGCTGTCGGCGTTTCGCCGTCGAGTTTTATTATTTTTGAACCTGTGCGAATTCATTTTGACTTCACCGTCTGAGAATTACTGTCTAATCATTTCCCTCCACTCATCGATCATCGTCGATGCTTCACAAGCACTCCCTAATTTCTCTTTCGTTCGGAACGTAATTTCGTTTTTCGTGTAGAGGTGACGTTGCTTTCATTTGTTATTAACAGACTGCAGATTTTTGTCCATTTATGAAAAAATGAAAAACTGCTACGAAAAAATTGGCTTTTATTTTCCCATAACTTTTAATTACTCACGTATAGTATGTATTTACAATCTAGAAAATTTAAGTAATTTCATTGAATAAAAATGGATTTTTATGTTGTAATTGTAGGTTAAGAAAATGAAACGACTTTCCGAACGGCCAAATATATTTTTCCAACAAATCCTGTGTTTATATTCATTATCAGTCCCGAGGTAAAATCGTGTCCGAGATAAAGGCTAACCGGTCTCTCGTCGAGGAAGCCGGAAACGTATTCGTCACCGGGATAATTGAGCAATAAATAAGATTTCGTTACATGTCGGATGGGGAATCATTCCCGGCAAGTGCACGTCGACTTTTCACGGTGACGAGCTCGCATTTCTACTAAAAGTTTCTATGCATCGTGAAATCCGTTCTGTTTCGAGGAGGGAACGTGAAAGTTTGCCAGGTCGCTATTCGAAACATCGAATACAATCCAATTTTCTACTTAATTCGTACATGCGAGGATACCTTCGGCGGGGAAGATTGATGGCCGGGCAACCAGGCGTCGTCGTTGAAAATAGGAATCATCTAGCGCAGAGGTGGCCAACCTTTTACATACCATGCGTCAATTTTTGTCGCATACCTACGTGAAATAAGCATGTCAATCTTATATTATTAATGAATTTCATTTGACCATCGTAAAAATAATGGCAATAAATTAATATGTTTAATAGGTCGTTCGGAAGGTTATTTCGTTTTTCGTCTAGAGGTGACGGAGGTTTTGCTTCGGTGAAATATAAAACGGTAAACTAGATTAGAAAAATTTCAGAATACTGTAATGTTTTTAATACGTAACGAAGTCATTAAGGGATGAAATCGATTTGCATTTCATTCCTGCTTCCCACAATAAGGTCTTAAATTACACCTATTCATTGTTGCCATAAATGCATAAGATCCGCTGTCTAGTAATCATCCTATGCGCCACAGGTTGGTCACCCCTGACGTAGCGGCTCGCAGCCGCTGTCCCATCACCATTAATCCCGCGAGAATAATTCCCGGTGTTCGTTCCACGGGGAAAGTAATTGTTATTTAACGCGGTATTTTTTCCAAGTTTCCCTTTCGCCGGATTATATAATTTTTCGGTTTCGCTATGCGGATGGGATCAAAGTGTATTATTTCGACGATCATGCGGGCTCGTTCTAACCGGTCGGGAATATGGAACCACATTCACAATTATTAATAACCAGTTATGGAGCGTAATTGATTACCGGGGGGTTGATTTCGTCAATGCGCGAAACCATTCCCGGATAAATGCAATGTAACCGCTGGCTACCGGTCAGCTGCACCATTTCTAACGCAGCCCTGATGCACTCTGCGCGCGACCGCCGATGCATTAAAATTCGAAGCGCACGAAAGTCTAAATAAATCATGGGAGAAAGCCACGCGGTTCCATCCGCTTTTAACAAATTCGATGTCGACGTGAATTATTCAGTGTCCGACTTCTTATTTCTTCCTTTCCGGATGGTTTTCGCGGCACAACGTAATAAACCTTGCGCCCTGACGTCGCTCACTTTTCTGCGAATTCAGAGAAATGAAATTTTGAATGATGTAACTTGGATCTCTCTATGTTATATATTTTATATTATTACACATGTATAAATTATAACAATTTTAAACTTATGTAGATTTAGATTTTGTTTGTACATATTTCGTTAATAAATTCTAATTACTGCGATCAAAGATGATTATCTCATTAAGTAAAATTCGATTGATTTCTATTGGCCGCCGTACTAGAGAAGAATGAACAAAAGCTTGCGTCTCCATACACAGAGAATATTTCCCGTCGATCAGAATCATATTCGAAGGATGTGTAAACCTATGAAAGATAAGAAGTTAATCGCAGTGATAAGTGCGCCGAAATCGTTGATCAGACAATGCGTCCTTGTATTGTTCTATTCCGTTACAACCTCGACTGTCCGTTGCCTCGTTTCCGAAAAGGTGAAGTTTATCTGGCTACGAGAACTTTATCTTGTTGGTCCGATAACGTTGTCTTTCCCCGAAACTTTTCGAAAGATCAGTTTATCTTAATTGCGGAAAGGTGTGTTAAAACACGGAAGTGCGGCCAGTTTTATTACGCTTAACGGCGGCATCCAGAGCGGAGAAAGGCCTGCTCGTTGCGAGGCGAACAATTATGTCGTATCTCGCCGGTCTTAAAGAGGTTCCGGCGAACCAGCAGCAGCAGCAGCAGCAGCAGCAGCGTCGCGATGCTCTCCTTTCTTTTTTTTTCTGCCGCGAGAAATCTGGGTGAATCAGGCTCGTTTCGCCAAAGTACGCTTGATTTTTTTTTTCACCGCGCGAATGGACCGACAATGCCCGGCAGGTGTTCGTGCACGCGTTTTACGTCTTACTCCATTGTTTATCGCGTGCGGCACTGTTCGAGAGCTGTTCAACAGAAAAAGGGACCTATTTAGAGGCCGGTTAAACCTGGTAATTAAATTAGTCCGCGGCGTTTCAAAGTTTCCGCCGTACACTCATGCAGATTTCCGATAGTGAGTCATTTTACGATCGGTCACGTCTATGTGTGCGCGAGTCTCTCCGCAGGTGAAATCACTCGCCTTCTCGGTGGATCGAAGCCGCGTTTCTCGAATTCTTCGCGCGCGTCATTCGATTCACGATGACGCTGATTATCGCCAAGATTGCCAGCCTTGATCTACGATAATGTACTAATCGATCGAGACTCCGCGTGAATCAAACGAACCGGGAGCTTCGGTTTACGACGATGTCTTTATTGCGACTTCGCCTTGAGACGGTCCTTTCTATCGTATCAGGCTGCGATAAAAAATCCGAGATGTAGTTTATCGTACGCATATACATGTTTCCTAACACCAACAAACAAACGTAAAAGAATGGAATAAAGAAAGTGAAGTTTAGTTCCCGATGTACACGTACAATCCGATTCCAGGGATCGAAGTCGACCGCGATCCTCCTTTTTCTTGTCAGGCATTCCGCGACCCGACGATTACCATAATCAAACTGTATACCTGCACCGCGCTACCACAACACCGGGCAACGTGGACCAAATATTAGGTTGTAGTCTTGTAGACTCCCGAGAAAAATTTTCCCTTTCGAATTGCTACCTGGCCGGACAAACGAGAACAAAGTGGTCGATGAAAATTATACAATCGACAGGAAAACGGGTCTTACTTTAATTTAAGCACTTTAAACCCTTCTGGGTTTATTTCGCTTTACAAAAATAACTACAAGTGGATACAATGATGTATCGAATACATTATTGTATAATAGTGAATATATTGTATTCACTTCAACTGTCTAATAATAAATATTGGCGCTGTAATGTCTCGCACATTTACGATTGAGAGGAGCAGTTTAAGCAAGTGTGTCCTCGTTCTGAATCATATTCTGGACATTGCCAGATAATATGATTAAAGTCGTGAGCTTCTGCTCGGCATTCACAGGAACCTGTCGGACGCATTGTGAAGGGAAACGGTCCGCGTGTTTCTATTCGCGACGTCTGCGTCGAATTCTGACGAAACTAGGTAAACACCTTGAAACGGTGGCGAGTTCGTCAACCCTGCGAGAATGACTCTATTTTTCTCGACAGAACGCGACGCATCGGGCTAACAGAGCGCCTCCTCTAAAACTCTCGCCCACCTTGTCATTATGATTGGAAACCCTTTCGTGGAATCAGGTCAGGCAGCTGTCTCGTCGGGTTCTCGCACACCTCTGTGTTCATCCTCTTCGTCGTGGTCCCTCGTCCCCAGCTAGCAACAAAGCCCGGCGAATGTCGCGTGTACACGTCCGACGCCCACGTTTCTACACCCTCGTAAACGCACCGGCATAATAGGATCCTTCGCGGGTCCTCCCTATTGTCCACTTACGGTCAAAGTCTTTCCTGTAAAGCGCACGAAAAAACTCTGCCCAGCTTTCCAGTCCCCATGCCTTCTTTGTTCATTGGAACTACACCGAGACCTTGGTCTCCGCAACCTGGATACTCGAAGGTACCCGGCTTGTCTCAGCAAACTTTTCCAAATTTAATTAACCGATTGACCCTTTGTCTTACATTTTTCAGCTGTTCTATCTCCGCTCCTGATCTGTTCTTCATACCTTATGCGATACAGTTTTTTTGGATGCACCTCCTGGTCAATATTAAGCATCAACGAACCACGTTGCTTCGTTAGTACGTGCTGGACTTTCGCGGATTCTTATAAGCGAATCAGAACACCAATTCCGAACTGTGGAATTCGTTTTTTGGTTGGCAGAACGGAAGCTTTGTCGGTACATACAGTGATTCCCACTATGTAATATTCGGATACTCTTAACAACACCGGAACTTTTTTAATATTGGACTATGCGATTTGAACTTTTTTTTTGGGAAGCTAGAGCAATTAATTTACTACAGGATGTGGAAAGAAACTTTTTCAAAAATTGCATTTAGTCGGAATTGTAGAGAAAATACTGAAAGTTGCATTTTCCAACTTTTAAGAGTGTCCGAATATTAGCAGCCTGGAACGAATTAACCGCGTAAGTCGAGGACTAACCGTACGTCTACTTCTCTAAAAATTTGGTATTCAGATTGGTTAATAAAAGTTGAACGGCAGGAGTAACCGTAAACTATTGCGAAGGTGCTCCATTAAATGATAATCGAGCCGCCAATCGGACATAGAACGTATTATTACGGTCCGATAGCCATCGGTGACACTGATCGAGAGAAACACGCTATCGATGAGATTACGATCGCGGCGAATTATATCACGAATAGTTTATTATTCAATGGTCAATTAATAACAATCGCTGTTATTGAACTTTCACTGGATAATCGAAAACTTTCATCTGCGGTCGAGTGTTACCCATTTAGGACCGGAGCGCATATAGGATTCCGCCATATCGCTGAATGGAATAGTTTCTTTTATAGTTCGGTACCGTTATCCAACGACAGCGGGGGTTCTGCTGTACGGAGTACCGTATAAGGAACGAAATAAAAATACGCGAAGAGTTTAGGCGGTCCAGACGTTGCGGAGTGCCCGTTACAAGCCGACGCAATTACGTGACCAGGAAAACGTATTAGCCTAAGCACCCGCCTTCGAAATTCGTCGGTCGGTACCAAGCGGCTACTTCTGGCGATTGTGTGGCGAGCAATCGGCAATTTTTGCCAACCCGGAGCAACTATTCCAGGTGAAACGTGCGTCATCGCTCGGCGAAATTCGTGTCAGCTCGGACGTGAAACTGCCGGCTCGTAAAGCAGATAGAAACGTTGATAAATATTTAGATGGCAGGAAAGCGAAGAAACGACGGAACACAGTTTCTTTCGATTTCCCGAGGCGCGCTGCGTGCGCTCGTTTACTTATCCGATTGGAACTTTTTTCAAATGGAACCCGCATCTTCCATCTGTCTTGAATCCGTCGGACTTTTCATTTTTCGCGTTCGCCGTGGATCAAGTCGAAAGCGTGTTTACGTTTAATTATTTACCGGATTCATTACGCGGTAATGAAAGCCGTCGATTCTGCACGCGTACACGGTTACGGTTTATGAAAGCTCGGACGGTTTTGGTTTTATTCGCGGTCCACACGTTAGAGCGTTGATCCGTAACCACTTTGACACGTTCACTGTCCCATGACTCACGTGTGGATCCAGTCGGTGTTGCCTCAGGAATTCACGGCTCACCTGTGGCAAATCCAGTTTCGATTCGGAAGTCCGTGATCGAAGCAGAACCTGGGCGTCTCAGATTCGAGGGCCACCCTAGCGAATTTCGTTTCGACTAACGGTGAACGAACGGTACAATTCGAAACGGCGAGAGGACAGGATCACTTCGAAATATTTTTCAACCGTTCTAACCGCGGTAATCAGAAAACACTGTATTACCGATCTACACTTTCGCCGTCGCGCTATCTCTTCATATCATTAATTACCAATGTCCCGGATAATTATTCAAAACGTTCTCCGAACAAACTCGCTTTTCTGGAAACATCGGCGATTATTAACCTTGATATACGTTATCAGTTTTGGACCTTAAACTGGTCTGTAGTTATTTGATTCGAGCGTTTAATAATGCACGATATCACTGGCCGGGTCGTTTAAAGTCTTCCTTAACAAGATCACTCGACCATCTGAAATATTAAAGAGTTCGATGTCGCTCGACCAGTTCCCCAAGTTCTGCCCGATGAAACTTCCACTGATGGAATTTCTAACTCTCCTGTCTCGCACGTACTTAATGAATTTTCGAGCTGTCGATTCGGTAAGTAATTAACACAACATTTGTGCCTATAGCTACAGCTAATTATATCTCCAGCACTGTTCTTGATTTTCCTAGTCATCCTTCCGTGCAAATTATCTGCGGTTCTCATTCACACTCTTATGTGCCCATAAAATTGTGAAAGTGTCTTGTTTCGAGATATTTAAAGGAGAAGGATATTAACACTAAATGAATCCAATAAAAAATGTTGAAGAAACGAGTAGTATATCTAACGGTTCGTTTATGATAATATCGTAAAAATTTAAATGTAATGATTGAAAGTTGAGTTTGAATTTCGATTTAAATTGCTCACGATTATGAAACTTTCATAATTGTAATGTGCAATTATTACCGTTGAAAACATAATTTCTCTCGTACAACTCCCGTCGAAATTAGATTCGAGTAAACAGCAAAAACCTAACCGAAACATAGTCATCGTTTCTTAATGAATGTAGCGATCAAGGCACTGCGAGAGGTTTGCACTCTCGCAGAACGGCATGTTATGTTAAGCGTTTTCTCAGCTAAATGGATTATAAGAACACATCGGCAGAACTTGCTACCCTGTAATTTCAGACATTTAGTCTGATTGAGCTATATGGCAACACCTGGCGCACCTTGAGGATTCTCTCGCGCCTCCGTTGCGAAATGAGAAAGGTGCAAACCAGTACCAAGAGTAAACGAGTCTGATACATTGTTCTATCGCTGTAATTGGTTCATATATCGCAAGGATGGTTGCTCTTGAACAGTTCGCGAGCTGTATGGACATTGAGAAATCCATTAGTAAGACGTCGAACAGTGTTGGGTGCAATCTTACACATCATCTCGGAACTTGCAACCATCGACTGTAGATCATGATTGAGTACAATGTGATTTGGAACACGTTCTATTTTCTGTTGAGCGCTGTGGCTGCGTGGACATCGAGAAGATCATTATGCTTCGTACAGACCTGAATATTTCGCCGAATTTGCACCGAACGACTTCTTAAACACGTTCATTTTACAGCCATTCTAGATTTGGACGTCTTTAAGGCGTCTCTTTTAAGGTGTAACGTTTTGTAGGTGTCTATAATGCATGCGGAAAAGTTCATCGAAACCAGAATTGACGCTATTCCCAGGTTTTCCACGATTTCGTACACTTTCAAAGAAATACGAAGAACTTTCTAAACAAAGACATCGGTGATTTAAATCATCAGCATAAGTGCTAAATGCGTAACACACAAATGAATCATTTTAAATATCATTTCAAGACAATAGAGTGTTAAAAGTCAGTTAAAAAATAATTACAAAAAACATATATTTATCAATTTTACATTTCCCAGCGAGAGCTTCGGGACAGGGGTCGGTTGTTCCCCTGAGGAAAAACAGTGGAAATTCGTGTGAATTATCGCGCGAGCCTCAAACCGGCTGGAAAACCCGCGGGACAAGAAAAATTGTTCACCTGTCGCGTAACTAGAATCTGCCGATCACGGCGCGACGCGACGCAGCCTCGGGGCGACGCGACTCGACGCGGCGATCGAGTTGTCTGCGGTTTTCTCTCTGTGCGGTCGTTGGATAACGTCCAGCTCGGATCACCTTCGATGCGAATGTGTGGCATAACTTTGACACATTGATCTTAGGCCGATAAAACGCGGCAAAAGAGCGTAACATGCGGTCACGCTTGCTCATGGAAAAATCGGAGCGAGCCGGGGCGGCTGTGTCCGTACGTTCTTCCTGTTTCATGGCTAGGCGTCATCTATGGCTCGATGTATCATTCGCCGAGCGTTATCGTGTCGTTTGTCGCGTAATAACACAGAAACGCAGTTGATCGTGACTTTGGACTCTTCCGTTTTCAGCTGCAGCCACGCGAGAAACGGCAAAAATTCGCTCCGGTTTTCTGCTCCGCTCTTATCGGACGCCGCCGTATCAGCGGAAACTGCAAAACGCGTGTTACAATTATGCAACAGTCAAGTTTTCTATTCGGATCGCCGATATTTCTTGCGATCTTTCTGCGCGAAGACACGTTGACTTCTCGATCACACAAAGTACAAGTTAAAGTCAACGTGTTTAGGGGAAAAAATCGTTGAAACGAAAATTCTTTTTTGTCATCGTTAGCGGCACGTGTCTTAGAAAGACCGATAAAGATGCCGTGGATAGTTTTCTATCTGTATCGCTGATAATTATTGCAATCTTTCTGCGCGAGAACACGTTGACTTCTCGATCCGAGCTTCGAGACAACTGCGGGCAAACAAATTATAAATTAAAATCAATGATCGGGGAAAAAACTCGTTGAAATGAGAATTCTAAAGTCTGAAATTGTTTTTTGTCATCAATAGCTGCACGTGTCTTAGAAAGGCCGATAAAGATGCCGTGGATAGTTTTCTACCTGTATCGCTGATATTTGTTGCAGACAAATTACAAATTAAAATCAACGATCAGAGAAAAAACTCATTGAAATAAAAATTCTTTTTCTTCATCATCAGTGGCACGTGTCTAACCGTGGATAGAACGTTTCCGGTTAATTTATCAGTTGTATGAGCTACCGTCGTTAATACTTTTAATACTATTTCGCCGGTGAGAAAAGTGCGCGAGTGACTCATTGCGCATTGGAATACGTCTATTTGTACTTGGATTTCCGGCGAGTTCTGTCGAAAGCTGCTCGTATTCAAACTTTCTAAAGTCAATAGCAGCCCGACTTTAGATAAAACTGTGATCGTGAAAAAATGATTACCGGCTTCTGATGAATGAAACGAGTGAGTCATATGTTCCTGCGAATCGAAATAACGCGGACGTTATTTCCCGACGACGTCGAAGCGAGATAGGCGACGTTCGCGGAACGTCATTGATCGGTTCTGCATCGCTAATGAAAGCGTTTCTGCTGAAAGGATTTTTCGCGGCGCGAGAGTCGGGGCGGGGAAATGGATCCGATCAGATCCGGAACTTCCTCCATATCATGTAATCAGAAACGGTAGATGACAGTGAAAGTGCATTATTTACTTATGCTGAATCTTACGTAACAGTTCTCGCACGCACTGCACATAACGCTGCAATTGTATCCAATTAATCGTCCCTTTCTTTACACGCGGCTCAACAATCGGAACGGATTCTTTCTCCTTCTAGGAACCAATCGGAGTGAAAACTTCTCTAATGCGAAAGTATCAGATGATTGCATAAGTTCGTGACCTATTTGAAAATAAAAGCAATGGTTACATTTTAAAGATTGGTTAAATTAAAATTAAAAAATGGTTAAATTTTCTACAATTAGAAAAGAATGGTGACTATAATGTATAATTGATTAACAAAGTTGAATTTTATTTTCAAATCGGGCACGAACTTGTGCAATCATCTAATATTATGTACACTGCGCTTATAGTGGAATTCAAATTTACCTCACCGTTATCGTTGAGTAACAGTCATTAATTTTGAATGATCGAAATACCTGTAATCGATAGACAGCGGATCTTTATGCAAAATAAAAATTTTCTAGATTCAAGTGAATTGGAAATGTATTTTCTTTGTTAATGTGTTTAATAGGCTGAAAATAACATAACAGTATTTTTAAATTCTTCTAATGTTTTTATTGTTTTAAATGGTCATTTAAAACTCATACTCATTTTGGTTATAAACGCATAAAATCCGCTGTCTAGTAGTAAAATTCATTTAATTCCATTATACATATAGTTCAGATTTCCAGTTCATTATATGAAAATGTGTTATTAGACCAACAGATCGGAATATACAATGAAAGTAGAGTAGCTTTTACGCACGTAGTCCGTGTCGTCACGAAAGGACCGTTATTGTAGTCAGCTGAGATTCTAGAAACAGGTGATTCACGCGTCCTGTTGTGTATCGCACGCTTAACTATCGCTCTTTATCATTTTTGAATGTCTTCTTTGTTCCGGCAATTCCATTGTGACTCTCGCGTACTCCGGTAATAAAACCGTGAACGCGAAGCATCTATTAATAATTAAATATTTAAGGTACGTCAATTAATTATGCAGTTACGGTTGCTCAATGTAAAAACTTCGAGTACCTGAGAAAATATTTTAAAAATATTATTTAAAAGTAGAACGAATACAACGATCATCTCGAATGTTAACCCCTTCCCCTACAACATCGTGTCTGACTCTTTATGAAGGTTCTGAACAGAGTTAAAACCGAAATGAAGTGTTGCTCTAGTTTCGTCAATGTGCAGCTATTGGAGAATATGTAAGCATACAATAGACATACTTTTTCTCCTCCTTTAGGAAAGTATACGAACAACGAAAAAGTTCTAATCACTGAAACCGTAAAATAAATCGTATGGCAAGGGGCTGACGCGGGGCCACTGTCCGTAGCCGTTGTCCTTTTCTCTTTCATCGTGTGCGAGGTAAAAACACGGAGAGACAGTGCGTCACGCACACAGAGGTCCGAATCACGCGTGCATCGGCACCGCTGAGAGTGCACGGAAAGGCCACGCACACAGTGGCGCCTCTTATTCACGCACACGCGTGTGCGTTGTTTGGGTCGAGGATTGGCTCGAAGCCCGGTAGAAGGGATAAGGAAACGGTTGGCGGTGGGGAGAGATGTGCCTACAATTCCACTCGGTTTCGCGTTGTGAGTGAGTGAGTGAAAACCAGTCAGTCAGTCAGTCAGCGAGCCAGCCGGGCAGGAGTATGTACGGCACGGGAGCTCTGCGGTCCGAGCACCCTTAAACGATACTCGTTCGATCGTGATTATGGACCGAGTGGATCGCGACCAGGTCGTTAGTCGTTGAGAGGAACGTAGAACGTCGGGTGAGCCCCGCGGTTACGGTCCGATCGGTAACGGTGCACTGCCAGTTTGTTCACTGCCAATAAACCGCGTGGATTCCGAGTAAATCGATCCCCGCGTCAACAGTTTTGTGTTCTGAAAGCATTTATACATTTCGGTTGTTTGTTACCGGATCAACGCGGCTTCGGTAGAAACCAGCCGCAGGAGAGTCGTCCAGCTCGATTGGTAACGCCGATACACTTCCAGTTTCTATGTGTTCCCTTTATGGTCGCCGACCGCGTGTTTTAAGCCTCGCCGTAAAACGATACCGATAGATCATAGTCCGCGGACACACCGATGGACGTTTCCCACGGTAGTGACGTGCCACCAGTTTTGTTACACGTGACAAGTGAAGAAGAGACGCTTGCATCATGCCCAGTCAAACCACCACCATACTTCTTAAGTGTTCCATGGTGGATGTGCCAGCGCTCAACCACGTCAAACTCAAGTCCCTCTATGGCGTAAGTAACAATCCTTGATTCGCGTAGCCGCTGTTCTACCCGTTGCGTCGCTGGCCGATGTCGAATTTGAGGCAAAATTACAATCGTAATAATTAGACCGCGGATCTTTATGGAATTATGGCTTTTGAGAATTTTCAAAAAATACTAGGATGCATACATATATAATACGACAGAAGATATATACATTGTAGGATTTGAATTTATTTCAGATCTGCAATGGCTATTACCACGGAAAAGAACATTTTACTTGATTCGAGTTTCTTGAAGTTAGTCTACAAAAATTGCATAAACATCCGCAGTGTAGTAATATTTGCGATGTAAACAACGAAATACGTCCCTCGTATCAATTTCACACAGTTTCCGCGAAATGAGTTCTACTGTTCTGTTGTTTGTGGGTTTTGCCCGAAGCTTCAAAAAATGCGAGAAACATTTCTTTCTATTCCGTTCTACATATATGATTTTCTCATTTCACGGCGCCTTTAGTGACGCCTCAGAGTTACCACTCACTCAGTGCTATGGGATAACTCCTCAACTTGAGTAAGAAAACGTCGAAAAATAACGGTTTATTTCAAATATAAAATAACTGTTAATCTATGTCAATTTGACACCGAGGGATAGATCCAATTCGCGGAATGAGGGACGACCGAGCGTTACAGCAACGTAAATACGAGAAAGATTGTTTATGTGGTGTCCGAACGGTCAAACGCGATGGCGAATTTTTATATTTCGTATTTTCCAACGGCTAGTGTTCCAATCGAAAACATTCATTCGCTTATGAGACAAGCGAGTTCAATGTCGACTGATCTAATCAACTGTACACAGACATACATACATTTTGCAGGTCGTTGAACTTGTGTGTGCGCACGAATCAATATGTATAAAGTTTCATTTACAAAGTGACACTCGACCTTCGCATCTCATTCAATGATGTAAACAAACCTTGAGCTTCGACAAAAATGTAACGTTTACGATCGAACCGCGGATACAGAGAGTCGTTGACCGATCAAAATAGTTGTAGCATTTTTGAAAGTGACGCGCACTTAGCATTGCGCATGTTCCGCGGCTTAGGGTAACAAGTGGGGAACGTGTTCGAACTTGTCTTCGGTCGAACGGGCAAGTGTCGCGGTGCGATATCCGATGTTAGACTTCGGATTTTTATGCAATTATGGCTTCTGAGAATTTAAAAAAAATGCTAAGATATTAAATACGACAGAATTTATTTTTAACATTCGTAAACATCCGCGGTGTACTGATAGTTCTGGGGAATTTAGTTCTTTTCAAAGATCCGTGATTAACTGACATTTCTGGGGAATTTAGATCCTTTCAGAGATTCATGATTATTAGACTGCGGATATTTCTAGTGATTATTGAAAAAATAATTTTTTAGCTGAAATTGCTAAGCGTGGGTAGATTCCAAAGCAGCAGTTCTACTTTCCGGAATAACTAGTTCTTTTCTAGTAACTAGTTTGTTTACTTTTTGCTGATCACTGTGAAGTACGCGTCGGATCACGGTGCAATATCCAGTGCGTTTGATAAGGATCAGGTCTTCGAGAGCGAACATAACGGTACGCGAGCATGCGGCGTCTGTCGTGTTTGTTGGTGACCCGAGACAGATGATATACGGCCTTCGTACGCCGCGCGTCGATTCAAAAGATTTCTCTGGCCGGCATGTGTATGTATGTATATCGAACATTTTTCAACGGCCATTGTTTCGAACACGGGCTGCCGTCTTTTGTCCGCCATGAAAAGTGTAATGGACCCTTCCGAATCTCCGGAGAATCTTCCCCCTCCGATTTCTCGGTACAATAGAGGAAGGTGAGTCTTTTGTTGTGATCTCAATTATATCACCTTCTCCGGGCGTCCATTACACTATCACATATTCGTCGATGTTATTTTCGCCTCGTACACCGCGATATTTGTGTGAATTATTATGGAAGTGAAACAAGTAATTTATTTCTTGTTTCATTAGTTTTATTAGAAACAACAATTCTAATGAAATACTTAATTTACATTTATTAATAGACTGCTGGTTATATGCATTTATGACAAAAATGAGTCGGTGTAATTTAAAATGGCAGAAATATTAGAAAAATTTAAACATACTTGTGTTATATTACTCTCAACCTATTAAACATAATAGGGAAAAAAATAAATTTCTGTTTCACTCAAGATTGTTGCAATTCAGATAAGACATTTTTACTTTGCGTAAAGATCCGCAGTCTATGTATTTATTAATTATTTTGAAAAAAAGCAATTAATTTTTATCATATTGTAGGCTTTTATCATTAAGAGTTTTGAAATTTTTCAAATGTTTAAATGTGAATTGTACAAATTTATTCAGAGCAAAATATTTATTATTAGGTATTTTAATCTCATTGAGAGAAAATATTAATTATCCTAATACATATATAACACAATAACTTTTAATTTTTTAGTTGAAACATTAATAAAACTGGAAGCGTGAAGTGATGAAACGCGTAAAACGTTCAAAACTCGTGTTCGAAAACCTTCGGAACCCTTTGTGTACCGGAACGACCCGTTTCCCCCGAAAGCAAGCGTGCATTGACCAGCGTGTACACCGCTGGTGGAGTGGAACGAAACCAACGGTCGTTGAAAACAAAAAGAGAGACCAGGAAAAAGAAGAATCGCATCCCTATCCGCGTGCACGTCCGACGCAGCGGTGAGGGCTCATGACAGGGTGAATAAAGGGAAGGTCTGGCTACGGTGTCTGGAGATGTTTGTGCCTCATTAACGTTAACCTCATTCGACGCGAATGCAGATGCATACATGAGGCGTCTGTCCAGGAGTCTCACGCTCGTCTACTCGCGATACGTTCGCGTGCACGTGTAATGCAACGGGCGTGTGCGTGATCGATACAAGCGTGTTATTGTCACCAACACGGTCTCTCGATGACGCGCACAATGCGTTACTGTATCGTCATCGAATATCGTCGAAGTTTTACAAGCGTCAACGGCAAACCACATGTTTCGTCAATGGCGTCATAATATTTATCTTTGGAACTTTTTACAGCAGTATCATTCAACTGCATTCTGATACGTAACTTTAATTACCGGTTTTATATTATTCATCTCATAATTATTGAAATTACGAAGTTGCACGCGTGGAAATTGATTCCATAAATGTTTTCATCCAAGCACATGGCATATGAAAATGTTCAACAAAAGCTAGAATAGAACTTACGATGGAATTTTGTAGAATTTTCATTTGTTTTGGAGCTACAAAGGCTGCCTCCATTAAAAATATATAGACAACGCAGTCTAATAATAACGTAACATTGGCGCGAGTTTTTTGATTCCGTTCGACACTGGCGCAGGAATTAGCGTCCCTAAGGATTAACTAGTTCTGAAATGTGTACCGACCACACATTAAACGCGAGGGATAGCTCGGTTATCGTTCACACGTGTGCTACGAAAGCGCAGGCTGATCGCACTGGCGCACATACGGTACTCCCGTATTGACAAACGGACACAATGGGTCTCGCGGTTACGACGCAGAATCGCGCTACCGTACCGAGAAAAGTGTCAACCGTGTTGTTTGCCATTGCATTCGATAAAGTACACCCGTAGCAGACAAGTGATGCGACTGCAGTTCCGAAAATAACTGTTTCGCTAAGGTTCCGAACTGAAACGGTTACGCAGAACCAAAATGATGTAGTACATTCGATTTTTACTGTAAGAAGAGTTATCCAAGCAACGACAGAAACTTTTCTTTTGCGTTAATTTCATAGTGATTATAAACGGCCATCGATTTCCGCAGCGATTCCCGGTGATTTTCAACGGCTAGGCAGTACATAATTGGTTTTTTGCCTTAAAGTAATATGTGAAACGAAAGAAATTTTCGTTAACGGGATAGAAGCATTAGATACCGGTATGTACTCATGTAATTCTGCGGGCTTGGCCCTGCAGCTGCAAGCGTGTGATCACGTAAAATAAACATGTCACTTATCTTGAGATACTACCTTCTGTTTCCATCTCTGCTCTTAGTCATAAAATTTTTCAACAATTTCGAATTTCATCTTCTCATTTTTGCTATAAATGCATAAAGATCCGCAGTCTAATCATCATAAAAACAATGGCAATAAATTACTAGAAACGACACGTACGTAAAAGAAACAGGCTAACAGGTATCTTCGTTTAAAAAAAAGACCATAGCACACACGCATACCAATTTATTCGTCTCGTTATGATAATAATACAAACGCAACGTGAAATAGTAATTCGAACACGAGTTTATTCGTTAAAGAAAAGACCAATTTATTCGACGCGGCGTAAGATAGAAATTCAGCTCGCTTATTTCTACCAAATAGTCTTGCGTTATTTCGAGCACAAGTTGTTAATCTCTGGTGAATGTTATCGGTAGCTGCCGCTATCGGCATCTGTGTCCGCTAGACAAAGCCGATTGTCTCCGATTCGTAAAAATGTCCACCGAGAAAAGTAGTGTACCATTCGACGGTACAATGCGCCCGTTCCATTTCCATAACAATTCTCGGTGTCGAGAGTGAATCCGAGATTCGGTTTCGTGACGTAAAGAATCAGTTCGTCCTTATCCGGGCCGGGCAACAATAACTTTCATTATCGGATATATCAGTTAAACGATCTGCACCCGTGCAACATGACTCCTCCTCTCCCTCTCTCTTGCTCAGGACGCGAGAGCATGTTCAGTATATTCCCGCGGTTTTTCGAAGCCTCCACTGTCTAAATATACACTACACGACCCGCACAGTGCTCGCTCACAGCCTAATTCACTGTCACTGCTGCGGGAGAGAAGGGTCGACGGCTGGGGGTGCTATGGGAATAGAACCACTCGAAACTCACGAAAAATCCAACGGCCCCGGGACGCACGTGTGTACAGGGTGTCGCAAAATTATTCTACACCCCTGATTTAGTCTAAAATGACGGGAACCCCCCGCAAAGTTGTCATTGAACGTGAAAAACAAAGCAGAGAACATATTTTTTTAAGATTTTTATTCAACAACTACCTACCGGAAGCCTATTAAGAGGATTTTCAATAATTATGCTGTACTAAAAGATAGCGTAGAAATTTTCTTTTACATTGCAATTTTAAATTAATCTTATTGAAGGTTCCATTAAAAAGTGTTTAGTCATTTTTTCAAAATCAAGTTTTTTTTACCCTGTTTTTTCACGTTCAAGATCAATTTCGTAGAGGGTTCCTCATGTGATTTGCGCTATGCTGTCCGCGACATATAATTTTGTGACACCCTGTACACGTGCACCGCGTGGAATCCGTCTTCGTTGGAATGGTGGAATAGTGTGACACACCGTTACTATCGTTCAGATACCCGTCTAGTCGGTGGACACGTCGGTCCACAAAGGAAAGCACCGATACCGATATCGATCAGTCGATATCGACGCGAAACATCATGCGTCGTAATTGCACACGTTTCACACGATAACAGGCTACGCGAAAAAAACACCGAACAGGTTACTCGAAAAGGACGCGAAATCAATTTATGTGTTCTTTCGCTTCGTCGCGTCATCCTTATCGGAACCTGTTCCCTCGCAGCTTGCGGCTCCGCGTTACATTACATTACATACATTACACATTTTACATTACGTGTACATATTTTGCAACTTTTTTCTGTGGCTTGAATGGAAAATTTAAAACGTACGTTTTGTAAATCTGTGTCAATTAAAAGCATTCCTGAAAATTTCATCAAAATCGATTGATGTTGCGATGGGCTACAAACGTTTAAGGATGGTAAAAATTGCAGTTTTTCAGGATTTCCGGCCTCCAACAGCAATAAAACTCAAAGGATTCCTAGACTTTTCATAATTTTTTCACAAACAAATCTACAAAACGTATTTTGTAAATTGTTAATGTAGGCCCGCATAAAAAAGCTATCGTTTTTTTAAGAGCGTCCGAATATTAATGGCAACCACTATATACATATATTTTAATTCTCTTAATTCCTACGACCATGAACATTGCGAAGGCGTAAATATTGTATCCCCTAAACCGCGTTATTCGAAGGAGCAGTATCTTCGCCGAGAAAGTCGATGTCCGATTTTGTGCCCGGTCGAAAAATATTGGGGAACGTCCGCAAGGAAGGCTCCCAGCGGGAATCGAATTTCTCTTCGGGCCTGGTGAAACGAAAAGCGTAACGGGATCCATCCGGCGCCGAACCGTTCGTAAACGAAAACAATTTAATGGTCTGGGTAAGGGTTTTTTTTACTGGGCCATCTGAGGCGCAACAGACTCACTACCTTGAGAGGGGATGGTCGTGGGATAGCTCTAACTTCTAGCATCTAGCTGAAAGATGACTGGTAGAGGTGACTGTCAAAGGGTGCACGAATAGGACGAATTGAAACGTCGCTTTTCGTTCACCTTGTTCGAGCTAAAGTGCTTAAAGCCTCACTTGACCCTACGAAGAGACGAAGACATTTTTCCCCGAAGCGTTTCTCAGCGAAACGAATCGTCCAACTCTCGCTAAACTCATCAGCTGAGAATTGTCGGCGAATATATAGAAGTCTCTTGTCGAAGATCGAAGGCAGCGGGGCAAAGTTTGTCCTTCGAGCCATGCTCCCCAGCCTCGGGATAGAAAATCTTCGTCTCGACGGCAACATTGGAGTCCCGGCGTCGCTTTAATTCGATAACCTGTTTCCTTTTTATGCGTCGATTCCGCTTTCACGGAGACCAGCCGCCGGTCAGCCGTTACTGTTGCTGATCCTGCTTCGGCTTTTTGCTCGACCTCTCCTCGCACGCGTTGTATACGTACATACACGCGTGTACCTGAAACCAAGTGACCAGGTCGAGCCCGTGGCCGTGAAAGTTCTGTTTCACTTGTGTGTTTACAGGCCATCAGGGCCGGCGCGGATCTTCCCGGTGGCGGTAAAGGGGTCCCTGCAATCGCCTCGAGCAAAGGGAGAAATTTTCGAAAGCGTCCACGAACCTTTTCGAACTCGTTCCCCACGGATCTTCTGCTTTTCCAGCTTGTTGATCCGCTCTTTTCATTTTATCGAGTCCGCAGAGATCCGCCGCGCGATCGCCTTTTATGCAAAAGTGGACGAAGCTGGGTCGCCGGATGTTTCCCTGAGTCTGGTGAAATTGACCTGTGAATCATAGGAATATCGAGGCTGGAGTTAAGAAGTTGCTACAGTGTTGACCATTAGCTCTTGAGTGGTGACTCTGAGGATTATTCGAAATATTGTTTACATTAGAAGTAAATTAAAATCGTACTAAATTCCGTCGAATTTCATGCTCTAGCATTCAATGCAATAAGACTTGCATTGAAAACCGCAAGTGCTATTTTCACTTTCGCATGGATTCCACCAAAGAGTTATATGTATGTTCGCCAATGTCAGTCTGGAGAGTACAACAGACGGTGAATAATCTTTTTAAAATATTCTAGACGAGCGCGAAATAATTGGTGGGCTCAGAAGCCCACCCTCTGTCGCGTTATGGTCAGGCTGCATGTGGGTTAGACCGTCATTAATCCTCGGTTAGGATGATGAGATCGAAGAGACCGGTTCTTATAATGTGTCCAATTATGAGAGTCCACCGCTGTTTTCGCACACCTGCAAAACCGTCAGACACATATTTCAATCGACGTTTACATTGTTTCAGTTTGACTACAATGTCCATATGCAATTATGTCGTATTGACAATGTACTGGATCTAAAACCTATGTATGTATGTATTGGGTTTTCAAGAAAGTAATTTCGGTACTCTTTAAGGTGAAATAGAGAGCATAATCTTTTTATAATAAACTTTAACGAATCAGATATTTTCCATTTCGTTCGATGATCTTTTGCTAAAAGGAATAAATAAGAAAATTTTATTGATTAAAGTTTATTGCCTGATTACAAAAATTGGGTTCTACTTCACCTTAAAATACAGAAATTACTGGATATCCCAAATTAATCCGAAAATCCACGCTGAAACGTCACATTTAAAAATCGTCTGTACAAAATATCTTTTCGATCGACCGTAGACGCAAGTTCCGGATCGAAAGACCGGAAACGTATCGAACCGCAGCGCAGCCATCGATACGGGGGAAGTGAAATTCTATTTCGCCTCGGTTTCGCGGCTGCTGATCGCGAAGACGCGAGTTTGCATGGAAGCCCGCGATCTGCGCATCGAATCACGTCTCCCCGCCTGTATTATTATTTTCTCAATGACATTTTTTCGCGTGTTCTGTGCCTCTCTGTTTGTTTGGGTCGTGCGAACCCCAAGCCGACTGTCTTATCAAACAGAAACATTTCTCGGCTGGATTTCGTGTCACCAGTCGAAGGCCGGCAACCGAATACACACACGTGAATGATCCCGTTCAGGCCTATTTAAATTTCGCTCGTCATCGCCGATAACGATACGCGCGGCCCGAGATACGACACGACGCGACGCGTTCTCACGCGAGCCGAGCGGAATTTCGCGAATGAAAGAGCATCGAGTCATCGAGAGAGCGCGATCAAGTCATTCGATCCTTTCGAATCTTTATGACTACTGATTGTACAAAGTGTGCAGATATTGGGAATATTAATCCATATAGATTTTTCTGCTTCTTCACGTAACGTATCTATACACGATTTCTCCAAAACGTATTTATATAATTAAGATGATTGTCTTTCCGAAAATTCAGATCGCGAAACAGCGATCACTGTCACTAAAAATCTAAACATTGTTCATTTCCGCATTTGAAAATTTACTTGGAAATTTAGTTCCAAGTCTGCTCGAATGTTACCAACAAGAATTTTTCCGTTTATTGCATACATAAAAAACACTTCATAAATTTTTTAGAATAACAACCCTTGTCGTTTTTGTAAACTAAAACATTTTAATTGCTTTTCTAATTTAATATCGAACCACTTGAACATTGCCAAACATATCGACTCCTGACCTAGGCCAAGACCTTCTTAAAGTATCGCAACATGGAAATATCAATTTGCTATTTCTGGAACGAATTAGCATCTGGCCGAGCGTTTACCAGGAGAATCTCAATTTCAGCATATTAAAATTGCGTGTACGTAATGGTCCTGTGCAATGGGATCGGACGGCCGAAAAAAATTAGCAAATAGCCTGGCAAATTGCTAGAGAGAAAGAGAGAATATTATAAAATTAAATAATTACGAAAGGACCGGACACATTAAGCGCACGAAGGGTGTTCTGTGGTGCGAACGATCGGATCTGTCGCTCGAGGCCCCAGAAAAACTAGCGCCTCCCAGTTGTTAATCGGAAATTGTTTAACTACTGACGGTCATTGGAAAAAGTCAATTTTTGAAAAAAAAGAATACAGCTTCATTAATCTATCTTGATTAATCTTATACTTTATTAATATTATAATGATGTTGTTCTGAATAACGACCCAGTGTTTCCGCGTATCCTGTATTTAATCTGTATGTATTATAAATAATAAAAGCGAAAGCTGTACAATGTTGAGATCTGCTCAGGCTAGCTGCTTCTACCAGACTAAACCCTTAAACCTAAAACGCTATGGTATTGTTGAATTCCAACAGAAGGCTCTATTTATTTTGCACACAATTTTTATCATAATAATGTGCTTGGATAAAGAAATTTATCGAATCAATTTGCATGTAAGCAACTTCATCATTTCAATAACTATCGGATGAAGAATATAAAACCGGTCATTTAACAGGATTCCAAACGTTGAGAAGAAAAATGGTTATTTGAACTTTGCAGGGAACGTGGTGCCCCGAAAAGAAATCGGTTGACAAGTGCGTGTACGCCTCGACGAGGCGAACGCTCCTCGCAATCCAATTCGGATTTCACGGCGCGAAACAAAACGGAAGTCGACGAAAGGCCGAGGGGTTTAGCCCCGTTTCGTCTCGCGGCCTTTCGCCAGTCGGCAATAAAATAATCCGACGAGCAAACATTCTCGAGTCTTCCATGTCCTACGGCCGGAACAGACGTCGCCTCTTCAGCGCAACCCCTTTTTTCGTTCTTCTGCGTGCGCCAGTCAAAGCGGACGCGGTTCGTTCTATACTCGTCCACGCGCGTTCTTGCCGTTAAGGTTCGTTTTCACGTAACAGATTGTCGTGCCAGCCTCTGTACACTGTTCCCGTCACATTGCAGCATAAACAAATTCCGGCTCTGTTTCCCTCCGCGCTTCCCGGACAAAAGAACGTCGTCGACTCGACTCGTGAAGAAGTTTTCTTCAAAATTTCTAAAACAAACGCTTCGAGAAAGTTTCTCTCGCCAAGCAAGTCCACAGTCGAGCAGTGGTTAATTCTTGCATCAGGAATATATGGAAATATGTAAAACTACAGCGAACAATTTTATTAGAAGATGGAAGATCGATCAATTATTTTCAACGACTGCGGATTTCATGCATTTATGATAAAAATGGGGAAGTACAATTTAAAGCAGCGGGCATGTTATGAATATTTAAGAACATCAATGTTTCAGTCCTGCAATCAATGCGAACATTTTTTACTTTGAATAAAGATCCGCAGAGTCCATTAATGGTTCGGCGAATCTTTATGCGAAATAAAAATGTTTTTCCTAAATTTTCCTATAAATGCACAAAGATCCGCAGTCTAATTACAACGCACACGTTCGAAATGGAGTCTGAAAGATCTGAAAAAACGGGGGTGTCGGTGAAACGCGTCGATTTGAATGTCACGCGAGGACGGACCTTTAGCCGAAAGGGTGTAACGCGCCCTTCGAGGTTCACCCTTCGCTCCAGCATCGAGGAGAGCGTTCTCGAGCGTCGGGGCACGGTCTCGATACCATTGTCGGTCGATCCTCTCTCTCTCTCTTTCTCTCGAGACCAGTTTCCACGGAACGAAAGAGGAGCGTCATCGTGTGCTACGCGCGCCGTGCAATTCGCTTGCGCAAAAACCGCGACTCGTCGAGCAAAAAGGTAATGCGAGTTCCTTTTCTTGCGTTCGACAGACTTCGCTATTCCTCTGCTATCGTGTACCGTAAACGAGACACCGTTTTTCGGCCGAATCTAATCGCGCGCGCCACTTCCTCCGTTCCCCAAGGACGCTCTTTGGTAAACCTTCTCGTGATTGTCTTCGTGTTCCGTTCATTTTTCTAGGACTTTATTGCGGTCAGTCGTATACGACTCGCGTCGAAAGAAGATTCAACAGACGAACGTGGCAACTAACGCGAACGCAATTTGTCGGGCGGTTGTGCCTCGGTTTCCTTTGGTAGTTGAGAAAAGTAATTGGAGGAAGAGTATGTTTCCGAATGGAATGTACTTGCTGTTTGACGATAAAGAAATCTGTGACTGAAATCGATGTTCAAATTAGCACGGGCTGTGATGTTGTTAGACAGGGCACTCGACAAACGTTAACGCAAGCGCGCGATGATGGATTTCCTACTCGTGACGTTTTCACAAGTACCAATTAGCTGGTGGTCATTGATAGGTGAAACCGCTTCTGGTATTAGCGACGGACGGTGAAGGCTCAACCCATTCCAGAAAGGTTGCGACACGATCAGTTGCCAGCAGACATTGCACTCGCCTTCCAATACGCCGGGCTCGACTAATTATCGGTTGCATTCGGAAAAACTGTACAAGTTTTAGATACAAACAGGTTTTATAGTTATTCGCAGAATTTCAGAAATAAAGACAGCCATTTAAGATTTTCCTGGATATTCCTCTTATTTTTTAAAAAATATATTTCTGCTTTGGAAAATTTCTCTTTCAGCATTCGTAGAATTAATAAAAATCTTGAGAGTTCCTCGTTCGTCGGAAGGCAATCATCGTCAATTAGAAGTGGCGATCACGATACGATGATCGTCGAGTATGATTCGCACAGAATGGTATCTTCGAGGAATCTAAAGATAGACAAAAGAAACGTTGTTAGAATCTTTTGTCGAAGATTTAGTGTGCTAACAGGCCGGATGATGCATAATTAATGATGTGTGTATCATGGGCTGTCATTAGTCGAGCTGCGCGCGGTCTGCATTCTGGTGCGTCAGCTAACAAGACAATTGACAACTGACCTACATGTGAAAACTTAGGATTCTTTCTTGCGACCGAGCTTATCGCGTACACCCATTCCGCGGACCACTTATGAAATATTCACCGACTCGTGACTACTCGGTCGTATAAAACACCGTAACCGAGGAGAACCGTGGACCGAGAACTAACGACAAAATATGCCATAATGAATCTTGGCTCGCGTAAGTTACTTTTCCTGAAGGGGGAACCTTTAAAATCTGGAATTCTTGCAAAGTATAATTTTGAATTTGAATTTTTGCACTGTAATTTTTAAAATTTGAATTTAATTTAAGCAGATCGAGGCGCAACATCGTCGCGCATTTAAATATTGTAACGTAGTTTGGTTCGGATCGGGACCGCTTTTTTCTCGCTCGAAAAAGAACGAAACACGTTACCTGATCCGCCATGATCCAATCAGGATTCGAGGCTCGGGTCTCCGAAGCCGTAGATACCTGTGCTGCAGTTATAAATTTTCGGGATGGGTACCTGCGGGCATATTTCGTCTTGGTTCGTTGTAATTCAATATTTACATGCCAACCTGTTTGCGATCGGATTTGACCGGGTGAAATCTTTTTCTGACTAGACTCGGTTGGCCTCGATCAGCCTCGACCTTTTTATTCCCGGACTTCCCGCGATCCGGTGCCGTCAAGATCGAACAAAAACTAATCATTCCAGTATCCGACTGGATCTAGACTCCAGACGATTCCTACGCACTGCGGATCCACTCTCATCGCAACACTACTTGACCTGACCGAGTCTTATGACCAAACCCGACTTGACCTAATTCTTTTTTACAACCTGACTCGAGTGGGCCTGATTTCCTCGCGATCTGACTCGACCGGATCCGATATTCCACAACTTGGATCGTAGACCCCCCAGAGAGACGTTCAAAAGCGTAAATAAAACTCCCGCAGCCTTCGGGACGTTCATTATTAGATTATTCCGAAATTAATTTCGTTTTTCGTGTGGAGATGGCATTGACTGCAGATCTTTATGCATTTATGGCTTCTGAAAATGTTCAAAGAAGGGTAGAATATAAAATTCGACAGAATTTTTATTACAATTTTTATTCATTTCAGATCTGCAAAGGCTCCTATTCACTTATTCAAATTCGCCTATAAAAAATCAGCAGTCTAGTTATAAATGGTAAAAAATTGGCTTTCATTTTTCCCCGAGAAAACGAAATGACTTTAAAAAATGACGAAAAAGAAAAAGATAGAACTAAACGTTCGCGTCTCAAGGAACACGTCAAGACGGAACAATCTGTGCGTACGATAGGTACCCTTAGCGATTACTCGCTGTACCAGGCTAGATACCGAAACATTATTAGCTACACGATAGACCAGTTTCTAAGGTCGCAACTAAGCATTTATCTCGGAATCAGACAATTGAACGCAGGAAACCGATCCGAACCGGGGAACAATAACTAAAGCCGCGGGGGGACTTATGGGCGAGCCTCGCACCTTTCCCACAAGTAAAAGTGAACCATGTTGATAAGTCGGTCCCACGGGTCAACGCGGAAAGGCGACCCAGTAATCGTCGCCTTATATTCGTTATCCGCTATTTGTTCGCAACGCATTTTTCCACTCCGCTAGAAATTTCTCTCCGCTTGTAATCGATACTTGAAATTTTAAGCTTTCTCCGTACTCTTACGTAGGTAAAGCTCGATCCGACACGATCTCCTTGTTTCATTGTCTTCGCGAGAAATCTTTCTTTAGGATACGTTCAAGTTATATTAGATGATTGTACTAATCGTAGAAAAGAATGGTGACTATATAATTAGGAATAAATAAATAAATATTAGGTTGTTCCAAAAGCTGGTTTTTGATTCATGCATGTAATGAAAATTCATTTGTTTGTATTTATTTAGCAACATTAAAGGGACATATTCCGAAAGAAACTTTTCGGACAGTCTTTTCAGTTACTTGATGCTTATAAGAATGGAAATTTGCATAAAAATCCGCAGTTTTACGACCACGACGTGGCAGTCTCATTTTCTAAAGAGCTCCATCGTCGTAGCTTCCCCCATCGCAGTCACTTCAGATCAATAAGATTAAGTTAACCGGAGTGGGGGAGTCTTTCTTCTTTCAAGAAACGAACCAGAATCGCTTGGCCCAAGCGTAGCTCGAGAATTCGACTATAGCTGACGTCACGATCGATGATTGTCATCCAGATCGTCCATAGATCCAGCTTCTGAAATGAATTCCGCTGGGAACAAGGGAGAAAATAGCTCGCGGCGGTATTACGTTTCAAGAAACAATATAAAAGGCAGTATGTACGCTCGTTTTGGAGGTTTGCGGGACTCGCTTTTATCTCGCTGAAAAACACTTGTTCTTTTGCGGCGGCCGTGGCTTATTACATGTTTCCCTCGGTCTACAGAGGAGTTTGATGAGAACCAGACTTGTTGCAATCCACGACCAACTGGACGGCTCCACGCTGTACATATATTTGCAAGACGGTTTAATTCGCAATTACTTTGCGACCTCTGTTCGCGGAAGAATGTCCGCGCGCGTGGCTTCTAGTTTCCCGGCGATTTCCAATGCGCGACGATAGAAGCGTGTCTAGCCGTTGAAAATAGAAAAAATCGTCGAGCATTCCATTCTAGTGACTGTCTGGCCACCTCGGGGAATTAGAATGCCGTTCGAGATCGGTTCGGTCCGAGCTCCGTCATCTTCTGTAGCGTCGTCGAGGCATTCTTGCGAATTCAATTTGTTTCATCAATGTTTGCGTGGCGTCGATGACGCGAATGTACGAAAGGAAAAGTTCCATTGCGATAAAATTACTATGTACTAGACTGCGGATGTGGAATTAAGTGGAATCTTATTATCAATGGCAACGGCCTGTGTAGACACAAAATTAATCGAAAGCGTACCAAATTCTATTGAATATCATGTTCTAATATTTTTTGAACATTTTCATACGCTATAAATGCACAAAGATCCGCAGCCTATAGTTATTACTTAATCAATAAGATGGATGAAATATGTCTTCTTTGATCTTCGATCGTGAAAAATAGAAATTAGCTGTAATGCTCGTAATCCAATTTTTTCTGTGATTGCGATTGTGATGCACACAATTTGTCTTTTCCATTAGTTTCAAGAATCTTGTGAAATCATGGATGGCAGTTTGCAATACAGACAAGTCATTGATCGCTGTTCCGATAAGATAGAACAGACTATGAGATCTAGAAACGAGAATTCTAATTGTAACCAGTGAAAGTCAACGGAGAACTTCGTATGCGTTGTACCTAATAATTTAGTGGAACTGAAATACTCTGACCCACTCTCGCGAAGTGAATATTTTAAGAAAACATTTGATCAACAGGTTACCGTGATACGCGTGTTATCATCGATTATGAAATGTTATCGGCTGGCTAGCGTCAGGCTGATATCGTGTTCAAGAAATTGTGTACATAGAAGGAGGTTAATTACAAGTATGTCAGTCAAGTATACATAGATTATCTTCCTCGAAGAGACAGCGGATTTCTTAAAATCTTAATGCAATGAAAATAAAAATTTGTTCGGTTCTCGCACTCACCTTCTAATATGCCAAAGCTTGAGTAATTATCGGTTGCATTAAAAAAAACTGTACATAGGAGAGTCTTTTATACAGGCTTTATCTGTTCGCAGAATTTTATAAACATGGAAACTCATTTAAAAAATATTTTGTAGCAGATGAGCAACGCACTTTTAATATTTCTTCTTTTAGAAAATTTCTTCTTGTAGTGTTGCTCCTAGGATTAATAGAATATATCTACAAATATGTTTAATACAAAAGATTTTAACAGATCTGTAGAAGAGTTAAAGCAATGAGTGCGAGATAAGAGAGGACGAAAATCGATTTCTTTGGTGAGAGAAGACAAGACGAGACTGACTTTCAGTCTAATAAATTCGTGGCCTCAAGTAGGTCGTCCCCCGCGAGGAGTTTCCGAAAACGTCCGGAAAGGGTCTTTATCGATCTAGCCGGCCATAAGGCGAGACCGGCTGTTCGCAGGAAGTCTCGAGTGTCCGTGAATTTCGTTTTATCTGTTCGCCCACGCACACAGACCGTTCCGGGACAAAAGTAATGGTCTTGGTCTGAGAGACTCTCTCGAAAAAGGTTTCCTCTCATGGAAAAAGGTTCTCTATGCAGAAAGTTGGCGGACAGCTGCTGCTGTTGGCCGGGGTTCCTAAACCTAGCCTTTGTACCTGCGCTGGTTGGCTGGCAGGTGTTGAGACCAGATACATCTGCTGACCTGCACGTGTCTCGAAGGGATTTCTGCACGCATCTGTGCTGGTTGTGCAGGTATCCAACATTCTCGAACGGCTCGGTGCACCGGTCCCTCCTGTACGGGTGTGCGCGCGCTTTCTATCTGTGTGAGGAAGGTGGAACCGACGGCGTGCTCTCGATCGCAGCCCCGTACATGGCGAGCTGAAAAAATTCCGGGATTTAAATCACCGACGACCGGCTGATAAATCCGCCCGGATTCGGCCGAGTTACACGCGGAGCTTTAGCTACGGAGATTGCGCGTTAGGTAACCAAGAAAGTTCGTGCCGGTTTAATCAGTAACGATAAATGATACACAAAGTGGAGCGGACCAGCCTTATTCGGGAAAACGGTCGCCTGTCTTTGCTACTCGCGGCGGAAGTAAAAATGACGTCTTCGATGCGTCTTTGTGCTATCTGGAACAGTATTCTAAATATGCAATAATTAGATAACGAATTTGATGCTTGTACGACAAGAGTGAGTAGATAAAATATAGTACAGCAAACAGGTTACCGGAATTGAAGGATGTGTACCATTTCATAGTACATAATCGGAACTTCTTGCATTCGATAAAATCTAACTATGAGTCGAGTTAGGAAAATAAACGGCGGTGCCCGACAGGTTCCGGGTAAAGTTGTAAAGTTCAGAAATCGACTAGTTCTCTCGAAGACCGCTGGATTAGATACGCGTTTAATTGATGTTCATGGTTTGATGCCTCAATAAAATATAAGGGTTATCGTTTAGTATACTTCAACGAAGTCGTTAACACCTAGAGGTTAATAAAAATCCTGCGCGAAGAGAGGTGAAGCTGCGGCTTGGTTTGCGATCTCCGGGAAACCTTGAGACTGTCCCTCTCTCTCTCTTTCTTCTGGCCGCACCTTGTGTACCAACAAGTCGAATCTGATCACCTGCTATCGCGCGCGGTATCCGCGGCAGCCAGGTGTCTCGGGAGAAATGGAAAAACGCGAGAGCCACCAGAGATTAAGGGTTCGACCCTCGGTCGAGGCTAATGATGGGGTTCAGCTAGTCATCTTCTTCTCTCCTCTTTCTCGCATCTTTCTCAACTCGCCTCACCTCGCCTCACCTCGCCTCACCTCGCCTGTTCTCCTATCCCATCGGCGAACTTCTTTCACCCGTTCCGAGACCGGACACGCATCTGCTCGCAAGGGTTTTCAATGAGAGATTGAATTCCTTTATGGTCTACTTGCAGCTCTTAAGAGAAATTATCGCTTTCGAGCGACCGCCTATGCTGAATGGACGAAAACCGTGTGTATGAGAAAGTGCCGCGTTTTCTTCTGCGAAGAGTATCCGAAAAAACGAGTTTCTCCTCCGAGTCGCGTTGCATCACGCGTCTGATGCTCGCAGACTTGTCATTTTAGTAATTTAGCAGCGTTGCTAACCCCAGGAAATCGGAACAAATGTTTCGCTAGACTGAGATTCTTTTCCATGATTAGAGGAGCAGGATGATCTGGGCTTTCTTCGAGCGCTACATATTAAGGGAGTAGAGTCGTTTTAGAGATAATGGATCAATCTAGGCCGCGATTGACCTCAAAAGTAATTTGCATTATTCGGCAGCATGTCGCAGCTTTATGAAAACAGCTACATACACAGCTGTGTCCTTCCGAATACATAATGCAGATTACCTTTTGACTATACTGAAAAAGCCCATCTCTGCATTATCGAGAAAAATGAGAAGGCCGGAGCCTTAGAATCCTGGAAAAACCAGTCCACTCGCTGAAAAGTGGATTTTTCCAATTTTCACTGATTGAACCGCGGCTCGCCGAGGCCGGGATAGAAAAGGAAGCGAATGAATATCTCACGCGACGTGAAAGTTGCATAATACAAAGGTCGGCCCGCGTAACCTTGCGCGGTTTACATAAACTGCGTTTGAATGGCCGGTCCGCCCGGATGCCTGGCGGGGAACAAACACGACACGACTGCTAACTCATTATTACTTCCATAATTAAGGCAGCGCGAAGGAAAAGAAAGGAAGGGTTGGCCAGCCCGGCGAAGGAGACCGGGCACTTTTTAATTAACGAATAATCACGGGCTCGTCCGAAGACAATGGCTCGTGAAAGCGATCCGTGAGGATTGCCGAAGCGAGAACATTGATGAGAGATCATTAAACGTCCTCTCTCTGGACTTTCTTCGGGCGCAGTCGTCGCAATACATCTCGTTCGTTGTGGCGGGGGATATCTTCGACCGCAATGATCCCGGGATCACCCTTTTGCCTACTGTCGCCCTCCATTTTGTTCCGGGGACAGAAAGGAATTTCACGCGGAGGTTAGTTGACACGTCATTCCGACCTGACAGCGTCGTCTCGGTCTGGGACTTCATCCTGAACTCTTTTATGCATCATTTGCATCAACAAGCATAGTAATCTCCTTGCGCCAGTATATACTGCAGATCTTTATGTAAATATTATACAGAGTGTCCCTCAACACAACAACGACAAAAAGTCTTTGCGATTTTGCAGAATGCAAGACTCTTTACAAGAATTGCTCTAGGGTTAAAAAATTGTATTGTTCTACTGATTTCTTCGAAATTCTGATGGAAAAGCAAGAAATGCTGTCGCACGATCATCGGAAGAAGCGAGATACTGTTACGAATATCCTGGAAACGGAAGCGAAACGTTAGCAAAGCGTACAGGATACCATTTCCAATGCTCTGCTCACAAAGAAACGCGGACAAAGGCGTCGAAACACTTTCCATGGGGGATACATTCTCGTTGGAAAGGTGCGTTGACCTCTGATCTAATGACACAAGGTTGCCGCGCCGTTTCGACATTGATAATGAAGCGCAGGTACATCGAACCGAACCGGTGCCGTTGCCCCGTTACTTCCGGACGCGCCTAACTTCGTTTAGCGAAATGGCATACGGAAAGTTCAGCACTCCTATTCCGAGCCTCTCCGACTTCCTTAATTAGCGAGCGGCTCGTTAATCGATTTCACCTTAACTGTTGTCTAAAACTACAGTGGCACGGATACGGTGCGATGATTATTCTATTAGGAACGTTCTGAGACACAGACGATCCAGATGGATAACATCTTCATTCCACTAACCAGTGTAGGATCTTGCTCTGTTCTTGTCAGAATTCTTACCAGAATTCCTGATTAGAATTCAAATTTTTTATCAAAGTATATTTCAACGCGCCCGCGCCTCCTGTTATTTTTATGAAAAAATGCCTTCCTCGTGCTTTGTCTAGTAAAATTGTAAAAACCGTGGTAAAATGACAGCGTGTCTTATAATACAAAGTGACACTTCTTAATTGAATTTATCGATTCAAGCAACCCCATAAGACGAAGACGCGCACTATAAATTCAACAATGGAGTTAGAGAGTGTCGGGAACGCCGATCTATTTACTCGAATGAGATATTTGATATGTATCTCGGTGCACGTATTTTATGGAAGGCGTGAGGCTGAAATATGAATGAAGACTTTATATACCCGTGAAAACCGGATGAGACATTAATTGCGGAATTTATGAATTGCTAAAATATTGCTTACATCGCTCTGGATCCAGAATATTAATTTAAATTCGTGTATTAATTAATCCTCGCATAAAAGTGCATAATAAGAAGAGGCGCCCGACGATCGCGCGTTTATATTTATAGGGTGCATGCTCGAGTAAACTGCGGGTAATTGAATCTTCATACAAATGAGCACGCGATCGAGGTAAATTATACCGATGCTTCCGTGATGTACAAAATAACGAAAAGGTCAAAGCGACACGTGTGCGATAAGATTTAATTCTTACGGCATTGAATCTCGAGACGCGCGTTATCGGTATCGGGAACAATCGAGATTATCCTTTTTATAAATTCCATAGTTTTTCGCAATCTAGCAAACATCGGGATAAATATCGTAGATAAAAAGCAGTGGAAATGTTAAAAATATTTAAGGACATCGGTGTATTAGTTTGAGGTGAAAACGTTAGGTGACTCACCCTGAATAAGCCGTTAGAAAACTTTCAGGAAACTTCGACCGGTTCGATTTCATTTGCGCCGACCTGTTCGACGATAACCCAATGAATGTTCGAAGGCGGAACCAACAGCGACTAAATAAAACAGAGGATTTGCCTAATCGATCCTTGAAATGTCAGGCACTCGATGCTCGCGGCTGTCGATTTCCCCGGCGAACAATTTTCCACGCTGCCAGAGCCGAGACGCGCAACGCCCTTGCCATGCCAGTGAAAGTGTTAATGGAAACGCGCGCATACGCCTCGCCCGCGTAAATCGCCGGACAATTGAAATTGGAAGGTTGCCGAGGTGGAGAGAAGCGAGCGAGAGACGCGTCCGGCGTTTCAGGACTTTCACGCCGCGAAATAACACGTCGACGAGAGTTTCCTCGCGTCGGAAACGAGCTGTGGTGAATCCTCATGCACACGTGTCAGTAACACCACTCCAGAGGTCGGAAAAAGATGATTTTCGGGAATTTTTAAAATAAAAACCATAGAAGGTATAGAATCAAGAACAAGAAGGCTGTATTGTATACATTTTCAGGAGGGTTTGTGAATTTTTTTAAACAAATTCTGGCCGGAGAGGTTTTTGCAATCACGGATGGTCCTAAAAGAAAAAATCAAAGATTTTCTGAAATTATGCAAACAAATTTAGATTATTCGAGGCCATTCAAGTGAACAGCCACGTGTACACGTGTATTTTCAATACACGTGTGCAATGGATATCTCTAATACACATTGGAAGTCCCCCGCCCACGTCATCTCTTTGTCTGTTATTACTAAATCACTCGGTTTAGTCCGTTGCGACAAGACGCAAATGAGACAGCGTGCATAAGCTACGGGGAAGCTATACCGCCGGTCCTTAATTAACAGAAACAGCGAACCCGTGGGGAGAGCAGCCACGAGCCCCCGTTTGCGTGCCGGCTTGCTCCCAAGTTAAACCGTATGATATACGAGCCGCGTAATTGATGCGAAGTGAACGGGTCGCGTTGGATCAACGTAAATGTCATGGGGACTTTTGCCGGTTCGGTGGATGAAATGTTTCTTCGGGTTTCGGACGCGTCTGTCTGTCTACCAAGTGCTTGTGCCTATGCGTTCGCCGGTCTGCCCGCGGCTAGCGGCTGATCAAAAGAAAACTTGAAAGTCGAGGTCTCGACGAGAAAGGTCGCCTTTTCGCGCTCCCAACGATTACGCACTGATTATAGTAATTAGCCGGATGGAAAGTGGTTACCAGTCGCCCGGATCGATGCCGCGATCTCGAGGCGAACATGATTGATTTCATTGAACCTCGGGCGGAACGCGCGCACAAAGTATAATATATCGGACAATTTTTCTTATGGTCCTCTTATTTTCACTGAAGTATTACCCCATGGATCTTCCATTCTGTCTAGATACGTACCTTCACTTGTTCGTACATGGACGCAAAAGCTCTGAGATCTTGAGCACGTCTTTAGCCCCAAACTGATGAATTCTGTGTGAAAATCAAATAACTTTCGATAGAGATGAGACAGAACGGTGATTTCTCTTTTAACCTTTAGTTACTCGCACCTCGTTTTGTGCAAAATTGCTCGGGCATGTTTCAACCCAAATGAAACAATAATTTTAGTTCTGATTTTGGCAACAGGAGAATCAATGACCGATGCAGTCTGGGTCCGGGACAAAGAAATAAAAGCAAACAGAGTCTGTGAACGCGTCCGCTCCGCTCCCACGGAATATTATTTACAATATGATCAGGGTGCATTATTTCGCCGCGCATGGGAGCTATTAAATTTCCCCTTGGCCACGTATTTCATCGATTGGGCGACGCCGGGTCGCATCCCCTCATTATCATCGACTACGCTAGCCCCCCTGGTCGCATTGTCCTAACGGTTGCGCCTATATTTCAATTTCAGAGTCCTGGAACGCTGCACAAAGATGTCAGTGGTGCTGGTACCAAGGTCAGCGGGAAGACGGTCGGCAGCGCTGCGACTGCAGCCCTCACCGCGCTGTCCGCCATTAATAATACATCCAACACTACCCGGAACAAGAACAACATCGCCATATCCCATGAGGTAAGTCCACACATTGTTACGCGAACACTTTGTCATCTCTTTTTACGAGAGAATAGAAAACGTGGAACGAGATTTCCGAAGTTTTCTCGGAGCTTCTCGAGAAGAATTTGTTCGCGATCGGTTTCGTTGCCATGCGCGAGATCGAGCGACTTGCCTTGACTGTGCCACCGTCTGCCGTTCAATCTGGAACGAATTAAGAGGCCCGACAACTTTCGAACGATCCCGCATTATTAATAGCGGGAATTTCGACAGTGACTTTATAGCGCGTTATCTTTCTCCCTGATATACAGTGTCCCGATCAATGCCAATTAGCTGGGTTCATAACGCGATCCCGTAAAAAATGGATGGTAGTCGTGAGAATTAATGTGTAGTCAGTAAGAATATTAACATTTCTCTGTCGGTAAAATTCCCAGTCTATTTTTGTCGACTGAACTGGGCAAGCATTTTGAATTAATAATTTCCTACATTTTGTAAGGAGATCCATAAAAGATCCAAATAAGTTTTCTAGAGCTACCCTTCTATGTCCTAAAGAAAATTTTTATAACGCAAAACTCGTTAGTTTGTAACTCTAACTCGTTAGATAGTAGCGTATGTATTAAGGGATGGTTTAACGCAAACTATTTCCTTTTGGAAAGTATTCAGACGATAAAGAATTCGAACATCAGAGGCCCGAATAATCGAGGTTCTACTGAATACATATGAAAGAATAAGCAAAATTATTTATTGCAGCTACACTTTCTATTAGCAGTCATAACGATGAGTATTGCGATTGAGAAATTTATTTGAAATCGGTTTACGACATCGGTTTATAGAAATTGGAACTTGCACGGAAACCTGACGACACGAAAACTCTGTGCGACCCAGCACCATCGGCGGAGGGTTAATGGCACGTCCGAGGGTAACCGGAGGTTCACTTTCATGGTAGTCTTCGGTATCGCCTCGACGATTACTCGTCTATTCTTCGGCGAAGGTTTTCCGGTTATACGGGTCGGTTTGAATAGCGTATGGGTTCCCGGATGGTCCGTTCGCTTCCCGAGAAGAATCACGATCCATGATTCAGCTTCTCCGATCGCGTCGCGTTCCATCCGGCTCGATCCACTAATCCCCGGCCGTCGGCAACGATTATTTCTTTCACTTATCGTGACCTCGCACAGTTTCCTACGGTTTCCATCATCTCCGCGGGTTGGGCGAGAATCGCGCCACGTCACTACCGTTCGTCTCGTTAATGTTGCTCTCCTTATTTCTTCTCGCCAAGCTCCGTTGTTATTATGCGGCAAAGATGATCGAATTTCGTTGCATCGAGCGGTACGCGTTGCGCAACGGCGGCGTACCCGCTCGTTCGCCTCCTTTTGCACGGTAATTGTCTGTCGCGTTCACCGCGCCATCGACCACATTCTGTCGATAAAATGGAGGACAATGTTCGAAGCAATCGCGCGAACACGCCAGAACAAGTGTTTCAACATCTTTCGCTCGTTTTTACCACGGTCGGCCTCGAATCGCCGCGAAGCAGGCGAACACGGTGGCTTCCATGTTCGCTTTCCAATTGTTTCACTTCGTTCAACCCCCGCGCGCTTCGTTCATTCGTTGCAAGTACGGTTTGCGATCTCGCAGATCCATTTTCAATCCCCTGGCATACATGTGGGATTTATTTGAATCCCGCGGGATTAAGGATTTCGTTCTTCAATCTAATACGTGTTTAATAAAGAAAGAAATTTGATTTAATGAGATAATCATCTTAGAAATCTAGAGATCTACATTTTAATTTAAAATAAATTCTTCTTTGGAAAACAAACTGTAATTGAAATATATACATATTCAATATACGTATCAAACATCTAAGTATAAAATTAGAATTTAGATTACCAATTTATACCTTGGATCTGGAGATGTCCTCGCGCGAAGGCTGTCAATATGGCGGCAGCCAATCCTTGTAAATCTGTTGAAAGACAAATGGAACCTCGTCACCGGTGAATAACGTTCAGCCGAGAAATGACGAATTGATTCGTCATCTGTCAACAGCGTATTAAAACGTTACCCTTCAGCGTTCCAACAACGAGGTGCATCATTCATTGAGTTTCGTATTATCAAAGTACAGTTGTGCACACGTTGAAGAATCACGGTTTCTCGGTAGAAACCCTTCGCCACCTTCTCGCATAGTTTTTCCGCGAAACGGCGTGACTCACTTGCACATAATTTCGCTGCCATCTAGGCCCGAGTTCGCGTGACAGCACGATAACGCCGCACGCAGTTCTCGCGGCAGGATTCAACAGATTCAGCGGATTATCAGAGACACGAAGAAGAAGGCGCGCGGAGGCTAATCGGAAAGTAGTCTCCTTGAAACGTCGCGTCGCGCGTCGTAGCCGATCCTCCACGCGATTCTCTTTTGTCCATTCGCGGCCATGCAGCCGGATCCCATCCTACACTTATGTAAACGAGCAACGATACCTTCGCTCCCCGAGTCGGCTCGTAACAACCATCTTATGAGAAGTCTCGAGCTTGTTCAATTTTCAAAGACCACCGCTACCGTCACCATTTATCGGCCGTGTAAATTAACTCGCTCTAACATTGTTCTAACTATTCTCGAACGAGAAACTAGGAAAATTAGAAAATACGAATGCGCTCCTCTTCCGGCTTTTCCGAAACAGGAATTTACATAGATATCCTCAGGTAGCAATTAGGGTCGAGTGAGTTTGAAAGCGCCGAATTAATTTACACGACGATCTCACGTCCGCGCTTACACGCTTTCGGCGAGCCAGCGACTCGAGAGTAATCTGATATTATTGAGAGGTTGCGGATTTCACAGATCGCCGATTGAATTCGAACCTTTGTCCCCCTGCGTTCGAATTCAGTGTCTCCGCGTCTCTTTCACGGAACGCGCAGGTGCTGGATCGGATGAACGCGATCAATGCGTCCGCTTTCCAAACTTTCCAACCTGAATGGAACTAGAAATCATTCGGCGCTTTACTTGTGTTACATTCACTTTCGATTTTCGCATGTTGGCAACGGCCAACTTGAGCGTCAGCCTAATCTTCAGGATCAAGATAAAGATAAAATCTTGTCTAGCAATCCAGCAAATTTTGTATATCATAGTTTCAGAGTCTCGTTCCGAGAATCCGTCGAGCGGGGATAATGCGAAATTTTGTTTTTCTGCGATTCTTTTGCCTGAGGTTTTCTAATTTCGCGGTAATTACACGAGTGTTCGTCACGAGACGGCAGAAGAAAAGAAACCGAGCCGCCCACGCGGATCCCGTGACACGGATCCACTTAGCGTTTTTTCGCGAACGCCGAAAAAAAGGAAAGGGGAACGTGATCGATTGCAGTACGGCGAATGATTAGCCGGAATCGAATGAGTCACCGCGTGGAGTTTCTGTTTGCGTTTCGAAATTGTCGAGGGAAAAACGTCATCTCGGTGACGGCGGGCGTATGTATTATGTAATATAGAATCGTTTATTCCGAAGTGTCAGCGAACGCGATTGTTTCGGAATCCACGGCGACGCGCGCGCCTAACCGGGATCCATTTAATCGATTTTATCGCGGCAATTACGTTTCACGATGCGCGCCGCGCCGGATCAATTATGTCGGGGCGCATCACGCTTGCTCGGATAACGCGTGAACGATAAGGAAATGTAAACATTGCGAGTTTCGGTGGTGTCTAGTTTAATTCTCACTGTAATATGCAATATATATTGTAATAAAAATCGCACAAAAATAAAGTTAATCTTGTTATTCTTATAATACAAAGCACATTAGTCACTTTTGATCTTCTCGAAATCGTGAATATTGAAAATTCATATGATTGACTTATGATTATCGAGATCGGCTGTGCTTGTACTCGCGATCTAAGAAGAATTTCCAGGTGAATAGACTTATCAGCGCCGAAGAATTTTCAGCCATCTGCGGTGAAAGCGGACGGTTTGTTTGTAAATCTTATTTTAAATACTTCTTTACTTTCTAAAACACGACTCGGTCAATCACTTACATCGCGTTTTTTCCCTTCGAGCATATGCATAAACACAGCCATTTCGTTTCGTTAAAAACTGTTGGTTCGATAGAAACTTCCACTAGCTCCTTGCCTAGAGATTGGTTGTCGACATAAATTGTAGTCTGTCTACGAATTCGTATAATAATTATAATGTTAAATGTTTAATGTTAAAAAGATCAAACATCCAGCGACGCGACATGTTCCGTGAAAACGACGGTATCTGTAAACGTCTCCACTTTGTGGTATCGCTTTGTGTGTGTGCATACAGTCCTTTCACCTTATCAACATTGTTATAGCACCGATAACGCGGCGACACGGTGAAAATTTTCCTACACTCTCTCGCGCAGGCGGGTGAAATACGCTCGGACTCGGGCATGTTAATAGACTTGTCGTTTTACGCAGTGTGTTGTCACGAGCGTCGTCGGCGGAGAAGGCTTCGCATAAACCATAAACGGGCTGCCAGTGTAACCCGATCGGCCGGCATTGTATCTCGGATTTCGCGATAGCATAAATATGCTACCTGCGCGCCCGCCCAATGTTAACGATCCGAGGGAAAAGTAACATAACGCCGGCCGACAATTCTGCACGCGTTTCTATCTCCTCGTCGCGTCGCAGCGAACCAGCCTTCTTCAGAATCGCTATTATGTCACTTCTATGTCTCTTCCTGCTGCGTTCGAATATATTTACACTTTCTGAATGAGCTTTTATCCTTCTACTAAAAAATCATGGGAAATTATGCAGTCCTCGGAATCATTCAATGGAACCATTTTCAGGGAAATTCGTTGCTCGACAATAATTTCCACAATTTATCTAATGCTGTGGACAGATGATTGGCACATTGTAATTCGATTCGGATGGTAAACGCGACTTTACTGTACATATATTACGATAAAAATCAATTTTTCAGTCTTCGTATTCGTTCAGACGCGTCCGCGTGGCCGAACAAACGACAACAAAAATCGCGCGGAGCTTATTTACACGAGCGTCTTCATATTCGTTCACACGTGTCCGCGCGATCGGACAATTCAAAACAAAAATCACGCGATTAAAAACACGCGGGTTACACGGTTGTACAAGAGGCGCGAGAGACACGCGCGCTTCACGGCATACTTCTGCCGAGGAAAACAAAAGGCTTCACTGCGAGCGTAACCTAAAACTCCGAGCGGTTATTATTCGCCGGCCGAGCTCTGTAATAAATGTAATCACGGCTTGTAATTCGCCGAAGGCATACACGGAATGGCTAGCCGGCTGGGTGACTGGCGCAATTAATCCTCGCCGTTCGCAGCGCGCGGGCATTAGTCATGGATCAGGGCTGGGTAAAGTGCTGTCTCGAATGGTAAATAATAAACGGTCTATTTTATCTGGAATCGTACCTGCACTGAATACTTTTTTCTAATACTCGATATCACGCGAATGAATTAACCCTTTTTTGCACTCGGAGCCGTTTTAACGCGAGAATTAAACATTTCTTCCGACCGAGAATAATTCCATTTCATACGACTTTTTTCATTTTATGAATATGAAATTGACTTAATAACTAATGCAATACGTAAATGTTTAGGGATTGATTAGATGCCAACATATTTAATAATGTAAACAATGTTTTATTCGAGTGCTACACGGGTTAAACAAATATATTTCTTAATACGTTTCTCAGGGTGAAAATCCACTCATTTACTATTTTTGCATACTATAAAATGACTGGTCTCTATCTGTTTCGCTCTATTCTTATGTTGGCTGTAACTGTAGAAGACAGCTGTTGTGAATGTTCTACTTTGTAGGTAATCTTCGAGAATCTCCCGTTTGATTATCATTTTTGTTGAATACTCCAAGAAAGCAGAAACAACGTTACCCTAGAATTAGACGAATCGTATCCGTAACATCTGAAAAAATGATTTCGCAATTCTCGTCTTTCTTTTCGCGGGGAATGGAGATCGGGCACACGAAGTAGCGCGTTAAAAAAAATATAGGGCTCCGCTCGGAATACTTCGCGGCTGCAAATATGAAAGTATAATACATAGCGACATAGAAAGTTCAAAGCTGGCGCGTAACACCGTTTAATTTTGCCACGAATTTTCTCCCTTTGAAGATACCGTACGTGGGTCTAACTTTTTCGACACTCTACAGACATGTTAAAAAGTTGTTATTCTCAACGTATTAAAAATAGAGAGCAGACGAAACAAAAGGGCGTTTCCAACACTGGAAATGTCAATCGAAATTTTCTGCGGACAAAGTCGCGGGCGACTCGAGGCCGCGAGCGTGTGCACGGCCTTATTATCGAGCCGACAAATGAATATCTCCATTAGCATAAGCACACCCAAGAGACCCACATATGCACAGGCGCATAAAGTCAAAGTGCGTATGGAGATAACGGTACGTAGACCGGCGTTGCGCGTGCAAAGCACGCATCTGTGCAGACAGCATCGGCGTCGACGAAAGCGTAGGTGAAGAGAAAACGCCTGTGCGAGCGGTGTACGACGTTTCTACGGATTGCCCCTTCGTGACCAGACCAGGCAACACGAGAGGCAACGAGGCCAGAAGGATTTGACGAACACGGCAAATCGCTAATCAACGCAACGGTCCACACTGGCGGCGACCGTGATTTTCTGACACCGCCTCGAGGCCTGTCCGTCCATCGTGTCGCGACAAGACGTGCGGACTTACGCTCGGAATCGCTTACCGTTCCGCCTCTAATTGACTTACTTTGCCGCGCCTCGTTAAGATGGTAGACACGTTTCTACGATTTCAAGGGTGCGGGATGCATCTTCTCATTTCTCGATAATGCGAAGATGATGGGGTCTTTCAACAGCCAAAAGCGCTGGATAAAAGATCAATCTAATCGCTCTAACTTCTCAATGGGGTCAAATTGATACAGTGGTAAAAGATCGGTGAAATAACAAGGTATCCAGTTACTTTCAATGTTTTCTTTTTATTGTTCTTAAGTTCTTCATTTATTCGTTTCGCATTAAGAGAATAGAAGTGACAGAACAGTATAATTTGTTTCGGGAACCCTGTGTCAAATTGACACGAGGTACGGATGACGATTAGAAATATTTAAATATTAAATATTCCGAATATTATTGGAGTCGCCGTGTCTACAAGTCGCCTCCTGATCACCTTGAAAATATTGAATTTCCCGGTCACGACGAGGTCACCCCTTCGATTCGCAATAACAGGCCCGTTAAAGAGATCAGCGTATCATCTCCGTGTAAGCATCAGAATCCCGGTTCACGGTTGCGCAACAAATGCCAGGTAATTGTGTTTCGCAGATTTCTAGCGGCGATCTACAGGGTTTCATTGCAAACCCGTTGCTCGCTGACTCGCTCGGTTCCCACGAATCACCCTCGCATCGGAAAGTCCACAAGAGAGTCGCCTGGACACAGCCGAACTCTTTAATACGCTTTTCTAAAGATTTTCGAAAAAAATGTTGAACCATCTCGACGTTCCCACAGAAGAAGGTAAACATAACTGGAGCCTGGTACCGACGAAGACACGAGTTGCCACTTTTAACGCTAAATAAACATCGGAGAAGACTTCACTGAGACTTCTGATCAGCGTCGAAGAAACTTGCACCGCGTGCTTCAATGATTGGAACGGTTAACCATTCCGTTTCGAACAACCGAGTGTTATCTATTTGCCGCGATGCGGTGAATCGAATGAATAGTTATTACTATAATTAGCCCTCATCGCCGTCCCTCGTGTACTATTTGACACAGTTTTCCCGAGAGAAGTTCTACTGTTCTGTTATTTGTAGATAAATTTGCCCGAAGTGTCTTGACTACGATTACTATTAAGAGAGTAATCGTCTTTTTAAGAGAGTCCGAGTATTAGTGGGAGTCACTGTACGTGCAAAAGCGAGGCACGTTTGGAAATATTGTTACGTTTATACAGAATTGTTTATACAGAAATTTCTGGACGTCTGCTACGTGTAGAAGTATATTCTCTAAAAGAAAATGATGTTTACTCGGACGAAACGGTTTGTTCATGTTGAACAATCAAAGATCTGCCGAGGTGATAGCGCGCCGGTTGCCTCACTCCCGTTATCTCGTTTAAATGATCACCGTCGATTGAGACGTGAATATAAATATAGAAAAGTGGAACTCGGCTGATCAGTTGTGCCTCTGAAGATGGCGATAAGGTATCGACGCGGTATCTCGGCTCCAAGAAAAACGGGATACGGACCAGGCATTGGCAAACAACTTGGAGTCGACCTAAAATCGTGACTCTTTTGTTTCGACTACGGCGGAAAACTGTAATCGGCCCAGAGAATTTCCGTACGTGCGGTTACGACGCAAGAACACGGAAATTATAGTGGACAAGAGATGTGTGTCACATTTGCGATTCACTTATAGGCGGAAATTGATTTCGAAAGGTCGTGGAAAGTTAATTCCGCGGCTAGCCTACCATTCAATTCGAACGGATGTGTGTTATCGATGATTCGATTCGTGCCGTCCACTTCAACGCGTTTTAATGAATATCAATTTTCTCCGGTGTGCCACGGTACATACGTTTACACGTGAATTTAGCAGCAGCTCGTCAATATGATTCACAGCCGAATCATAAGCTCGGCTGCAATTTGTACGTTCAAATTGGGTGCAATTATAGGTTGCAGTTTTTCAGTTTTCATTTGCGGACCATCGTGCAGTGCTACTTTCAGCCAGAGTTGGACATTAATCAATTAAAACTTTAATCGTGATTGATTGATTAACGTGTACAGTTAAAAAAGGTGATCATTGAAAAATGGACGACTGATTCAATCGACTGATAAAGTTAATCGCCAATCGTTGATCAAAAAAAGGAATCATCGAAAAATCTGAGATTGATTTAATCATCTCCACAGGTCCACAATTAGTTTACTACAGGATGTGGTAAGAAATTTTTTTCAAAATTGCAATTGGTCGGAATTGTATACAATGTACTAAAAGTTGCGTTTTACAACTTTTTAATGTGAGCCTATATTGAAAATTTTGGATGATAGTGCAAGTACGTTATCAAGCTGATTTCAATAAACTTGGCTTAAAATTGCTCATTTCGATAATTCCGGACAGCAAGGATTAGATCTTTCCGGGCAGTTTATTAAAGTATCACAGAAGCGATCTACTTTGAAAAGATAATTGCGACGCGATACGTGTTGGTGCGATTAGAAATTCTTCTGCGCCGGAGAGTGTACCCGCAGCTGGTATGCAGATGATCGAAAGTGAGCAATTTAATAGAGAGCTTTATCGGGGTGGAGCGATCGCTTACAGCTGCGTTCCCAGTTATTGCGCATGCGATAGATGCACGGACACGTAGTTACAAATCACAATTACGTCTTTGTAAACGTCGCTTGACGCCGGTAAGTGGCCAGTACACATGTGTGGCCTAACCGACAAAAGGACAATGAACCATACCAGTAGCTCCGTACCGTCCGGCGGTTCGAGATAACCAGTTTCGGTTATCAGCGAAATTACCCGCTGTATCCGCGTTCGCCGCGACGTGCTCGTTTCCTCCAAGGTTTCCGAACTTTAATACAGAAAAATACTCGCGTTGCATCGCCCATTACATAAATTTATTCTTATGATATAAATCGACGTTTTCTTCATTTGAGTTTCCAAAAAATTCGAAGTGCACGAATAATGAACTCGATGGCTTCGCAATTTATTGCTCGACGAAGATGACGCCTTCCATCGTCGGATCCGAACGGTTACGTCACGTAACGAAGACAATCGTTCCTCATCGACATTCAACCGCCAACTGTATCATGAAAATTACAACGACGCCCGAAGCGCACGTAAATACATTGTCCAGGTGGGCAAGGCGTAAACACGTCCTTCGTATGCGACGGTCGCGCACGGAGATGCATATTGTTCGCTGTGTAAACGAGCGAACGGGCTGCCGGAAGTCACGTGACCGGCCCTCCCGCAAGGCCCCGCCGGAAACCGTGTCGATAGATACGATCCTTCGCGCGGAGAGTCGTCTGCCTTCGGTTACGTAACCCAAACAAGCAAAAGTTGTTGAACCCTGGATAAAAACAATTTAAATAAAATATCGTTAAGAGTTTCCGTCCCGTTGTTCTTCTAGAATTAAGCGGGCTAGAAGGAACGCTTCGATGAACAATCGAAGCTTGAACCTCTCGCGCGGAGGCGTCGCGTCGTTCGATCAAATTTTCTAGCTTATCTCTTCCTCGATCAAGAATCGACGAGAATCATCGGAATGGTTCTATTAACCCTGTGAACTCCTCGGGGACGATAACGGGACACGCGTGACCCAGCCAGCCTGCGCGTTTCTTCTCTAGGCGGAGCGAAATTACGGAGAACCCTCGTGCGACGCGCAAAAATTAGGGTATCGTACGACTTTTCTTTTTTTAAATATGCGGGTAATTATTCGTTTGGTAACTTGAAGTATTCCATGCTAATTAGAACAACTTGGAGTTTTTTTTTATTAATTTTTATTATGTATGATAAAAGATCGATCATCAATCTTTTTTCTGTATCGTCAAATTTTTCTGGACGACTTTGTTAGAAAGTTTTAATGCGAAGTTCTGGTCTCCTATTTACCCGACACAAGAAATTTGTGATAACTAGACTGCGGATCTTTATGCAAAATAAACAATATCTGCATTGATTGCAAGACACAGGAGCCCACTTTGTCAAAAATGCATGAAATCCGCGGTCTAGTGATAACAAACTAATTAATTTCATTTTTATGCAATGAAACCATTATTTTATTATCCTCTGGTGCATGTTAAATGTTCAGTAACAACTCATGCAGTACTTGAATGTTTACAACAACAACGAGTTTATATTTTTGACAAATCGCTCGAAGCACTCGCCACCCGATACGCGACCCTGGAGCGGCGTGCCGCCATCTTCGCGAAGGCTGCTGGTAACGCGTTCCCGCGGTCAAGGTTCCCGCGAAAAGCTTAATTATCGGATGACGGACAACGATGGAAGGCCGCGAGCAACCCGTTGCTCTCGCTGCTCGACTATCGCCGAGATTTATGTACAAAGTTTTAATAACGATAACCACGCGGAAGATGCAATTTTCGATGGGCGTTCAGCCGCATCGGCCCATGCCGGAGAGAACAGCACTCGTCTTTAATTAGCGGAGTGGCTGACAGCTGAACCACTTGACCCCGCTGCACGTGAACAAGAATCGATGTCATTCGCTCTCGAGCGCCACCCTAGGCTTCATTAACCCTTCCACGGATTTTCGACTTCAGTTTTATGCTTCGTTCGTTTAGCCTCTCATGCTTGGTTGGAGCGCGTGATGCGACCATGACATCGATCAGTTATTATTAGATTAGGAATTTTATGGATTTATGTCGTTTCCATCGCCATGGAAGAAACACATTTTATCGATCCTCGTTTCTACGAGAATTTATATTTGGTCGAATCGGTTAAGATGGTTGGATAGACGTAATTTCCGTGCCGATGCAGTGTACGATAAGTGGACAGCGGATATTTATGCAGAATGAAAGTTTTCCAGCTGCACTGCAACGAGCTGAAGTGAAATAAACATTTATTTTCTTTGGTAATCTACCCCTTGGCACTCGGAGCTATTTTAACTCGAAAAGTAAACATTTGTTCGACCTAATTGATACAATAACTCATACAATACTTAAATTTTTGGTAACAATATTTTAAATAATGGTACAGCAATTTTTCGTGGCACACTCAGAGTCACCACTTGAGGATGAAAAATAATATAACATGGAAAACATTGAATATAAAAATTATGATAAAAATAATATAACAAAAAAATGAAAATAATATAACAGTATCTTTAAATTCTCCACATATTTTCACTGTTTCAAATTGCACGTACTCACGTTTATCATAACTGCATGAAATCCTCTGTCTACTGATAAATATGTATAACAATAATAAACGCTTTACTATGTGCCTGATCGTGAGAGGGTTAAAGCGTGATTGGGAAAAGGGCTGAGCCGGAAAATTAACCGCTCTCGCTGGCGCACGCTTCTCGAGCAGGCCCGTAACTATGATCGACGAGCTGAATATTAACAAACGAGGTTTACGGTCGACCGAACGACCAGCATTGACTTTGACTGATTGTATTGTCGGCGAAACAAATGTGGTAACTTCCTTATGAGCCTAGTCTTTGTTTACGGGATCGCAATTAGGATATTTAGGTCAGACGCCTCCCCTGCAGTACCTCCTCTTCAAATCCAACCGCGAAAACGCGTACACTTGTCCGGGATCATTTAATTTTAACTTGCGAGATAAACCATAATAGATTTTGTCTTTTATCCCTTTATCTTGCAACCCTATCGATTTCTCCGATAATACTTCGACGTATTTTTATCGTTAAAATAGTGTTTAACGCTATCCCTTGCTACGTGGACGGTTTTGAAAATCGTTGTATAAATACTTTCCTACGTTGCGAGTATTTATATCTCGCTTAATAATTATAAGTGTGTATAATTACTTGCCATGTGTGCAGTCTTTTTTTAATTATTCGGATTACAGTAAAAATTGTATTATGTGAAAGTTTGAAGACAAATCGAGCATGAAATTTAGCGTGTGTTTAACGAGAGTGAATTAGAACGAATTAACTGTGGCACGATCAGACATTAAATAATGCAAAAAGCGACTATAACCCATCGATGGCCGAGATAATCTAAGAAATCGTACGGCGTGCGCCACGCGTGTTACATCTTAATTAGAAATTGTGAATAGTAAAGAGGCGGCCTAATGCTCGTAGGAAGAGGAAGCGAGCGCAATAATTGTCGTAATAAAGTTGAGATCACTTTCACCGAGGATTCCAGAGGATGACCGATCCAACTGGAGCAGCTTTGTATCTCGAGGATCGAGCAATTAACTCGTCGTATAACGCGCTGGTCTTTCAATCAACGGGTCTCCGCGTGTTTTTGCGCGGAGGTTTGGTCTCGCGGCGCGATTTTCATCGCATAATTGTGTCATAGAGACACCTTACATCAGGGCGCAGGCATGTAATTGCAACAGAAACGATCGTTCGCGGGACAGCGCGCGATTAACGTTTTCCGGCTTCCAGAACGAGCGAGCGACCGACCGACCGAGACTCTCCTTGTGTGTCAAGGCGACCAGGCCTCCGGTGTCTATATTTCTCGGAGAAATTGGCGAATCAGCGTTTCGGGACCCCCGTTTTCATCGCGAAAACACGCGACATCGTTCCGAACTATAACTTACGTCGATGCGCACGCAGAAGTAAGTGGGTCGTGTCAGCGAAGCGGTTCTTGTCGGCTGGTCCTGTGCCCGCGGTCTCGTCGTGGAGACTTTTCACTTTATCGCACGTTGCTGCGATTCCTTGTTCCAGCAGTTCCTTGTTCGATCACGTTCTGGAAACCAACGGTCCGTCCGAGAATATTACCTGGAATTATTCCTCAATTATTCGTAGGCTCCACAATATTTCCCTAGGCTGTAGAACCTAGAAGAGAAGAACGTCTTCCCGAGCAAAAAATAAGAAATGATCCGATTGGATGGCCTAATGAATACCCCCGTGGTGATCAAGTCCGATCGCATAAATAGGCAATTACGAGCGAAAGTAATTATCGCTCGCGCGTTAATTACCAACTATTCGGCTAATGGTTCCGTGACTTTCGCTGAAAGACACGCGCCTCGATCGCAGATTGGATCTTGGATAATTGTTAGGAACGCTTCTCGGTGTTCGCTTCCGACCGAGATAAGAATCGAGTGGAATAGAAAATCTGATCGTGACGCAGACCGTGATTCCGTTTTCTATCAATCTTTCCTCCATATCTTCGATTTCCTGTAATTGTCCATTAATTTTCGACGCCTCTGCGTCTCTTCCACTTTGATGGCTTGAATAAAATATAATAAATACCCTCCTCGATGGCTGAGTTGCTGTTGGCTGAACAAAAATTCTTGTCAACTTACAACAACATCGATCTCCGTGAAAAAGCTGCGGGTGAACCGTGCACACGTGTTCGGGGACACGTGTTACCACCGAGTTCCGCGTGTCTTGTCTCGTGTGACACGTGTAAGCGAGCGGTGGAACGCGAGAAGCGCACCGAACTCCCTCGAATCTCGGCGCTTTCTCTCCGGGCGAAGAGTCGCGCGATTCCCGACGGAGGAACCTCGCTTCCGTCGCGATTAAACGACCGGAAGAATTTGGAATGCGGCCAGAAAAGCTCCCGGCGAAAAGACAATGGCACCGCGCGCGTTCGTTGAAAGTGCTCGCAGACCGGGGACGAACAATGCTTCTTATTTTTCGCCGAGTTCACCGGAATCCGCGTGCGTGACCAACAGACTGCGATTCTCCTGCATTTTCACGACACTCCGTTATTCGGATTACTCCCTGAATTCTTACTGTTTCTACCGGGAATTTGATCGAGTTGATGCGCACCGACGATATGCGCTAGGAGACACACGGGCAGCACTAGTGCAGCACTATATTTGTAAAAGTATCTTTCGTAAGATATTCATATTTCTCTTCCCAATAACCAACTTGTACTGTGGAACTTCATTGCCTCGCTCTAAACGATTGAAGCGCAAGCTCAAGTAGAGCTAGGCTTTTTGGAATATTTTCCTAGACTCTGCAATTTGTTCCTAGGCTGTGCAATTTGTTTGTAGGCTCTATAATAGTTCTTGTAGACTAGTAGGGTGTAGAATGTCTTCCCAGGCTCTTCAGTCCTTCTTTCGCTCCTGTTCTCCTGGACAATACGGTTCCCACAGAGTCTGGGCACTGTGCTGATCCTAGCTGCTAGGGGTAGAACCCAGTGACATATCAGGTCGACGAAATAATTACTGTCCCCGGTCATTTGTGAGACCACCACGAACCGTAGAAAGGAGTCGGGAACTCAGCCATTCGGATTCGCGTCGACGAAACGGAAATTGTGTCGGCGCGGCCTACGACGAGGACGACAAAGGCATCCGAGATGCGGCAGCACGATTGAATTTCAATACGCAGAAGCTGTGTGTTGGGCAATGAGAGGCTTCCACGGGCTTGACGTTCGATTGTCTTTCCAGTTTCCATTGTCTTCGGCCGAGCCACGGTTTACCGGGGGTATCGATGGAGAAAGGGTCCCCGCGCGTTCAATCGCCGAACGTGTAACGGAATCCTAATGCGTCAGCGCGTCATACGACGTCCTATCACTCGACGTTTCTTCGATACCGAATCACAATTATTTCTCTTGATAATCATCGTCAACGTTGGTCGTCAGTTTATTCGTAATCATCGTCAACGTTGATGATCATTTTATTCATATTTATCCCGCCGAGTTTACGCGAAGGAAATTGAAGAGAACGTTCAATCACTCCTATCAACTGGCGCCTTTCGATACTGAACAACTTTGTCCTATACCGCCGCTCAGCTTCGCCAATTTCGTCGAAATCGGTTAATGATGCGATGAGCTAGAAACGCTCAAAATCGGTGAGGTTGGACCGTTTGCGCACAATTAATAATTAAAATACGTTCAATCCCGCCCCATAATATTTACAATATTCATCGTAGCGAGTCCGCGCAAGGCGAACGGGCAGACACGCCGACGTCGTATCGCAAGCCTTTTAAAAAGCAGGAGCGTCGCGTTTGACGCACGCGAGCCAGTTCCGTTTTTGCGCGCGGCTGTTTAATATTTAACGCGTGCCACTATTTTCGTCTCGCATCCATCGGGCTTCTATTCACGGGCGACGAGCGTTTCGTTCTCGGAGCAGTGCCACTCTCCGATCGCAGGAAAACTGTTCTGTCGCGTCGTTGGAGCGTTGAGCAATCTGCATAATTTCTCGGAGCATGGGCAAACAGAGCGAGCGAGCCAGCGAGAAACAATGTAAGGTAGAGCCGTGACGAGATGCAACCTGAAAGGTATCTGGTCGATCGCGTTCATCCCTTTTCGGTTTCACTTTTGTCAGCTCTGGTCGACGTCTATCAACGTATCCTCAAATATGAATACAAATGATGATCAACGTTGACGACGATTATCAAGAGAATTGATTGTGATTCGGTATCGAAAGGCGTCGGGTGATTGGACGTCTTCCTGAATTTCCTTCGCGTAAACTCGGCAGGAAATACGAATAAAATGATGATTAACGTTGCTGACGATTATCATGAGAAATAATCGCAATAAGCCTCTAGAGGGGACTTGCAACATTCAGGAGATTCGATACAAACTACTCCAGATTCAGGAAAGCAAGGCTTCCAAGCCCGATAATCCCGATACAGAGAACGTTAGGCACGAGGGACTCGGAAACCATAGCGGATCGATCAAATCTGATGGATAGGCAACCCACTGGACACACAGACCACATGGTGCGCGCACCGTAACTTACATCGATGGAAGACGGATCCGACAGTGGGTCACAAGTGATCCAGACAACGCAACGGCGTGCGAGGATTAACCCTTAGACCCTCGAGTTCGTTTTGACCTAGCACTTGAAAGGCATCATCCAGCTACTCGACTCCTGCTGATCAATTCGAGGCTGATGCCAAAGGAAAAGTGGTTGGGTTTTATTTTCAAACGTCTCAGTAGGTCGAGTCATAAATAATTTCCGTTTCCACGAACGAACTGTAATGATGCATTTACCGTCGTAATGGCCCATCATGTTCCAGTTGCATGATGAGTGGCAACAAGTCGTCGCGAGTAGAGTGACTGGACTGCGGATGTTTATGCATTTCCCAATTTTTGTAGACAAATCTGAAGAAAGTGGAAAATCTTAATGGGAACAGCCTTCGATAGAAGTTTGTACAATCTTTTTTGTGTTGGATCTGCAAAGGTTTCTATGTTCAAATTAAATTAAAATCGAACTTTATATTCTAGTCTTTTCTGGCTAACTGTTGCCTAGTTTGATTGGTAAATGAAACTGGTATTATTTACGACTCGATTAGCTTGCGATTACAAGTTTCATCAAGAAGTATGAAGACGCGGGAGAATCGGGACGTTTTAAATGGCGCACGCTCAGCTTTTTGAGCCGGTCGTCGGCCTGGCATCGATCAAAACCAGGAGCGTTGCATTTATGGATGAGAACAGCAATTTCTCAGGGAAGTAACAATGTCGATGGTGCTCCCGGTCCGACAAAAGAGTATCCTGGCTTCGAATAAAACCTCTCGTAGAAAACATCGTCGGGTCGCCGCTCCGGACGGCCAGCTGGTTTTCTCTGCGGCGGAGCCGAGCCTGTATGCATCGGCTAACCTACGTTTCGAATAATAAACTGGTTTCGGAGTTCCGGTTTTCCGTCTTTCTTCGTCTCGATAGCCGGTCGATGCAGCGGGGATCGGCGCGAACCTTAATAAGGCAATGAAACCTTTATGCTCATACATGGCAAGACTAGACGACTATGCTTCGCGCTCGCGTTCGCGAGCATGCTTCTTTCTTCCTCTTATCCGTGTTACCACCACGCGTTCCGACGTGTACGAGCATCCTCCTTGATCGATCGAGGACCCGCTCGATCACGGCAATCAGCGCCAGCCATATACAGACGGTGTCGATGATGAATAGTACAAGGGGACAGTTTTTCGGAGTCCTGCTCGGGTCAAAACAAAGCCAGCCTCTCCGCACTAGGTCACGAACGATATTTATCGTGACCCTATCGGAAAACAACGGACACGTTGCTCATTATCCTCCGTTTCCATTTCTCTGTGCCGGCTACAATGGGTCTCCGGTTACCCGAACCTGTCCCGCCGAGATAATCGATCACAATGACAGAACTGCTGATAATTGGGTAATAAGACCTCCCACTGATTCCCCTTTTCTCCGCTGTGCACGTTCGTTTGAATAATTCGAGCCGATCTCTCGCGTTGCTGCAGTTCCACTCGTGCGTGCACCATTTCGAACCGATGGAAACGTTATTGGCTTGAGGATCTGCAGTTTCAGCCGTCAGGGAACTCCGTAGAACAAGGGCGTTAATTCAGTAGACGCAACAGTATGATCATTTCAGCAAGATGAAAATAATACACTGTTGAAATATACTTCGTACACGATCAGATCAATTTCGGTCTGTCCATAAAGCCGTTGTTTGTTTGTTCATGGGTTCGTTCAATTTCCTGACCCGAGTGATCCTCCACTTGATGAGTTCCTTTCAGTAAAGACGTATTTTACTGGTGCTTCTCTCGCTTCTGAATAAATTTCATAATTAGACTGCGGATCTCTATGCAAAATCAAAATTTTCTTCATCAACTACAAGGTCTACTTTAATGCTGTTAACAGCAGAATAGTAATATGTTGATACCCTTAGATTCTATTAATGTTTCTACCGTTTAAAATGACGGCTGCTCATTTTTGTCAGGAGTGCGTAACATCCACAGTCTACTCATAATCTAATATCTAATAAATCACATTCGTCCAGATTGTCATAAGTATATTGCGCCGATACATTTTTCCTGCTACACTGTTCATTCTTCTTGGTACACTGTACTGTACATTTTGTACTCCAGCACCGTTCTGTTACTATTTACAGTGCCCACTCACTCGCACACGTCTGCGCGATACATTGTATTTACGCGTGTGCATTTTTCTCCTAGCTTATACCCCGCTCTTAATCCTAACCTACTAGTTACCTCTCCGCTCTTTATTCCCCATCCTCCCTGTTATTTTCCTGCACTTCCCCGATTATTAATACCCACTCATTTATCTTTTCCACCTTTCTCTCCCGTCCACGTATCGCTCTCTTCCACCGTGTCTATTTTCTTTTTCTCCGCTACAGTGGTACTTTTGTCTCATTTCCCAACTGAGCAAGAAATCTTTTCCCCAGGCGCACAACATATCCGTTGCAAAACGATTCCGTAAAACTAGTTGTTTTGGCGACGTCCACTAATGACGGCCTTACGTTTCTGCCATGATTCCGTGTTCCTGGCTTCTTATCACTCCATCTAGCCGTAATGAAAAGCCGCGCTCTCGTGCAATTGCGTCTTGCTACCCGCATGATCTTCAATTTTTAACGACGACATTGAACTGTTTTTACGTAGGGGAACGTCATTCATTGTACTTCGTGCGGTCTCCTTTTTTCCACTCACCGTTCTTAACTAGCTGCGCCAGTTGTTCATTATAAAAGCTGACTCTACTACGAGTGACTATTGTGCTTTTCAGTGTGTTGCAAGTTTCGAAAGTCTTCTCGCACGTCATTCACCAACCTAATACATATACTTTTATCATGAAAAAAGAATTATTAGGGTGGAGGGAAAGTTCTCGCTTTAGAGAAAACATTTGAATGAATTTATATTATATAGTTTCCACTATTTGTAACAACTTGTTGACATCTTTCAGATAATTTAATACATCTTTCAGCTTTCATTTCTGGAATATTTCATTCGGTATGATTTTAAAAATTTTATGGATATATAAGATGATATTTTAAATTGGTGTGCGTAATACCTTTTAAAGATCGCACGATTTTTACCATCACCGAAAATCCAATAGCTCCTTTGCAAAAATATGTTACTCGGAGGCGTGCCAGCGTTACTAGCTGATTTCCGCGCAATCCAATTTCGCGTGTCGACGCGAAACACCTTCTTCTAGATCGTAGGAGGAAACGACAGGATTGTCGGATATAATACCCGCGACTGTTGCTGTTGTTACGTAAAGGCGAGTCGATTTCCGGTCGGGATGCGCCCCGAGGGAACGTAAACGCGACCCATAACTTTCGATTGTTGCGAGAGCCGAACCGTGGGCGAACATATCGATACTGCACACGTTCTCCGTTACTTTCGTAGGTTTAACAACTGGGTCAATGATAGCAAGAGATCTCGTTTGGCTGGCGCATCAATTCTGCAACGCGCGTATCTGTGCATCGATACGCGAAGAAGGGTTCCGGAATTTTCCTCCCTCTCCGGCAAAAAGCATCTCCGATCGATTCCGACGATGCCTAAATCAATTGTGTTCCTTTGCAAACCATTTTAACGAATAGGAATGACAAAATCTCCTTTATTATAATCTGTACAATTATTTTATTGATCCTTATTCTGAATGGTTTCATTTAAAGCGAGATTGATAGACAGCGACTTTGATGGATTTCAGCCGTCGTCGTCTATTCGTTCAGCCGAGGAGAAGAATATTCTGAATCGTGAAATCGGAGGAAGCAGGAACGATAAAGAAACGCAGAATATGAAAGTGTTTTCTTTGATGGCTTCCTGAACATTAATGTAATGTGAAATCGTAGAAATCTCGATGGTACGATTTAACGATCCATCAAGATGATCATAAAATGCTAGCCAGTGCATATTATGCTAGTTGCTTTTACTGCATGCGGATCACTCGTCTTTTCCAGATCGTGAATTTTACGCACACTGTGCACAATACAGGAAAAAATTGTGGTCAAAATGTTCGTAGCTTTTTATTGGAAAGTTGTCTGGCGGTTTCGTCGAAACTCGTTTGTTCTAATTGTATGCTGGGAATTATAGTCGAGCAAAGTTCAAGGAAGGACACCGGGGCCGGGATCTCGAGGCGCGTCCAATTTTACGACTGTCCTCGGTCGGCCGACGAGTTGTAACACCTTTAACCAATTAATTAAACTTGCATTGACACACGGCCAAACTAGAGCCGACGCTACCGCTATACGATACCCGTATCTCTGTTCATATAATTTTCTGGTTGGCGTCCGACTGACAAGGTACATCCCTTTCGTGGCCTATTTGCAACTTTATTTTCATGGCAACCCGGTGTTCAGGTTTAAATTTAATATCGTCGCTCGCAGATGCTCCCGCGGATTTCGAATAAGGAATATGTCGTGCGCTCTGAAATACATTTTGAGGAAACCCGATTTAAATCACTATTTCCAAATCGTCCAATTGAGTGGATGAAATACAAAATCGTTGGAGAATTATAAAAATTAATAAAACCATTAAGGGGAAAAGGAAGATTCTATGTAAGTTTCTATTCCTCGCAAATCGACGCAGACAATTTTTATTCTGCATAAAGATCTCTACACGAAAAACGAAATTACTTTCCAAACGACTAATACATCCTGTTTATGCAACCACATCTCGCGCAAATAAGTATGTAGGCAATTTGCGAAACGGGTGGTAGGCGCGACGGAAACTGGTTAAATTTTTTAAACAAACGGACGAAACGAGGGAACCCGGGAGACGGGCAAGTTCGCGTGAAATTTTTATCGCCGCTCGTCTGCTCGCGCGGCTCATGAATATTGTCCTTAATTCCCCGAACAATCTCCTCGCCCGAAACTGAAATATCCTCTCAAAATTCCTCGGTCCACGGTGAGACAGGATTTTTTTTTCTCTCATTAATAGAGACGCCTTTATAGTCGTTCCCTCGACTTAATTTAGTATTCTCGCTGAGCCGGTTCGCGAATTAAAATTACGTTACTCATAGTTCGCTGGCCGTGTAACAATTACGTAACAGTGCCGTTTGTAACTGTTCGCAATTAACTGCAACGGCAACTGCGCGAAGATCTTCAGCCTCGGAGCATGGGAACGTTAACAATCGACGCTAATCAATTCGCAGTGGAGGACGTTTGCCCGGGAGCCCGGACGTCTTTATACTGTAGCAAAATGAAATGTTTATTATACATGCAGACTGGTATATCGTAAGAATTAATATTTATTGATTATATTATTTTATTATTGAATATTATATAATTATATTTTATATGATTGAATATATATATATTATATTATTGAATTAATTTATAGTGATAAATGAATTTGTGTGATTGAAAGTTGAATCTGAATTTGGACGACCACAGAGAATTTCTTTCCCAGTCCATCGTTCCGATATAATAGATTCTGATTGCCGTTTTCATGAACGCTCCATCGAAGAGAGACGTTTGCAAGAATATTTGCTTCCCCGTAGTTCCCAATTTGATTTACACCGCCCTAACGAAGGAAAACGTTCGAGAGACTCGATAGTATAATACTTCCCTAACGTTAGCTATCGGTCCATTACAACCTCGAAAGTTCCTCAGCCCACGCTCGTCCCATAAAATGGCTGACGCCGTTGCGCCGGTAACGACGTTACTTTTCTAATTACTTCGCGGTGTCCCAGCTGGCCGCAAGTGTGCGGTACGCAGGTTAACGAGCTCCTGTTCCCGGGACAGTGACGTTTCTAATGCGCTTCCGAGATACCTCGCACGCCCACGAGTGTCTCCAGTCCCACGTGAATATGCGGGGTTCACGCGTGCACCGTATGCACCGCGCGCTGTTTTCCGCTTGATCGCCGGAACATGGTAAAATGGAATCGGCGAATTATCCGAGATGAGTGGCCATTGATCAGTTACAAGCAGACAGCGGATTTTATGCATTTATAAGTAGCCAATGGATTTTATGCATTTATGACAAAAATTGAAGAGGTGCAATTGGAAACAGTGAAAATATTAGAAGAATTTAAAACCACTGTTATATTGTTTTCAACTGATTGAGTTAGCAGGAAAATAGTTTCGGTATTTGAAGGCGAAGTAAAACCCAATTTTTTAAATCAATCAAATCTTTTTATTTATTCTGTTTGGCAAAAAATCATCGAACAAAATGGAAAATATCTTATTCGTTAAAGTTTATCGCTTGAATAAAAGAATTGGGCTCTGTTTCACCTTAGAATAGCCTTAGAATACACCTTAGACTGGGTATGAAATGTTGCAAAAATGAGTCGGCAGTAACGTTTCGGACACCCGATGAATAATAGAACGAAACGGTGCGTCGAGATCTCGAGGTATCGCATTAGAAAGGCGCGTGGCCGCAGCAGCCAGGAGATGTCACAAGGTAAACCGCATGCATAACTCGGACGTAGGGAATTATTGTATGTAGGTACGTATCTCTCGAAGATCGAGACACCGTCGTCGCCGAGTTGGAACGTTCTGTCGTCCTTGAGAAAAATCCGTTTCTACGGACCGTGTCCTTTCTTCCTCTATGCTACCTCTTCTATTCCCAAGCCAGGTGTATTTGTTCGGGGATCGAGGATAGACTGTCCCCCACGGAAAACGTGAAGGAAAATACTATTGCTCGTCCAGCCATCGTGTCACGGTATAAAGAATCGACGACGTATCCTTGTGTACTTTATAGAATCGAGAATCTCGGGATTTATTCTGATTTATGACTTTACCGCAATCTATACTCCTCTCGACGTACCCTGAACTGTTTTATGCTGTTCTTTTATAGAATCTGAATGAAACTCTGACGTGGGGTCAACCGTTTTTAATCCCTTCCGGAAAACTGGCGGAAGTTAAATCAATCGTGATAATTTTTCGCTGGCCAAGCTACCCTTCTCACAACTTTTACCATTTTGCTTTGGTTAGATGAAAATAGATATATGAACTTATAGGAGAATTGTTTCTGTCCGAACCACTCTCTTTTCAGTTCAAGTTCACTTTATCACTCGACTGCGGATTTTATGCATTTGTGTGTGAGAGAAATAATTGTATTAAAATAATTATTGTAGTCTTTTTAACTTGATTTCGAAACGTAATTTTGCTTTCCTGCACTAATCTTCAACACGACAAATGTAGAAAGAACAGAGTAAAAGAGAAAAACTCTGGACAGTTTGTTTCTCTTTTAAAGTTTTTAAAAATTTTCGCGAACCATGCATTCGATCTCTGAACAATTGGAAGCCCGTAGAAGCTGGTGGCGCGTGTGACCCCCGCGCGGAACTATTTAAAGCGGTGCCCAAGAACAAGGGACTGCTCGAGGGATCGTATCGAGACATCGAGGGTCGAACTCGGATTTTGGCTTGCCGTATCGGGCGTTGCGTGAATCTTGGCCCGCCATGAATCCCGCGTTTTATTTATGCTTTGGAGCCGTTAGCACCGTGTCGTCTGGCAGAAGTCCGGCGAGAATCGCAGCGAGAACGAGACAGCTCGAAGAAGAAAGAAAAAGGAAGGAGGAAGGAAATCTTTCTCGGTGCACACGATTACAATTTATATACGATCTTTTTCTCTCTCTCTCTCTCTCTCTCTCTCTCTCTCTCTCTCGCCGGGGGTAAGAGGCTACTCACCGTCGCGGTTATTCCACTCTGCCGCTTTTTATTTATGCCGATGCGGCGCGAGTCATGCGATACCTGGACGATAATAATTTTTCATTACGCTCGAGGGGGTCGATCGAGAGTCGGCGCGTGTTTTGTTAAACTCGAAAGCTCAGCCGCGAGCTTGTTGCACGTTTTCTCACGCGCGATCTCGTCGCCGAAAGATCGCGTCCTTCTTCCTCGTGTTCCGAGCAACGGTCGCCTCGAGCCGCAACGTAAAACGTCCGAAAATATTTGAGACATCTGCCCTGGGTACTCCTCGCGGGCCTTGCGACCACATTTAAATAGACGCCTCGAGAAACTGTAAATATTGTAATGCCTCCGGGATATGCGCTCGCTTAGAATCAGCTGGCACGCGTTCCATCAACCCCTTGTTCTATCATTTCCTTCGCAGCTGCTATCATTAGAATCTCTCTGTTCTACAATACAATTTAATGTTGTGGACTCCCGTGTCCCGGAATTTGTTCCCTGAAAAAGAACGATGTATGTAATTGCCTAAATAATTGAAAAATCGTTTCCTCCTTTGTTCATATTCCCTCGAAAGATTGTCGCGAGTGACGTGAACGCTTTCAATATCTTACAGGAAGCGACTTGTTTGCAAAACGACGACGGGGGACCATAATAACCATCCTCGCGTCCCGAAGTGCGTCTCAGCACACTTGTTCATCTTCGCAGTAAAATAAATCCAATGATAGAGACAGCAACGGGCGAGTGCATCGAAACGTTTAAATAGTTTCCAAGAATTTCCACGAAGAAAATGGCGTTCGCGAGTGAATCACAGCGTCGAACAAGGTTCCTCTCCTCTCCTCGTCCTCCCTCGCTCTCTCTCTCTCTCTCTCTCTCTCTCTCTCTCTCTCTCGCTCTCTTTCTCTTTCTCTTTCGTGCGATCGAATCCCATAAACAGTTTGTATGTAGCTTGTAAAGCAATTCGTTGCAGCAACGTGTAATCACAGGATCATGCGATCGAGCGTATTCGACGATCACGCAACGCCGATCGCCACATAGAAATTATCGTCGCGCCGCATCGTAGACATCGTTTCGTATCGGTGCATCGGTGCACCGGAGAAGAAGCTTCCAAGGGGACGGTTGTTCGGCGTCGTGACGCCGTTCGAAACTATTCAGCTGCAATTGATCCGGGTCAACGACGATTACCACCGGACCAATGTTGACATAAATTTCTATTAGAGGGTCGCCGCACCGCGCGTAACTATGGCGGTCGGGGAACAGGCAATTTTTATTGTCCATAAAAATAATCAACTGCTACATTAATTCATCAACTGCGTAAAATTAACGTTAAAGCTTGTTTGCTAATTTCCAATTTCTCAAGAAACTGTAAGCTTCGAGTTTAACTTGACTCAACACTGAATATGCGCATACTGCACTTTATCTTACTTATTGTTACTGCAGTAGAAATAGACCTCAGTTGAGATTAGAAATGCTCAACGCTAAACCTACCGAGCACCTAAGCGATTAAAATGTTTCAGCGTACAAAAACGACAAGGCTCCGTTTATTTAGATCTCATGTAATTTTTATTACGATATGCGCGTTGATAAAGAAATTTATCGAATCAATTCCCACGTAAGCGGTTCCATGTAGAACCGGTCATTTGATCGGCAGTGGTCGGTTTAGTGTTAAATAAAAAAGAAAAAATAGAGAAAGACGAACGAATCGTTTCCGCGTGACCAAGGCTCGTTCGCACGAAGTCCAACTGCGAGAATTAATTTCGCCGAGTTCCTAGGACGCTTCTTATTTTTTTTTCCCCTCCGATCGATCGCGTTTTACGAGACCGTAACTTCGTCGAAACGATCGACAACTCGTACGCGAGGCAAATGGTGAAGTCCGTTCTCGACTGGTCGTTCGAATGGCCTAGGCTGGCCTCAGCGTTGGCCTAAGCTGCAGGCTCGCGGTGAAAAGTACGCGCGGGAAATTAATGGCAGCCCGTAGGTCGTGTAACTCTGCCAGAGGACAACGACGACAGACGTCGGGGGCTGCTGATTGTCATTCAAAACGGCACCGGCGACCGGTGACTGGCCTTGGCCATACGGAAAGGCGACGCTTCGCAAACGAAACGCTTTAATGCCTCAAAGAGGAGACATAATTGCCGGGGCCGTTTCTCCCGGTGTCGTTAAACTTGTTGAGCCATCGCGCGCTGCGCTGCAGGGTCAATATCCAGGCGTTCTGGACACATCTCGTCCCACTTTCGCGACGATTCTACGACGCGGCGCCGTTTTCCGCACCGCTCCGTCCAATCCCTCGCCTTTTTTCTCTCGAGAAACGGCTGCAGTCTTAATTGGGGCCTACTCGTATTTCTTATTTCCTCCAGTTTTTTAAGTTTTCTGTAAAATGCCTCCGAATGCAGATGATTTTTTTAAACTTTCGTTGGCATCGCGCTACTATTTTTCACAGCTTTTACCATTTTGTGTAAATGTAAACTCAAAGAAAAATAGTCTCCGCTCGATCTCTAACTCATCCCTGTCTTCCAGTTCAAGTTCGCTTATCACTCGACGTGCTCGACACATCTCGCTCCATTTTCGCGACGTCTAATCCCTCGACCCTCGCCTTTTTTCATCGAAAAACTGAGTTATAAACAGGAATTCTCAAAAATTACTGTATGTATCAGATGATTGCATAAGTTCGTGTCCGATTTTTTTGTAAAAAAAATTAAAATTACTGAAAAATGCACTTGGAAACTCAGCTTCATGATTTTCAACTTCTCCAGCTCCGCGAAGAAATCGTCGGAGCGACGAAGCTTGCTTGCAACAACAAATTTGGCAGATAAACTATATATAGCCGCCGCCGCGGCTGTTAGAGGGTTATCGGTGTCTGGACAGTAATAAGCGTTAAAATCCCCGTGACGATTAGCGAGAAGCCCGAACTTCGAAATCGAGTGTCTGCTTTCGTTTCCAAGCGTACGTTGAAGTCGTGGTCGCAGGAATTTGTGCATAATAACAGCGACTTCGAGGCTCGATGGAATATCGGAGTTCTTTTCTTTAGAGATGTTATCTGCGAGTTATTTTATACAGTGTGGATGTGTGTGTGTGTGTGTTTCAGTGAAATTAATGCCTATTAGACGTTCGTTGGAAATATTGAAACTGCAGAAACATTTGCAATCTGCTTCGTTCGACAAGATCAACTATAATTTTGTATAATGGTGGGCTATATAATTTTGTAATAGATAAATATTTTTAAATAAGGACATTAGTAGGTATTCTTCTAAAAAAAAGTCATTTTTAATTAAAAAATTTCATACATTTCCTGAGAAAAAGATTTTAGCCAGCTAACCGACCACGACCTCTCGAGAACAATTTTGGTAAACGTGCTGATAAATCGAAAATAAATCCGATACGAAATCGGTTCAGTCGCTCCCCGAACGTTGACCGAACCGCGTCGAATGTTGTTGAGTCGCTACAGTGTGGGTCAAGATGTTTCCGCGAAGATTCTGGCTTTTCTTGAGCGGTGGCGTGCTGTGATTGAAGTAACCAATTTTTAATTGTTTCTAACCTCGTCGAGAAGAAAGTATTAAACTAGTAAATTACAAATTAATTTTTTATTAAGCTGCATTGGCTAGTAAACTAACCGTTCTAAAAAAAGCTCAAGCTGTAGGATCGAATTTTGAAGAAGTTATTCGTTTTTAAAAGGTGTGCGAAAACATTTGTACAACCACTGTATTCGTAATGTTTTAAGAAATTCTAGTTCGCGAAAGGTCGGCAGAATCGAACGTCGCTGTTTTGCCACGCGCGTGCGAAATGTTTGGCCGAAAAACAGTATGGTTCGTGAATTCGATGAAAGTCAACATGTGGCTACACTTGAACGATGTCCACTCCAAGCGTACTTGACATTGCGAATGGTACGAGGTCGTCTCCGCCTCGTAACGGATGACCACGCACCTCGCCACAAGCCTCCGGTAAATTATAACAATCGTGGCACGCAGTTCTTCAAAGCATTCCATCGAATAATTACTGGTTTATACGCGAATGTTCCATTACGGTCACGTGCTTCGACGGGAACGTAATCACCGCACCGGTGTGACTCTCGTTGTCGTCGACGTTCACGGAAACTGGTCGATGATAAAATGCTGCGATGGAAACACCACTTTCTTAGCACGGCGCAGTTACAGAACGCGGTGAACGTGGAAAAACACTTTGAAAAACTTAATGGTAACCGTATTCGCATACGGTGACTTGTCGTTGCAGTATATGATCACTAGACAGCGGATTTGCTGCGTTTATAACAAAAATGAATACATGTAATCTGAAACAGTACAAATATTAGAGAACTGTCAAAATACCGTTGCTATTTTCAGCCTACCAAACATATTAGGAAAGAAAATAAAAGTCCATTTCGCTCCAGTTTGTTGCAATTCGCTGTCTAATTATCACATCTAATGAATTATCACTCTCTAATGAATGTTACGACGATTCTTTGTTGCAGAAACTAGTGTCATTCTTTCGCCCCAAACCTACGCGAGTGGACAAGTCGGACAACAACAACACAACCACCACCACCACCACCACAACATCAACCACACATGACATATACTGTACGTAAGAATCTACTGGCTGTTTTTCGCAAGAAGTCTTGTGGAACGGCACAAGGACAAAGTGGGCCCTCGCTAGCCACGCCTAACCCCACCGTTGCCGCTCCTGTAGTCCCAATATTTACACTTTTCGACGTCACGCGCTACGTCCAATAGCACGTGCGACAATGCGTACCCCTTCAGCCCCGTATTCCTTTCACAGGACTTCTTGTAAGGCACGCAGAGTACTGTGCTTTTTATTTTCACTGTAGACAATACCAAAATGAATTGTTTTAATCGTTTGGAATCGCTTCTGTTTCGGAAAAGCAGCTGGAAGACTGCCAATGACACCGCAAGAGGCGATCAAGTATTTCGGCTCGAGACTCACAGAATTCGAGCGCGCGGAGATCGAAAAGTATTCGGAGATCTGGTACCTGGGCCTGCCGGCCCACAAAATTCTCGGCGAGGAGGGTGCGTCCCAAAACAGTGGATACGACGATGAAAATGGGAACTACAATAAAGTCCTCCACGATCATATCTCGTACAGGTGAGTTTTCACAGACTTTCCTTTTAATTGCCACTTATGGCGCGACGGTAGTTACGTGCGTTTATCTGCGCCGATTTCACATTTTGCGTATCAGCCTCGAGCAATTTAATCTTTATCTAGAGAAAGACCTTTCGAGGATCCCTGTAATCGTACTTGTCAACTAAAACAGAGCAAAAGGAAGAGAATCGCGTTAGAAACTGTCTCTCGCTTCATAAAAATGAGAAGAGGAAGGTATAAAATACTTATTCTGTTTTTTAGTATATAAACTGACGGTGAAATGATTGGTGCAGGCTATAAAGTTAGCGAAAACTAATTGCTCGGAAACGAATAATATAAAATATTACGATCAAAGAAAACTTTATTCGCCGATTAAAATTGAGCATATCTCGATGAGAACGTCAGGAATCGAATATTCATCGAGCAGCTCCGACTGTGAACGTTTATGCAAATTGACATTCTTGTAGGGCAAACCTAAAGAACTGAAATCGCATAAATTTCAACGGGAATCTATTAAGAAATGTTAACAAACGTTCGGATTACTAATTGGCGAAGTACCAGAAGACATTTTACGTTATCGAAGTTCGATCGATGCTGCGAATCTTTATGCAAAATAAAAATGTTCCGCATCAATTACAAAGTTCTGCGTTGCTTCTATCGATTGTAAAATTCGACAATTGCGAGAAATTCGAGGTCCTGGAGGTGATAAGCTAAGGAAGCTTCGGCTTCGAAAAAGAAAAAATCTCATACATAATGAAAATACATATCTTAGGTCAGAATAAATGTGTAGTTTTCGTGTGAAAATAGTTTCGAAGAAATAATTTCCTCTGCATTCGATTTTTATGACGGTAAATTGCGAAAAATTGAGAATGTACTGTTTGGAATGTCCAGATACGAGATCCTGGAGGTGATAGGCAAAGGAAGCTTCGGCCAGGTGATCAGAGCGTGGGACCACAAGGCGGGCCAGTACATCGCCATCAAGATTATCAGGTGAGCGAACGGCCGAGCACCGCGGCCCCGTGAATCACGCGAAATTACGATAGGGGACGCGGGTCGGCTCAATTATAGACGCTTTGTCGCGGCCGACCAGTTACCCGCTTTGTTCCTTCATTCGAATGACAAGACGCGACTCGCTTGTCCTTGCAGGAACAAAACGAGATTCCATCACCAGGCGCTCATCGAGGTGCAGATCTTGGAACACCTGAGGAAGAAAGACGTGGACGCGAACCACAATGTGATACACATGCTAGAATACTTCTACTTCAGGAATCACTTGTGCATCACTTTCGAGTTGATGAGGTATGTCGCTCGGTTTAATCTGTCTCTTGGAAAGTACATACGATTAAGAATAGTAATTACTAGACTGTGAATCGTCATACAAAATAAGAAATGTTAGCATTGATTGCAAGACACAGTCATAAATGCATAAAATCCGCAGTCTAGTAATTACGTACAATTTCTTTGGAAGTTTCTGTCGCGCAAAGAACACCGAAACCTGACAAGATTCGCGTACTCACGACCGCTCTTTCGCTTGCAGCTTGAATTTATACGAACTAATCAAAAGGAACAACTACCAGGGATTTAGCTTGAGCCTGATACGACGGTTCGCTAACTCGTTGATTACCTGCCTGAAACTGTTGTATCGGGAGAACATCATCCACTGCGACTTGAAGCCGGTAAGTGTACAAACCGTTTGTTCTCTTCAGGAAATAACGATGGCTTCTGGTCGTAATACTACATTTTCACGATTCCTCGATGACGGTATATCCCCGGGGACGAATTTTTTGCGGAACAAACGGTTCGAATGTACGGGAGATCGTTAAAATTCTATCCGGAATAAATACCGCCGCGATTAACGGTGAAATAAATTGGTACTAAATTGGTAATAAATTGCTGATAAACCGCGAACGAAGCGAAACGGAGAAACTAAGTTTAAAACGCTCGGAAATGCCGCGGTGTTAATGCTTGTTGTTCACTAATTGGCCGGTTCGTTTGGTTCGGTTACAGGAAAATGTGCTTCTGAAGCAGCGGGGAAGCAGCTCGATTAAGGTCATAGACTTCGGATCTTCTTGCTACAGCCACCAACGTGTCTATACATACCTACAGTCCAGGTTTTACCGAAGTCCAGAAGTACTTCTGGGTCTTCCATACGGCACGCCGATCGATATGTGGAGTTTGGGCTGTATTCTGGCTGAACTGTACACAGGCTGCCCATTGTTCCCGGGCGAGGATGAAATCGAACAGCTCGCCTGCATCATGGAGATACTTGGCGCACCACCGAATTACATCATCAATCACGCGTCACGTCGAAGGCTTTTCTTCGGTAAGAGCTTTCGAAAAGATTCAAATCGAGATTAATCCACTCTGCAATTACATGATGCTCACTTGTCTGACCCCTTGCCTTACAATATCGTATCAGACTCGTGATAAAGATCCAGAACAGTCTAATAAATATGTGTCTTATCAATTTTTCTTTCTTTTTCAGAAGTTAGAACGATTGGTTTGCAACGTAACGCTAAACTAGAAAAAATTTGCAAACCAATTGCTTTAAATTCTGAGAAAAGTGCAAATCGTGTGGTCCAACATTAAAACAGTTATCGTTTTTATGAGAGCCTTCGAATTAATTGCATCTCAAAACTGAGTAATGCAATGATGGTTTCAGATCCGAACGGAAGTCCTCGAAGCGTGACAAACAGCAAGGGCTTGAAGAGGTGGGTTGGCAGTAGGAATCTGGCGAAAGCTCTTCATTGCACCGACACCCTCTTCGTGGACTTTGTCAAAAGATGTCTCGAGTAAGTTTCCTCCTACTGTTTTGTCTTGTTCTGTTTTTATTAGGTCAAGTCATAAATAACTTCCGATGCAGCTAGGTAGAATCTGTTGTTCGTGTCGGAAGTTATTTATGACTCGACCTAATAATACCTGAAACTTTTAAGGGGTTAGTCTCGTTTCCAGGATTGCAGATGGGCTTTTCCAGCAGTCAAAAGCGCGAGATAAAAGATCTGAATCTCAATCCTGAAAAAAAAACAAAACGTGTCTACTCCCTTAATATGTAGCACTCGAAGGAAGTCCAGATCACCATACTCCTCTAATCACTAATAATGATCCTTGTTTGCCGCAGGTGGGATCCAAACAAGCGTATGACCCCCAGCGAGGCAGCGCGTCACGAGTGGTTGAAATCGACTTCCTCCTCGCGCGTGAGCTCTTCTTCCTCGACGACGGCCTCGTCGACGGCGAACACGAACGCGAACGCAAACGCGAACGTGAACACGAACACTAATACAAACACGAACACAAACGCGAACACGAATGCAAACACGAACGCGAATGTGAACGCGAACACGACGACAGTATCAGAGACATCATCGCAATCGGCACACGCTCAAGCAGTGAGCGTAACTGTGAGCGCTCCACGTCAACGGGCTACCACAGTGGTAGACCCACCGTTCACGATGTATCGACTCTACAGAGACCGTAAATACGTTCAGAGGATTAGCACAGCCGACAATACGGAAAATGGCGGCCTGGTGGTGAAGAGCAAGTTGAACGGAAGCGCGAGCAGCCATGCTCTCGCGAGTACCGCGCAGACCACTACCTCGAGACACGCATCGACCGGCGATATCGTCGCGAGTTTGGATCCGAATCTCGACGATTCCGGTACGTTTTTACCGCCGATATTGTGAAGTCGGGTCTGCGCTAGCCACTTCTAGATGCTTTCGCGCCGTACCGTGTCGCGATCGAACTCGTCCTCTCTCGCGTACAACCGCGGCGAAACAGAATAAGACGAGAGAAAAAAAAAACAGGGAAGGGGAAAAAAGATGTAAAAGCAAGGTAATCAGAGAGGAACACACTCGTAAACTTCCTCACACAGACATAGAGAACGAGCAGGAGAGACAACTATTCTGGCGTACTCTTCCGCGGCGAAGAGGACGCGCGAGGATAGTTGTTCGCAGTAGACGAGGCGCGACGGTCGATTTTGATCACGACAATAATGCATCGACGCGATCGACCGGTCGGCCGACAAAAGACCAAATTAGCTCCGCGCGCCAGGGTTTTCATCGTGGATCACGATGAATATTCTCGCGCGATAGTCGTCGGTGTACGCGAAGAGTGAGATGTATTTACTTTCGAGGTAAAAAGAGGATATTTATCGCGGCATGTAGAATTGGCTGGCTGGATCGGCCCGATCGTTTATCGAGGACGCCGCAAAGGCTAAGCAAATAACGTGTTGCTAGTCTCTCGGCATTATGCATCGAGCCATGAGGCCAAAATGATCTGATGAGCGGGTGGCGCGCGACCAAACGATTCCACGTGTATCCGAGACAAATGGTCGTCGTTCCTGTTCGTCCGTCGGAAACGAGACGGACCGTCTACGAGCGCGGCCACCCCGATATTGTCACTCAGGTAATCGTAACGACGTGTTATGCACCAATCGTAGTCGGTCGAAAGTAACGTAGAGAAAGAGACAACGCGCGCGCAAGAGAGAACGAGAGAGAGAGAGAGAAAGAAAGAATGAACGAGAGAGAGAGAAAGAGAGAGAAAGTGTGACAAAAAGATAGGAATTTCGTTCCCCTGAAGTTCGTCCCTTATCCTCCGAGATTTAGCAAGGATTTACATACTCAGCGGTCTCGAAAGTCGATGAAGAGGGATCGCGATTTGTTGCATCGTCGACGACGATACGCTAGCACTTTTTAGGCACAGACAAGATTGTCATCGTTGTCGCGATCCACCGATTAGGTCCCATCCCGCGAACACGACTGCATGAAACGAGAAAGGGAAAAGGATTGAATGTATTTTCAACAATGATTCCCCAGCTACGCTATTCCTGTTAGCTAAATCGAATTATCTGAAGTCTGAATTATGATCGAGATAGATTCATGCAACGGGAAAAGTATAAACTTTTGATCGTCGGGGGATAGGATCGAAATAGACGGGGGGAGGGGTGATACGAAGGATGATGAAACGAAAAGCGTGTACGCCCCAGTTTCACGAGGCCTGATTAGTCTTATTGTGATATTAATCTACCACTGTCTTACGTAGATCTCTCCGATATTAAGATATAAACGATTGCTAATAATGATTTTCATTACTATTAATCATTATTCTTTTCTCTGTCTTGGTATGATTATCGCTCTCGCTATTGTCGCAAGATTATAATTACGATTAACGAAAGCTCTACTCGTCAGATAATAATTACGCAGAGAATAACATATTATTATAATTCTATTATTACGGATAAGGATTGTACAGACTTTAATTAAGCCCGACAGAGGGGAGAAACCCAAGAATATTACGACGAGCACCGTGGATTTGCCTTGTTTCCCCTGTTTTTCTCCCCGCATCAAGATTAATCTCTGGAAATCTATGGAAATCAATAGTAGGGGTGGACGGGTGCCCGAGCCTCGGGTCGGATTTTGTATACGCATTCTTCAGATTTTTAAATGTTTTCGTATTTCGTGTAAATGAAATGAAGTTTTCAAAATCTACGTCAAGAAAAGAAAACATAAATGCATAAAGGACCGCAGTCTATCAATAATGATTGAAGAAAGAGTAAAATCGTATTAAGTTCTCTGGAATTTTATATTTTAGCATTTGTGGAACATTTTTAGAAGCCATAAATGCGTCAAGATCGACTTCGGGTGCTCGAAATTTCCGGGATCCACCCGGCCACCCTTAATCAATAGAATCGGAAGCCGATTTCTCCGGTGTCCTTCGGTTGACTTCGTCGAAAACCGGTTGGCGACCTGTTTCCGTTTAAAGACCGCACTCGCTGTTGTCCGCTGATCCAACCGTAGATCGTCTTCGCACCGATCAAGGAAAAACAATTGAACACGTAAATCAAGATCAAAGATTCTTGGCGACCCACTGCCCCTTAGCATATTGCGAAGGATTTGAAGAGAAAAGCCGTTTTGCGTACCGTGTATTAGCGACGCGTCCCCGCTCACGTTCAGAGGTCAATGAAAGTTTCACTCGCCGAGGACGATACTCGAGCTCGTAGCCACGTTAGTGTTACACATTGTACACTCCCCCGTTTTTCAACGACATCTCGACGACGAAACAAAACATTGCTTCCCGCGACGCGATTTCGGTAGACTTCCCTCTAACATGGTCTTCGAGCATTTCGTCGCTGAGCCGAAGAGGCAACAACGCCGGACTACGTCTCTGGCAGCCTTAATTAAGTAATCTAGGAACAAACAAACCGACTCCCATTCAATGCATTCAGAGAGGAAGTTCTTTTTTCGGTTAACCCTGCCATCTTCGTTCTTCTACATCATTATCATGACCTCCCCACTAACAGCGAGGGGGTCTTGATCGACCTGGACCTTCCATTCGTTTGGATGGGTTTGGATTCCTGTTAACACATTACCGATCGGTAGTTCCTCTTTTTAATGTGGAATCTTCAATGGCAACAGCAATTTTCATTGTGAATTAACAAGTCATCCAATTGTTTCATTTAAGATTGCAATGTAAGAGAGATTTACAGTACAATTTACGGTACAGCACAATAGGCTTCCGGTAGGTAAAGTGATAACAGTGAACTACAGTGATTCCCGTTAATATTCGGACGCTCTAGAAGGAAAGATAAGTTTTTTAGTAGTGGAATATACGATCTGAAGTTGTCGTTTTTTTTAAGAATGTCCAAATATTAGAGGAAGTAAAATTAAGGCTATTCTTTAAACCGAAAAACCTCCTTCCAGCATGATCGTGTAACACCCTTCCCCTAGAGGACCTCCTAGCTCTAGTGGGGTGCCAAGTCATCCCTTTCGGCTCAAGATCAACGAGCGACATTCGTCGTTCAACCCTTAGCACTCGAGTGGCGACTCTGAGGCACCGCTAAACATTGCTGTGTCAGTAAAATAATTCTTACCTTATTAAATTATTTTATGTCAAATAGAGTACTAAACATTTTAGTATTGTACGAGTAAATTGCATCAGTTTAATGTGCGTAAAATGAACAAAATATAGAATGGAAATTCTTACGTTATTCACTTATTTTATATAAAATGGAGTACTAAATATTTTAGTATTGTATGAGTAAATTGCATCAGTTTAATATCATAAAACATCATATAGAATGGAAGTATTATGGATCAGAAGAAATGTTTAGTTTCCGAGTGCAAAGGGTTAACTTGACGCTTAGGTCGTCGATCGAGGAGCAACATCGTTGCTCATAACGATTCCGGATCGTGTCCGCGCGCGAGGAACAAAAGAAAACACAAGATTCAAGTGAGAAGACTGAAGTAACGCGTCATCGTAGGATTTTATTTAAAAAGCCTTCCCATTCGTAAGGACGACCACTTATCGCGATACGTAACACATTTTTCATGTTTGTATACGATCATCATCATCCTCTCCGCTGCTGTCCTCTCTTCACAAAACGCATTTCAATTCGCCATTCATCGCAACGTACAATGCGGCCAAAACATCACTTTAGAAATTCACGAACATCCAAATCGGTAAATCAGCCTGAATTTTCTCTTGTGAGAATCGTTTACAGAAAGGCAACCTGTAGATCTCACGATGCCAAACGACCGACATTTTGCATCTGAGAATAAAAGCGACGTACGAAAATCTTCGTTTCGCGTTTCCGATCGATGTTCGTAGTTGAAAAGCATTTTCAATGATCACTATTTTCATTTTGCAAGATTTTCACACCGCCCCTTCGTACACGCTACGAGCTACGTAATTGCTGCGTGCTTTTTGATCATCACTTCACACAGCGCTTGATTTATTCAATCATCTCGAGAAAAAAAAAACAGTACATTTAAAGGATAAACAGAAGCAACTTTTGTAAACGTGTTTCGATGAAATTTTCCGCCGCGAATCGAGAGCTCTTCCATTGGTACTGGAAAACTTTACATGTTTAGGTACCCGAGATTAGATTTCGTCGTTAAATCAGCATAAGTAATCGCATTGTCAAAAGCTAGGATATAAATGAAGTAGCAATAGAGAAGGATGCGTGTCGAGTGTGCAAATGAAGTACTTAAAGACGTGAAAGTATTAAAAACTTGATACTTCGTAAAAATTCGGTGAAAATTTCTTCTCGAGGAAATGAATACAAACATGAATACATTCGAGTTTGATCGGTGGACTGTGGATTTTGATGCACTTTGGAACAAAATTGGCTGACTGAAATATAAAGCAGTAAATGATTAGAAATATCCAAGAATATCGTAACGTTTAGACTGAGGATCTTCAAGCATTTATAGTAAAATTGAGCAGATGAAGTTAAAAATGGTTGTAAAATTTTCAAAATTGAAGATGTCTAAAGATTATCAAACATGTTTATATCTAATCAATTTCATATTCATACAAAGGAAGAAATTAATATATCAGCATTATTAGATGATTGCATAAGTTCGTGTCCGATTTGAAAGTAAAACTCTATATATATGTATATCCAATCTCTCTCTCTCTCTCTCTCTCTCTCTCTCTCTCTCTCTCTCTCTCTCTAATTGTAGAATATTTAACCATTTTTCGATTTTAATTTAATCCATCTTTAACCAATGTTTAAAATTTAATCATTGAATTTTATTTTCAAATTGAGCACGAACTCGTGCAATCATCTAATAGAATGGAATCATTTTAGTTCGTAAGAAATGTTTAATTTTTGAGTTAAAGTAGCTCCGAGTGCAAAGAGTTAATTTACACAGAATGTTCCGATTTCGCGTAAAGATCCGCAGTCTACCGATCAGCAAGATAGACCACCCCGAGGCCAACATCTTTAAGTATTTTGTGTTGCAGGTGCTAAATGCGAAATTGGACGAAAGACGAACCCGCGCTAGAACGACTTAGAAACGAGATCGATATTTCGAGTTGTGCATCTCTTTTTGCGGGTTTGTGACTCTGATAAGCTTGGTTGACCAAATGATTAAAAATTCGCAGGTGTTGTTGGAGCGAGAGAGAAAGAGCTGTTCGCGGAAGATCTTCATTCGATTATAGTCAGAATAAAGTATCTAACGCTTAACGATTATAGTGTGTAAGGCAACTGACATGCACACACCCACTTAAACACACATACGTACACGAATACAACAGATCTACAGTGAACAAGAATATCAAATCATGTATGATAACTACCATTAAACGACACGTGTGCGTCCGGATACATGAGTGTGAGAATGAGAACGAACGAGAGTCGAGGAAACGGAAAACCAGACACAAAACCTAGAACGAAGAGGATTCGAGAGTTCAGCGAGAGTGAGCCACATTAACTTCATATACATAATATAGATATTATACATGTACGATTTTACGGTATTAAGAAACCCACGCAGAGAAGCGGAAAGAAAAACGAGTTAATTATAGGGTATCCATTTAGACGTAATTAGAGAAGAAAACAGCCGTTTGAACAACGTAGCTCCATTACTCGGAGTATCGAACACTTCTTTACCTACTCTCTTGTACTGTCGAAAATGTGTAGCCGCGTCGAGTGAATCGTGTTGCGAGAAAAACTGCATTTTTCCATCGGACCGCTTCGCAAAACCAGTGTTAAATTCCCTGTCAGCTTATTTAACAATTTTTCGAATTACTCCACACCTAACATTGAAATATGGAAAATATCTCCGTTATTTTTAAAGACACGAGAAAAGAAAGGAAAAATACAGTGATTCAAAAGAATGATAACTTTTTTAGTACTGGATCATGCGATTTGATCTTTTTTGAGAAGGTAGAGCGATCAGTTTACTACGTGATGTGAAGAGACATTTTTTTTTAAATTGTAATTGGTCAGAATTGCTGAGAACTTTTTTACGTGGGCTTAATATGTATAGAAAATTTAAAAAATACGTTTTGTAGATTTGTGTTGATTATATATGCATTGTGACAGATGATTTATTGCAATTAGAGGTCTACGAAACGCGTTTCCTAAATTTTCCATACTAGTCTGCAGAAGAAGGTGCAAAATATTTAAGTATTTTCTCTGCAATTCCGACAACTTGAAATTCTTCCAAAATTTTTTTTCACAACACGTAGTAAACTAATTGCTCTATAACTTCTCAAGAAAGTTCAAGAAAGTTCAACTTTTGAAGAGTGTCCGAATATTAGTGGGAGTCCGCTGTATGTTTGTTTTAAAATTTAATTAAAAACATTTAAACAACAAAGGCGCCGTCTACACTGGCAAATATTTCTTTCGCATTAAAGTAGTTATTTTAAAAAATTCATCTATGCTGGAGTCGTATAAAGTTCCGTTTAAACAGTTTTTCCGCGAACGATTCAACGGCGCGAACAACATGCTTGTCGCGAAGAATTTGCAAGCGCGAGAAAACGTTCTTTCTTGTTCTTACGAATTTCTTGCACCAGTTGTACAGTTCGCCGAGGTTTTAGTTGTGTTCACTATTGTATACAGTGGGATCAAATTACATGCGTTAGGATCGACTAAATATCTACGTAAACCGATCGCGTTTGCGTGCACGCGACCCGACAACGCCTAACATAAGTAAAACAAGTACTGTCAAGTATGCTATCTTAAAAGGAACCGCGCAAGAAAAAGGAGCTGGTTGGCGTAAACGAGGAGATGTTCCAGCTCGATCAATTCGAACGACGCTGTAATCGAAACCTGAAATAATACAGTGGTGCCTCGATAATTGTCCAAAACACGGGTCCGGCCAGGGACAATGATCGAGCAGCGATACTATTCTTCGAGTACTGCCGAACGTAGAAACGTAACTAATCGAATAACAAAACTTCTTTGCAGTTGCATTTTGTTGCACATTATGCACCATCTGATACCATTTCAAGCCGTTTAGGACATAGACAGCGGATTTTATGGGAAAAATTATAGTAATTTCAAACAGTGAGAACATCAGAAAAATTTAAAGATAAGATAAAAATTGTACCATTATTCAAAATATAGCTTACAGTATTGTATAAGGTATCATCTTCAAGATATCGCCAATTTCATATCAACAAAATTTATAAAACATCATGTGGAATGGAAATATTCCAGGTCGGAATTCTTCATTAGAAAATCCCACGAATATGCTGGTCAAAGTCTCACGAAAAAAATAATGAGAAATAAAGAAGTATTATGTTACACATCTCGGCGACCGAGACCTCTCGAGCTTCTCGGTATACTTCGGCGGTAGTGGGGGTAGTTTCTGGGACAACGGAAGGCCAGACACATGGGACATTTATCGAGAGAACACTGTTACGATACGTTATAATGTTACTCGACTCGACCGGTCGGAATTCTGCGAGCGAAAAACGGCAGTGGCGCTTTTCTAGTCCGGGTTTGTAACGGAAATAACGAGGAACGATGGACGAGAAGGTCTAAATTTGTAATAGGGAAGAACGGAAAGAGGAAGGACACTCTTTCAGGTTTCAGCGTGGAATGCTCTTAGCGTGTATTGTGTTAGGGCAACGTGCAACTAATTATCGAATTAACGACGTGATTAGATATCTATCTAGTTCAGTTAGATAGTAAATGATGCATACATGGCAATATCGTTGCCAATTGCCGCGACCGTCCCTTTTCCCCCTCCCCTTGTCGCGCGATCCGAAATCGTTCTCCGGATCGATCCAACCAGTACATCGATTTTTTCTTCTTTTTTTTTTACGAAGAGTATCCTCGATAGGACAATCATGAGTAACGAACAATTTCCTGTTTGTAGCACGTCGTTGAAATTCCCCGTAGATCGTAGAAGAGAAACCATAAACGCGAGCAGCGAGTATCATTCTCCGTCGCGAAATGTCCGATCGACGATGTTCGTCCCCCCCCCCCCCCCCCCGCACCGCTACTACCGAGTAAACGAGTAATAATTGTATAACCGAAAAATTTGTAAATTTCTCGTATGGTTTTTTCGTGATTGTCGAGTTCTACTCTATTAAACATCCATGTTATAATATCGGTATAGTTCGTATAGAGGCATGTACAAAATGTAATAAATAAACACGTGTGTACGTATAAATATATATATGCGCGTGTGGAACGTTTTCACTTACATACATGTGTATGTATATTTATGTGTACACCTTTCAAGTAGTAACAAAGCAGTTTTTTGCATGTTTGAGATAACAAAGAAAAAAAAATCGATGGAGAGTACGTTCTAATCGTGATTTCATTAGGTATGTTCGTTAGTGTGTTTACTTTCCCCGAGATGTGTATTATTGATTCGAGTCGTCGGCGCATATACGAGACATGTTTTATTCGATGTGTTGTAATGAGCTTCGCGAGAATGATCAATGTGTGTTTGGAGGAGAAATATTTGGGAGGGGGAATAGAAAATATATACACGGAGACAGAGAACAAAGAAACTATGGGAAGCTGTGTGTGTATGTGTGCGTGCGTGTGAGAGAGAGAGAGCGAGAGAAAGAAAGAGAGAGAGAGAGAAAGAGAGTTACAACGAATATTTGTAACTCAGCGTTGACAAGCGGGGAAGACTTTGTTATATCGTGTAAGTGCGAGTTCGTCAATTTCTGCCCACTTAATTATAGTGAATGAAGAAAAGAATTGCTAATAATAAATGATTATGATAATGTGACATTAGTACATATAACGATACAATACTGAAAGCATCATCACCTTTTGTATCATTTGTTCGTTTGTTTTTATCTTACTGCGTTTGTCTTTCATTATTAATGCAATACCAAGATGACTCGGTTTCGACACGGTATCTTGTGTGTAAATATATACTAATAAAAAATACAAATACAAGAAGAACGTCTGGATAAATCAACTTTGTCCCCTTTGAGAGTGACCGATTACCTCAATATTTTTATTAAATACATATAAATCGTTTGCTGTAGCTGAATTTATAATTAGACAGCGGATTTGATGTATTTATGAGAAAAATGAGTAGGTGTAATTTTAACATTAATCTTAAACATTTTATTTTGCATGAAGATCCACTGTCTATTTATAATCGACTTAACACTTTAGCTGCTGGAAATCTGTTAATCAATTCTTCAATGTCTGCGCTAAACTTAAAAGATACTCAATCATTTCCTTTTAACTTTTAATCACTCGCATAGACTATTTACAATGTCAAAACTTTTTCACCCATAGCACTCGACTCGGAAATATTGTTTACATGATTAAATGTGTATCTAATCAATTACCAAATATTTTAGTATTGTACCAGGTATCATGTACAAAGAAAAAAGTTAATATAGAATGGAATTACTCTAGATCGAAAGAAATGTTTAATTTTCGAGTTCAAATAGCACCGAGTGCGAAGGGTCAATAATTCAAGCATAATAAAAGCTGTCGACTACGGTAGGAAATATTTTAAACAATTCTGTAGAAAGTGGAGTGCGAGTAACTGAGGGTTAAATAATAATCTGAAAGGAGGTTACTCAAGGTAATTTATATTTTTACAAATGAAATAGCTGTCGAAAGCATTCAGTAAGAAAATCTTAGATTGTTTATCTTTTATTTATAAGGACTAATAGTCGAGTAAGTACCGGTAGGTAAAGTGTTATGGAGCCTCGTCGATTCAACGCAGCGCCTGTTGATGGCAACTCGGTGTGCATCGGTACACTTCTGTGTAACGGAAGAATTCGAAACCGTTGAAGCGCCGCTGTATGCGGGGAAATCATTCAACAGGCGGCTTATCCAACTGAATAACAAAATTCATTGTGTTTTGTAACGTTGTATTTTGATGATAAAGCTGTTGTAGAACCGTGTATTGGATTTCATAATCATTAGTGATAAGAAAGAATAACCATCGCCACCGTTGGTAATTCAGGCTGTCTTCGATCTAATAACATATTAATTGTAAATTCTTGAAATGATTCGGGTGGATCGCTTCGTAAATGTTTAAACGATTTATTTAATAACGTAAGCTAAGCGTAATTACAAATACAAATACAAATTAATTGTCCGTACTTAGATTATCTTTTTGTACTTAATCTCGTACAATAGTAGTTTGAAATTTAATGGAATTGAACACAGACGACGATTGATATTAACGATGACGCGAAAAGAAGAATATAGATAAACCTATTCCGCAAAATGATGTACAAGTAGATGATGTACAATGATTTTCAACAGATAGAAGGCACAGGATGTAACATTAAATACCACGAAAAATGTAATTAACATAGTATAGACTTTTAGAAAGTGTGATCGATTTGAACAGCAGAAAGGAGAATCGAATATAAAATGATTAACACGTTCCGTGCCGCGTGGAATTCTCATTGAAAAACGAACCATATGTGTTTGTTGAAATAATTCCCCTTAAAAATTTAATTTATTACTTTGTGGTCTAATGCATATTAAACTCTACACTCTTTTCTTGATAATTATGGTTTTGTACTATTGAAAAATTGTAAGACATACGTCAAAAGAAAATTTACTTAATCGTAAAATCGTAAAAGTGTGGGTCGTATACGCCCCACGCGGCCTGAACGGAAAATCTCCAAAAATCGGTCCGGCACGGAACGTGTTACTTGAAACAGCCGCTGGAGATTGTTGCATGCACAAGAATAAATACAGATGTATATGTATGCTGATTTGCATTTGATTATCTTAAATCTCAAAGTAAACTTTAATATCCTGTTGTCCCGCTGCTACCTTCTTCGTTCTCCTTTTTGTGTTTTACGCTTTTCCTTCTTCTCTTCCTTCAGTTGTTTCTGTTTTTCTCTAAATACAAAGGGATAGAGAGAGTAAATAATCATTCATATTCTACGATGTTTATTATTATAATTATAGCATACCGATCCTCTTTGTCCTTTTCCTTTTTCTTTTGACTTTCTAATTTAGCCTTTTCTCTCTTTTCCTTCTCTTGTTGAACTATCGCAGCAGCGTTCGTGTTCTTCTCAATCCCACAATCTCCTCCGCTGGCACCATCCTCTACCACATCGCCGTCGCTATGCTCTTCGTCAGACATTTGACTGTACTGCGCAAGGATCGCTTCTCTTATCCTTCGTTCTTCTTCCGTGTAACTTCTCTGCGTCGTAGTCGGCAGAGATTGGGATTCCAGCATCTTGGCTAATCTGACGTCCACGTCTTCTACCGGTCCTTTCGAAGCAGCAATATCTTCGACCGGAAGCCATTTGTTCCAGGCACTTAATATTTCTGTCACGTGACCACTAATATTATCACCCTGGAAATCAACAGACCTAATATTATAAATGTTATACAGTATGTGTTGTACAACCAAGATATTCAAGTGGATAGAGTTCGTGGGACACACTGTATATAAAAGTGAGGTTAGCAACATTGTGTATTGCTACATATTCCTAACTATTTAATTAAACGAGTTCTAAAAGTTAGAAATAATCGATTTTAAGCAGTCCAACGTAAAAATGACCACCCGATATGTTCTTAATAAATTCACGATTTTAGTATTAGTTGGATTTATTTAGCAGATTTATCAATGAAAATAATTATAAATGTTATTCAACATCGACAGATCTTTGCACGTATCCAATATATTAGAGCGACAAAGATAACAATGAAACATGCAGGTAAATAAATTACACAATGTTGAATCTGTGCAAGCACATGCAAGCCAACGACAGATATAATAGTATTGTGACGATTGTTATCTTTCACCGGTTGATAAACTTCGACTACGAACAGCAAGCGCATTCTAACCTCACAGTCCGAGTGCTCCTCACCGTTATGGCAGCGAGTATGCCTTCAAGGGCTTCGGTTTTTTCATCCTCCGTTTCATCGCCTTCTAAAATCCCTTTGATGTAAGATCCAAATACACCTTCGTCAGTATTCAAGGCTTGCAGCTTTTTACTGAGCCAGCTATCGAAAGAGTTGATTGTAACCGCCATGTTTGGCTTTTCCAACTTTTTTAGTCCGTCTATTGGCAACACTTCAATTTTGCCAAATTATTTTGCATGCATTTTATATATATTTTATATATAATACAATTCTACAATGAATAAATAAAGACAATATAATTGAAAAGGGTATCTGCGTATTTATTTATTGAACCATTCAATTTTTCCAAAAGACGTCATCCACCTCTTTATTTACTTATACATATACATACATATATTCTCCTAATACAAAATTCGACTTGCGAAGTTTTCGAATAATTTCGGCCGTCTGACTTGTCGTTGAGTTGCACTACTGAATTTCGTGCCACCTCCTCGGTGGAAAATCCTCGGTCGAAAAATCGTGTTTTTAAAGTTTCTAAATAATTTTCGGGAGTTTTGGATTTCTACTACGTTGAGAAATAAGAACAATAATTTGTAAAAATATTCTTTATTTATTACTGTGTACAATACAATTTTAAATGTGTACATGTAGAGTGTGAAAAATTGCGTACAAAAAAAAATTTCTTAATTTATTCTTTATTTATTTTATTTACTAAAACCGCTTGATTCTTCCGCACGACTGTGAACCATAATGGAGTGGAAGACCATCAGCCTTGATCCTTGGACTCTGTAACCGGAAGAAAAATTGCCGTAACACAAGAGGAAATTATTGCGAGAAGGCAACGACACGATTCGAGAAAGAATTGAAATCGGTGAAAAATAAATACTTCACTTAAATACAGAATTAACTTTAAATGTAATGAAAATCCAAATGAATAATAATCTTGATAGAGGATAAAACAAGAGATGTACAAGAGGATAAAAGAAGAGGTGTATGTATACTCACCACGTACACTGTACACTTGTACTTGTACACTTCCAGCGTCTCGGAAAATCACGTGTGTGACGTGAGTTCTCTTTCACTCTCATTATACTAATCACTAATGATACCGCGGCTGATGCCGGCGACCGGCGATGCCTCGAGTCTCGAGTCCGCGAGCAGTGTTGGGATTTGGGATCATGAAGTCTTGATGGGGTTGGGATAAAAGTATCCCAAAAATAAATATTCAAAATCAATAGAAATCTCTAAAAACGTCCATCTCAGGACGTAACACATCAGTAACACATATAATATATGAACTTCTGAACTCTTCTGGTACTTTCCTGCCAGTAATAGTGGTAATAATAGTTCCTCACCACTTCCCCACAAACTTAGGACGTACATACGTTCCTGCACTTGGTCGCGCATGCACGTGAAAACTGTGCAAAATACCAGCAGTGAATATCAGTGCTAGGTATAGGTAGTTTCATGTGTTTGACGTCGTAGTGTTATGGAGATACTTGAAACCATCTTGAAACAATGGAACTTTTGTAATTGTGTTTTGTAAAGAATTCATTGTAATTCTTATGTTCGCGGAGGAAAGGCTGAAAAATGAGTTTGCAAAGCGATGCAGCACCATGTAAAAATCATTTGACAATAGAGAATAAATTAAGTAGAAATGATTTAGAAAAAATTGAAGATAACCTCGACATCGAGGAGAAAATATCTATCTTATTTTTAATGAGAAATGATACATGCACCTTCCAAGAAATTTATCACTTATTTCAAAATCACGAGGAACAAAAGACTTCTATACTTACGGCATTTATTGACAATCAAAAAGACAATTGGAGGCATAAGTTATTGGAAGCGTTATGCATCATACAAAATCGACAGGTTATACGAGAATTAGGAATATTGTACAAAGAGTTAGAAGTATTGTATAAACCACAAATAAAACGATGGTCGAGAAATATAAATCCAGTCGCGAAATGCTTGTATCTCTTATGCGAAGAATTAACGCAAGAGAGAAGCATATCCTTTTTGCGATATGTAAAAAGTGATTTCGACAATTACACAGAAATGCTAAAGGACACGGATTGCTTGGAGTTGCACATTTTGTATTGGATCCAAGAAAAATATATATCGATTCATCCAGGTTTATCTTTTTTTTTACATGTATAACTTTGTAAATGTTTTCCTAACAATCTTTGTTATATGCGTTTGTATCTTTTTGCTACTACAGATGGTAAAGCGAATCTAAAAAAGTTACTTCAACATATCAAAAGATTTAACGATCTAATTGTTATTTACGACGCTTTGGAATCGTACCAAAATAATCAGAATGTGTTGGATAATGAAAATATAAGCTCATCGACTACATCTCGGTTAAAGTTTACCATGACCCGAAGCGTTTCGTCTTCTAACAGAATAGAAGAGTCTGTGAAAAGATTGGAGAAAGGACGTTGCATAATAATAAGTCAAATGTCTTTCTTAGGTGAAAAGGTATTAGGAATATATGCGTAACTATACGTATACGGATTAATATCAAAGCACTTTCTATAATTTTCAGTACGAGACTCGGTTTGGAACGTCAGCCGATTGCGCAAAGTTATCGGAAACATTTAAAGGTTTTGGATTCGCTGTGGATATACTCAGAAACTTGAAGAAAAATGAAATACTTCAAACATTGGAGGATATTCCAAAAACGTTTGAACCTGATTTCGATTGTTTATTTCTGTGCATTTTAAGCCATGGGTATAAGGGTAAAGCTATTAAATCTTAAATAAATAAATAGACACAAATGAAATATGTAATTAGTTGATGTTTTAACATTAGGAGGCATTATTAGTTCAGATGAACAAGAAGTTAGTCTTGAAGAAATCGAGCAAAAGATTTGCTGCGAGAAATTGAAGAATGTCATTAAAATTGTTATTATACAAGCTTGTCAAGGAACGGTGACAGGTAAAATCAATTTTACGAAATACATTATAAGTATCGGAGTATATTTACAATATTTTGTTGCAGGACAAGCACACGAAGCTTTAACTACGGATGGCCCTGCCAATCGCAACCTTCCAAATCTTTTAGCGTACAGAAACTTCTGCATATTCATGTCTACGTTACAGGGTTTCGTGTCTGTACGTCATAAAGAAGAAGGTAATGATTTAGACCTGCTCTTGAGTTTGCGCTATGCTTATTATAACTTCATCGTGTTATTTTAGGTTCATGGTTTATACAAGAGTTGTGCAATGTATTTCAAACCGAAGGATCTAGAATGACGTTTATGGACGCTACCAGTAAAATAACTCAACGAGTTATGGATAAGAGAGGGAAATTAAATGGAACAAATTTCGTTGCACAATTACCTGAATTACGTATGTGCAGGTTACTTACAAATTTTCAGCTTCCGGAGTATAAAGGAGATAGGTTGTTGATTCCCAATGATCTTTGACGTACTTTGATAAATTTTATATTTTTTTTATTAAGTGTTCTCATACGGCGAAAAGACGAACTTTTTATATTAGAAAATTGGACGTATATTGATTATACAAATTATGCAATAAAACGCACATGCTGTTTTTATATTTCACTGATTCATTTTTACGTATAATTTATGTGTACCACGTTTTTCGTGTTCTTTCGTTTCGAATACGTGTCTGTTACAATTCGTACAACGAAAAAGTAAGTACATTCAAAAATACACATTAGACTGAAGCCAGCAAATAATCCCAAGAGACCACCGAAAGTTGCTGAATAAATTATAATCTGTTAAGGTTATTCAATTTTATTTTCTTATCTTATTTAACATATCTTACCAAATACGTGACGCCAGCTGTAGCGTACATCTCGTCTGTACTGAAGAGACATTAGGTCACCAAAGAATATATGTATTATACTTTTATTATCCCAGGTATTGTTTGCCCTGAAAGATAAATTGAATGCTAAATTTTAACATTTAACGTTTGGTTTGCTTTTAGCCAAAATGTATGCAACCCGCTATACGCGTTACGTCTGACCACACGCAGTCTAGCCTACTTACATTTTACTGATCGTATGTTACGCTTGATAATCATGTAGAAATAACTGTAACTGTAAAATAATGGTAAATTACCCGTTATAGATCGAGTAGTTGAGACCAGTGTGAGAAATACGGTTGTCAAGAACTCCCTCAGACTTTTCTACATTATAAACATAAAAGTTGCAGTCTGATTTGCATCCACAGGGCATGTTTTTTTTGTCTACAATCGGTTCAACTTTAGGCGAAAAGTCTGTTCCTGGCCAAGCAGACTCGTACCAAACTGAAAACTTTAATTTGTTGTAATTTCACGATAATCGTTATTCGTTGTAGCAGCAACGAAATTTCGTTAATTTTAACTCTTTTAATTTTGCACTTACATTTGTAAGCTTCTAAGCAGTCGATATCCTTCAAATTGCACACTCTGGTTTCTAAAATATATACAGGGTGAATCACGAATCGTCAGGTAATAATAACAGAGTAATCTCTACTGATCACAATTCGTGATTCACCCTGTATACATATGTATCATTACAGACTTGAAAATAAACAAATGTCGTTACACATGTGTAGGTAAATATATAGGCTTTACCCGTAATTTAACATGCTTCTCAATTTTATTTTTAATCTGATCAAATCTGCAGACGATGAATGAAACTTTTTGTAAATCTTAAATTTTATGCAAATTTCACATAAATCCTTATACCGATTTAAATGTCCGCAATCTAATGAGTAAATAATAATGAAATAGCTAACCGTTCTGTGGATAATAATACGGAATGCATCCACACTTCATTTTAATTACGTGAGCCCGACACTCCGTTAAACAATTCCGGTAAGAGAATCCGGTGAACGCAAAATTCTGTTTATCGTGCTGTTGTGATCTCATATGTTCCCATTCATCTTGGAACAGGCAATATCTGTCGGACACTGGTAATTCTCGGACGTTTTCTGTCGAATACGTCTCTAATGGAATCACAGTCATAAACGAGTATTTCTGACTGGTTATTAATTGATTAGCCGTATCAAAATCTGGATAACCGTACGGATCGTGCAACATCACCTGCAACAATCATTTTGCAATAATTATTCTTAGTCATAAGTTATTAGTTTTTAAAAGGTGTATATCACCTTGATTCCCACAGATCCGACGAAGCTGGCATGGTAATCATCTGGATTCAACTCGATTAGGAATGTTAGTCCACTTTGATACCCGCAAGAAGTTATTTTCAGTGGAGATCTGAAAGATAAATGAAGAATTATTACAGAAGTCTTAAATATTGTCAATATTCAAATGTGCCATATACGTTTAAATATATTTACTGAACAATATATTTAATCTCTAAATATACTTTAAGACGTTGATTGCCACGACGATAGGATTGAAAAATGAATTTAATACGTACACCGTGTGCGAGAAGTATTTTTCACGAGTGATATAATTGAAGCTGCAGCATAATCCGTCGCGTGAGACGCTTGGCTCGAAGATGGTGTTGCAGTCAACGTCGAAAGTTTTTAGTCTGCATGCTTTCAGTAAACTTTCACAATCCTGCGTGACCTGAAATCAGGAATTATTTTTCAAATCATAGTTTCTGCTCTTACCTACAACGTTCAATGAACACTCGAAAGATAGCATGTTGATTATTTGAAAATGTTTAGTTTGTAGCCGGAATGTTAATATCGTCGATAATTTGTGAAATGTAATGGATAGACTGCGGATTTTATGCATTTATGACAGAAATGGGTAAGCACCATTTAAAGCACAGTGGACATATTAAAAAGAGTTTAATTAGCTAATTAAACGAAGAAAGAAATTTTTATATTGCATAAAGATCCGAAGTCTAGTAATGAAAACCATTGGCATGTGGCAATGAGCTTTTGTAATTAGATACGTACTGCGTTAATGACAGTAGGAATCGACAAATCATTCGATTCGAAGATGTATTGCAAACGGGAGAGATTATTCCGAATATTTTGCGCGTTCTGTCCGGGGTACAATAACTCGTTCAACAAACTCATCTCGTGCACAATAAATTCCTTCGATACGGACGGCGGCAGGTCTCTATGATAACGGTAAGGATTTATTGTTATTGGAAGAGTGCGGAACTAAAATGCTATAAAACAAAGGGAAAAATTATATGGTTCTTATTTTTCTATATGGTAATGCTGACACGGTAGGGCGGAAGAAGGCGCCGAACTTAATTCCACCTTTTCTTTGAAGTATATAGGATTAAATTGAAAGTTGAATTAGAATTTAGTATTAGTACGAGAATACGTGCAACTTACAGTTTGTCGACCAATTTTCGTGTCAATTCGAGGGACACACGATTGATATCGCACACGGTCACCGCCGGGAAGGGGTAATTCCAAATCCCGTGATGGGTCGACTTGACGACCGAGTAAATGAGATGCTCGGAGTAACGAACGTAGCTAATCTTTATTATCACGATTGCTATGCACAGGGACGCGAATACTGTGATTGCCCAAACGATTCTGCAGAAATGAATACGAAATGAGCGCACGGCCGATCGTATCGGGCGCGATTTAATTGAAACGGGCACGATAATCCGTGAAACGCTTTTAATGAGTCTACTTATGATGCGTGTAAGAACGGTTCAATTTAGTCCTCGTATAAACAGGGTTGCCCGAAATATTGCTGCGCAACACAATCACGAAAAACTCGTTCATTATAAAATGGAAAATTAATATTGTCCCACGCTCTACCAATTTTCATGGAACACTAATAGATAATATCTACTACATAGTTTATTCTCATTAACCAGCAAATTTTCAATTAAAAACCTGTCACGCGTAAATAGTTTAAAGCATTGCAAAACAACGAGGTACTTACCTATCTCTTATGAAACGATGAGACTCGCCGATGTATTTGTAACCGTGCAGTCCAGTGTTGCGACAGAATTCCATGGCATGGTCTTTTAAAATATTCCACCAGCTTCGCATACATTTTTTCAATTTTTTTCGGCATACTCCCCTCCTTCTATTCCCCATGTTTCGAAAGTGTCTCGAAATTGCTGACCGACACGCAAAATCTTTTCAAACCGAATTTACGATGAGCCGGTAAATCTGATTGAAGATGAACCAAATTTGAAAGAATTGGACAGATTGGATAATCGAGTTTTAACGTCGGTGTACAAGTTACAGGGCATACTTGTGCAAACGTGGAGCGAGAAGAAAATCGTTTACCATCACGACAAAACGATCAGAACACGACTGCCGAGCGAAGCGTGCACCGTGCGAGTTCGACGTTATTTAAGAATATGTCGCGCGAACCAGTCGACATCCTATAAAGAATTCATTCGACCTTCCACCGATTATCCCGTGATCGCTGCGAACATATATTACACACGTACCCGGTTGTTAGTATTGACGATAGATGGAAATAAATAATTGAGGAAGTCGTGTTTCAATTGTATACGCGGTGAGCGAGAAAAAATCGTGATTAACAGGGAGGGTTCCGTCGAAGATAAAAATTTTTTAAAAATATTCACTGAATATTACTTGTTTCAAATGAAAAGGTTTAGGAGAACGGGTTTCCGTCGAGAGCTGGTATTTCTACATGAAGTTTATAGAAAATATCGCATACATAAAATAATTTCCACATATTTAAATCTACAACGAAGTCAGAGAAAAATAGTTCCATACAATACTACCAGGAAAAGATCGAATCGACTATAATATATTCGAGTAATCATAAAGTTTGACTTCCCAGCATGCAACACTTTCATAAGGATCAATAGTTTGTTCAGCTTCGTTGCATGAAGAACGAATAATTCTACGAGAACGTTGATTTGTAAAACGAAGATTTTTTGGCGTGGGTACCCCTTTTTCCGAAAAGCTCGTGCACGCAGTGAAAGAAACTTTTAGGACAACCTAATATTTAACACTAAACTAAGATTAAATTTATTTATATTTTGTGCGATTTTACTGTATAATATATACTGGAGTCAAAAAATAAATTCCTACCTTTACAACTTCAATAATTGTCAAATAAAAAATCTAAAATGGGTCATTTGACCCCTCGTGGTAGGTTTAGTGTTAATAAGCTAAGCAATATCTTGAATAATGGTGTAGCAATTTTTAGCGGTGACTCTCCGAGACAGCATCCGAGTGCTAAGGGTTAAAAAAGTACTGTTGAAAAGCGGACCGACCTCGACAAGGTCGGTGCATTAGGCACCCTTAATCGGAAAGCCGCGGTAGTCAGGGTAATGACGTGTGCTCGAGCACACGGCTCACCGGTGTTTAGCACTTTATCTATCTCCTCCAAAGTTATTAATGACACTCGCTGAGTCAGATGCCGCGGCGAAGTGCGGCATCTTCAGAGTTTAATATCCGAAAGAATCGAGTCACTCGGCCGACTACTCGCGGACTCCTTCTACTCCTGGCTTCGAGTGTACACTCGTGGGCCGGGGCATTTCACTTCCAATATCCTTCACCCTGGGCGAATCGAGTGTCCCTGGGCGGCAAACGAGTAGCAGCGACGCCTTCATTTCGCGCGAAGTGCCTCGAATATAAAAAGAAAAGGGACAGGAAAGAGAGAAACGCGACGAGCCTCGCGACATCGTCTCGCTTTCGCGAAACACACTGTCGCGCGTCGCCACGGCCGTGGTCCGAGAACGTGATTTCACTGCCCGAAAGCCGAAATACATCATTGAAACTTTCGAAAGAAAGTCCTTGGAGGGTTAATCGACTCATCGGAGAAACGAAGTGTTATTGCGTCGAGTGAACGGGATTTGTGACTCTCGCTTCTTTATCTCTGTAAAGAAATCGTTGATTTAGTAACCGGCGCGTTACAGACTCCGCGATATGATATATGTGCGCCCCGTATATTGATATAATCCAATATTAGGGCGATTTCGCGGCGCCCCTAGCTGAACGACACGGAGAACTTTCGTTTCGCGGAGGGCAAATGTTTTAAATCGACGGGCCAAAGAACGGAGGGAAGAAAGCTGGTATTTGCCACCACCCTCCGACCCGTTTCTCGCCGTTTAAACGCTTTGACGGCTGGAAATGGGAGAACTTAACCGAGAGCAATTTTTAAAGTATCGCGCCGCTTGTACTCCCCTGCCCGAAATCTTAATTTCTCTCATGGCGGAATTAAATCTAACGTTGTTTCCGTATGTTGCCTTAGACGTACTCTTTTTTCACGCAGCTGCATATGTTCAAAAACAATTTTATAAATTTATGGACTGTATAATGGACTATATAATTTATTTTTTTAAAGAAACGCGTAACATTCGTATTTGTTAGACTTTGTTAAAATCTTCGAGACGAGTCTTTTAGATATTTCGTTTATTCCGACCCGAATTATAAAGGTGTTCCGATTTAATGATATATCTCTCTCTCTCTCTCACAGTGTTAATTTCGCCGGCACCGATCGAATCACAAACAAGTAGGAGACAGATGAACCGTAACAAAAGGGAAAATAAATTCGCCGTGATGGTGTTTGAATCGCGTGTACACGAATGAGACGGGTTAGGGTGCCGTGATTCCGAGGTGCGTACGTGTAGTACGGTAATTTTAATTATGAGATAGTTCATCCCCCGACGTCGGTTCCGCGTAGAGAAAATTACTGCGCGTGGAACGGGCGAATCCGGTGGATGGGGTAACAATGTATTATGCGTTCTCCCTCCTCGACCCCTCGCGTTAACCGCAAACCCCTTCTATTCACCCCCAACAATTCGTTAACTGCTATCGAATTGACTTCAGCCGGCGTAAGTTGAAAGTGCAACCCCGTTACCTCTTGCTGTTGCCATCCGCCTCGGTCGAAAGTTTACGGTCTCCTCGTCGAAATTCGAATAATCGTATCTCGTTCACGTGGCGAATTCTCCGGGCACCGATTCGCCCTGGAAACATTCACGGCTACAATTATTTCGAATTAACAAAAGCAATTTACGCCGTTGGCCTTTGTCGTCGGAGGCATTCGGACGAACTCTTATCGGTAAAAGTAGTTGTAAACTAACAGAACTAACGTAAACCAATTGTATTGTATGATCTTTTATTAAAATCATTTATTAAATTTCTCTTTTACTAAAATCCACACCTGTTTCTTGCTTTTTAATTTATTTATTTATATATTTAATTATTAAATAAGTTGCTACAGCCATAATTGTTCAATATTGTGATTAGACTAGTCTACATTGGCGCAGCTTTGTGGAAAATGGGAATAGTGATGTTTAACGGCACCCTCGGCAAACTTTCATCGCGCGTCAGTGAAATCGAAGTGTCCCCAGGACGTATGCCCGGAAATAGCAATAAAGTTAACCACTTGGGTGGGGGGGTTTTGAAGGGTGAATTGTTTAAAACTACCCTGTCGCGTGTGTGCCCTCGTTGTCGGGAATGAAAAGAGGTTATAGATATGAAGAGTTTTGGGGGATTTGTAGCCATCTATACGGCATCTGTATTATAGGACCGATCGAAGGGTAGCGACGTATTTCGCGGAACATTGAGCCCCATGGACTTTAAAACACACCCGAAACCGAATCTGTTCCTCTGTATGTATGCTCCGAAAATTCTCCACCCCGGTGCGTCGCTCTATCCGCCTTTTCCAATCATATAATGTTACCCTCCGCCGTTGCAATTTCGGCGCAATCACTCGTCCTCAAATAGACGGAAAATATTGTATATGTGTATTATGAAAATATATTTATGAATAAATATACACTACTGTGCAAAAGAAAGAAGCACCCGGCCATACTTGACATTAATTTATTGCAATTAGACTGCTGATCTCTAAGCAAAATAAAAATCTTGCTCGCATACTTCTTGTCTTTAACGATTGTAATAACTAGACTAAGGATCTTTATGGAAAATAAATATTTAAATAAATATTAAATAGCTCCGAGTGCAAATGGTTAAAATGAATTTTACGGACCATTTTTTAAATAGATCTCCACCTATCTAAGTGCACATATAATTTTGAAACACCCTGCGTGCTCTCGCACATTTTCAAGTTAGAAGCGATTGCGGAAGATTCGCTGCTTAACGCCCGGAGAGTCGTCGGTACAAGTTTGCGGAGGTCTGAGAGCGTCGATAACGCTAATGAAAGTTAAAGCGGCATAAAAACGCTTCTGAATATTTTTGATTCGGTGCGTCAATTAAGATAGGAGCTCTTATCTGTCGCTATGAGCGCTCCGCGCGCACGAGGATGCGTAAAAAGAAGGGAAGCACATAGAGAGGGTGGTACATACGACGCACATAGGGGTTTGCACGCTGGGAGAACTTTATGGGGGCCCCGAGTATATTTCCTGATTGAGCGGACTAATCCACGCAAAGGAGGTTTTATCGTCGAGGTATACGTAATCGAAGGGGTCTCGTCTGCGCGGATGTCGCTTAGAGGAGAACCCTGAATTGAGATAGTTCCGTCGTCGTTCGGTTACGAGCCTCCACTGTTTCCCGGATACCTGCCTCAAGTGGCGTCGTGAGCTTTCCCCTTCGTCTCGATGACTGATTCAATATTTTTCGGACATAATGATTACCACGTATGCTTCATTGGAAAATACACCGAGCAATTCTGTAGAATCGATAAAATATCTACTCCCATTAACATTGGACTGGACGATTTGAACTTTTTCGAGAAGTTAGAGCAGTTAGTTTACTGCATGCGTTGTCAGAAGAAATTTTTTCAAAAATTGCAGTTGGTCGGAATTCATTCAGAATACGTACAATTGACACAGAATTTTAGTATTTTTTCTACAATTCCGATCAATTGCAATTTTTGCAAAGATAGAATATTAAGATAAATTTAATAATTAAGATAAAATTAATTCATAGGTTTATTGAATAACATGACAAGAATGGAAAATATATTATCGAACAAATCTGTGTACACATATCCTAATTTTATCTTCGAGTTTTTCAATTTAAAAACGCTACGGACTTTCGTTGCACAACCCAATACAATACATTAAAAACATTATCGCCTTTCTAGATCGTCCGAATATTAATCCGAGTCACCGTATTTCGAAAGTGAAAGTATCTGACACGCGGCGTTCTTCCTGACAACCACAGAAATATCCAGTATATCGACGTTTACCTTTATCGCGTCCGAGTTCGCCGCAGGACTGCCGTTGCTCGCAGATTTTTTCGCCGGCGGCAGAACGATGATCACGGTTCGTTTCTCTCCGCTATTTACGAATCTCGTCGCATCTATCGTTTCTCGGGCGGATTCTCCGAAGAGATCAAGGACGATTTGTCTGCGGCGATGTTTACGATAAGCATAAACCGTTCCGAGTTTAGAGTCACCGGGTTGGGCCGAGTGTGCCACGGCATCCTGTCACGGTTAGTCCTGCGGCAAGGATCTGCGGTTCTGGCCCCTTCCGGTGCGCCCTTGTCGAATCCTGTGCGACGGGGTCTTCCCGGATTCTGAGAACTCGGGACACGTCCTGGGCGGATCTGCCGCGCGGTCTTTTAATCGTAACTTGCGGCCTGATAGTAAACGGGCGAGTTCTATACGGGCAGAGGTCTATTTTTATTGTTCCCGCGATAGTACAGTTGCGCGTCTCGTATTTACGGCGGACATGGGACCAGGATGGGGGAAACTGAGAGAGAGAGAGAAAGGGGGCGAAGGAGAAGGTAGATGGAAGAGGAAGAAGAAGAATCCTCGAAGAAGGGGTCCTGGATAAACGTTCCAAGGGATCCCTGCTTTCCCTCGTTATTGTCCATTCCGATGGTAACGGAGGCACTTCGATCAGAGAACTCTCGTCAGTCCATCGACGTGTCCCTGTATCTTGATCATCCGATATGATAATTCCACGCCGGTACACGTTCCCCGTTCACGTGGAAATACGGCTGTGGGTGGACACGTTCATCCTGCTGCTTTCTTTGGAACTGTCTTCACCAGTTCACCCTTTTACTTCCCTCCTGTCGCGAACGAAACTAGATCATCTTTAGGAATTCGTTGTGAGCGGTGACTGTTTATAATTGCGAATGAATGGTATAGATGGAGTTGTGAGCGCGCGTCAACCGTTCCGTCAAAGCTTCGGAAAGGTAACAGCCCTAGAAGGAATACCTTGCCGAGACGTTCTCGAAAGTGTTGCAACAGGAGCTGATAAAAAACCGGGATGCAGCACCGAATAAAACAGCGAGCCAGTGGCGGACTACGTAGAAAGCGTCAGGGCCCGATAAGGGTTTAATAGACTCGGAACGCGGAGGAGCCCGGGGCGGCGAGAAGTTAAAAGAGCGGGCAACAAGTACGTTTTTACCAGGCGGAGAACAACGCGAGGTACGAAGTGTGTCCAGCTGATTTTAATCCCTCTTTACACCCCGATCGGAAGTGCACCGCGGGAGTAGATTACACGGGCGGCGCGCGTCTTTCACAATAAAACCAGCGAAAGGGTCAGCGGATGGGTAAGCGGATGGGTAAGCGGATGGTCAGCCCGGGGACTGGTTAATGTGTGGACACTTCGTGTTCGCGGCCTGTATCAGGGCAAAGAATGAATATTCAACAGTAAACACCGGTACCGCTTGCAAAGGGTTCGCGCCGAGGGTGCACGCCGAGATAGAGAAGGGGGTTGCAAGGTGGTTCCCTGGTTTCGCCAGGCCCCAGTTAAAGAGGACGCGGGGAGGAGGGCGGTTTGCACCGGTTAAAGAGGGGGCTGGGTTAGGTCTCGTGACTTGTGCAGATATAAACGTGGCCTCTGGCTCAGAGGGACATTGTTTACGATATTACATCTGTAATGCTGGTCAAGTGACCAACGTCCAACGCCGTTCCCTAATCTCGTCTACGCCAGGACTTTGTTCCTGGCCAGATACAGCACGTCGACCGGCTACGGGTTCGTAATGGCGACGGTCAACGCATTAAGGTTTTACAGGCCCGTTTAACGCGTTCCTCAAGCATCATGCACACTCTCTGCACCCAGCCTCCGTGCATTCTAGACGCGGTGGGAACTTGTGCTGCCCGGAAAGTGTCCACCTGCATTTTCACTGTAATTTTTCCACACGTTGCTGGATTCTAATAAACCGGAGTGACATAGAAATTTATTAAGATATATATATATATATATATATGTTCGATAGGTTGAAAGTATTAGGTCGTTCGAAAAGTTTAATTTCGTTTCTCGAGGGAAAACGAAAGCCAATTTTTTGCCATTTACAATAAGTTCTTTCAGGCAACTGAAAGATAATAGAAATTCGCTGTTTCGGGCGACTCTGATTAGTGTTCCTAATTAAAGGTGCTGTTCACGATAAAATTGTGCCACTCATTACGAGGCTGCGCACCGAGGAATGAATAAGAATCTCGGAGTAATCCCGAATTCCGTCTTCTTCTGTAACCAGCAATTTACTGTTAATTAATACAGCGATTTCACCGATACCAAAACTGTCTGCCGCAGAAGTCGCTGGCCGAAGGACAAACATCGCCGTAGCAGGGGAGGACGGTGTTTTGATTCTGGCTGTTATAGGGAAGACATATATCACCGGTCCACCCCATTGCTATAGATGCCAGTAGTTAGGGTGGCGATGCTGGGGGGCCGGATGGACATGCGGCGATTTATTGCCGCGCTCGATATATATGATTATTTAAATCTTTTTCAGCTGCTGCGGTCATCCGATACTGCTTTCCGCTCTGGTCAAACCTTTTTATACTTTAATGTTGTTCCTCGATTCGCATATGTCTTCTTTACAAGAATCCGAGAGGAAGATCTTTGGGTAACCCTGGCGCAGTAACAGGATCAAATATTTAGTACTTAATTGTTCAACGTGTCCGTTTATGTACCGTCTTTTTAACAATTCGTAACAGGAATGTATAAAAGCCAGCGGATTTTATACAGCAAACATATTAGACGATTGCCTAAGATTAATAAAGCTGTATTCTTGAAAACTTAACTATGGAATTTTATTTGAAAATCGGGCACGAACTACTGCAATCATGTGCAACGAGTTTGTTGCAATTTAGGTGGGAAAATTGTTATTTTGCACAAAGTCTCTCGTCAAGGTCGCTCGGAAAATTTTCGGAAAATGGGTAGCCTCGGAAGATTCGCATGGCAACGGAGGCCGATATCTAGGTCGACGTAGAAATTCGTGGCGTGAAAAGTAGAAAGGCGTGTGAACGTAGACACGAAGAAATCGTCGACGCTGCCCGAGAAGTCCAGCAACACGTTTCCGTTATGGAGATTGGTTTCGCCGAAGGAATACAAATGGCGGAATACAACGGCGTGTTGCGCCGGACGTAACAACTGAAAGCACGGACACAGGATGTTGTACCGCGGGTGCTGCCATGGCCCGAGCATATTGAGATTGACGTTTGCCTTTGCGCCAGACTCTTTAAACCTCGTTTCAGTGGTCAGTTCTGCATATTATCTGCGAATTGCATGACAGCTTATTATACCGTTCGTTGAAACGAGTATCTTTGAAGCCTGTAAAAAATGTCTGGACAGAATGTATACGGTGTGTAATGATTATGACAAAAATGAGCAGGTGCAATTTGAAACAGTAAAATATTAAAAGAATTTTTTTAAACAATTAAGCATATGACGGAAGAAAATAAATTTCTATTTCACCCCAGCTTGTTGCAATTCGAATGGAAAATCGTTATTTTGCATAAACATCCGCTGTCTAGCGATGACTCTTTTACTTTGTTCGATCGAATAGTTTCCGTGCTGTAGCCGTCCAAGGTTACAAGCGAGGGTGAAGCAGTTACACTGCAGGAAAGAGCCGCGACGAATTCAGAGTTCACGGCGAATACACAGGCAGATCGATGGATTGTCTAAGCCCGTGTCTGACAGGAAAGTCGAAATCTGTCGGTGGCAGAAATATTCGAAGCGCACGGCGTATTTCACGCCTAATTTCTCGCGAATTCCGTGCTGAATATTCCTCGTTCTCAATCTCATGCGGGCCACGTGCCATTCATCTCGTAGCCGGTTGGATTCTCACCGCGCCGCGTTCCGAATCTTTCATCCCTTCTTTTTTTTTCTACTCTTTCGCTTTCCTCTCGCCAATTTTCTGTTTTGCCGTGCAATAATCTCGCTTTCCACATTTTTCTGCGAGGGGAGGGAACCTGTAAATTGTCGTCTTGGCTCGATACCGATCTCGTTACTTTGTATTCTTCCGGGTTCCATTGGCCAGCTCGGTCATCAACATGGATAACCAAAGGCACTCAACGAGGAGATATTTCGGTTGAGGCCGTGCTCGTTGTGCTTCGTGTCGTCGGTTCACCCCATATTTCTTTCGGCGGGCCATCTCCCACCCCCTTAGAGCCGGGCACACGCACGCACACCACCCCAGAAATTCATTAGGGGTATCTGATATTTCTGGTGGGTGCTTCGCGCCGGAATAAATCATAGGCTCGGGCCGGCGGAAGCGTTTTGCCGGTAGGCCGAGCTTCTTTCTCGGTGCATGCGCGATCTATTCGAGAGAGAGCTTTATCTCGATCCGAAGGAAAGGGGGTTACCGCGAGCCTGTATCGAATAGCGCGAACCGGCGACGAGCATACAGAACGACAGAGAAAGATAGAAAGAGCGCAGGGGCCAGGCGAAATAGAATCGTCGAAAGCGTTTACGTCGGGAGACGGGTCGCAGAAAGAAGGCTAAACGTTTGAACATGATCCAGGCTTAACCGCTCGCGGACATCGAGCGAATCTCGTTACCAACTTGACCGGCCGCAGACCTCCAACCCTCCCCGCGCAAGCTGGTTTATATAGACCAGAAGCACCGCGGAGATCTAAGAAGCTTCTCTCTACCATCGGATCCGCTCAATCTTACCGGCATTCGTGGCCGTTCGAGCGTGGCCGGCTTGCGTCTTACCTCCATGAACCTCGACGGCGAAATTAATTTCGGTATCGCGCGATTGAAAACTCGATGTATAGCCCGCGAGGACCCCCAATGACTCCGTCCCGCTTTCAAACCAGCCCCATTTCAGATTACTGCATCCCCGCTCGGCTCGGACTCAATCGCTCGGATCCGTTCGAGGAATTAAGAATTTCCGCGGCACGTTCTCCAGCGAGAAGGTTCCAGAATTTTTAGGATTGAGGCACGTGTTTAACCCTTTGCACTCGAAGCAATTTTAGAAAATCAAGGCATTTCTTCTGAACTCAATTACATCGAGCCTGTTTTCTCACACAACAGTTCAGCATTTTACAATTTCTGGATTACAGACGAATTTGGCAATATTACAACTGTTTTGAATAATGGTATGGCAAGGTTTTACTGGCGCCTCGGAGTTAAAAGTTAGAAGAAATCCTGTATTTGTGAAAATAAAAACGAATCGATGTCGAAACGAAGCGGTTATCGTCGCAGGAGTGCATCGAACAGGAGCAAAGCTTCCGAAGGTACAGGGCCGAAGACTTTTCGACGGTGGCCACGAATTATTCGTACATTACCGAATTCAAATTAATTTCACGCGCGGCACCGTAAATCAAAGCTCTCCGGTCTATAACGGGTGGGCTCTAAATCACAGCACGGTAATTGCGGCACCGCTCGGCCGGATCTGCGCGCGGTGTACGTACCGGAACTACCTAACAGATGAGGGTATTGAACGGAACCATTTTGTTCCGTTGAAAAGAGATTAAAGACTTCGGACCCTCCTTTTGCCACGGGAGAGCGAATATTCGAGATTATTTCCGTGTAAACGATTACGTCGGTCTGGTCAAGAGAAACATACGCCGCAAGCATTGTTTATTTGCCGATCGCTAACTAAATATTAAATGATTGCATAAGCTTGTGCCCGATTTGAAAATAAAATTCAATGGTTGAATTTTAAAGTCTTTACATTCTTTTCTAATCGTAGAAAATTTAACAATTTTTTAACTTTAATTTAACCAATCTTTACCCAAATCTTTAACCAATCTTTAAAATTTAACCATTGAGTATTAGTAATTTGTACTGCGGTTGAACCGGATTCGAGTGGAGAATTTGGCTGGAGGTTCGAAATACGAAATCGCGGCAGAGAAGAATAACGCGAAGGAAAAAAAAATACGTTGTTATACTCCTGTGTCGATAGAAACTCCATTCTCCGCGGGATAAAGGACACAGGTTTCTGCACGTTAACAAGGAGAAGGCGAAGTTCCGTGTTAAAGCACGTCAACCTATGTTCGATATATTGGACCGGAGCTGGGTCAGTTTAAAGGAAGAAGAAAGAAAAAGCCGGGTAAAGGCGAAAGCATAAAGGGCCGCCTTTCAACAAGGCTAATTTCCCGTGCAACCCCTCTGTATCAAGATCACGTATGCCATTTGCCTCTAGGCACGATTCTGGTGAAAATTCATGCGTCGTATTCCCACCTTCAGACGTTCTCTCTATCGTGAAAGAAACGATGGGAGAGATGTGCGACGTACCACTCGGAAATACGCGATTTTCTTTGGAAATTCCAGTTGTTACCGCTATCAGTGTCAATTCAAATTCTGCTGGACACATTTGCACCCGTTTTAAATGAAACCCAATTTTGTTATTCAATATGTAGCTGTCGTAGCTTCATAAAAATAGCCAATAACTTTATTAAGCTACCAGACAGATGGCAAAAGATCATCAAAAGATAAAGAAGTTGCTTAAAGAAATTTTTATCTCACCTTAAAATATACCGAAATTACTTTCTTGCCAACCCAATAGATTTATATTGGATGGAAATTCGTGAAAGAGAAATGTCGGGAGATTCTCTTTCGAGATTCGAGCCGCTATAAATGTCAATTCAAAATTACAATTGTTCTTAGCGTTTGCGAATACATTTTTACCCAATCAGATGAGTTTTCGATTGAACTAGATTTAGTTTGCGTTAAACCGGAGATAAGACGTGGTTCGCCGGCGTCATTCGTAGGCGCTGAACAAATGTATAGGTGGGTGTGCACGGTAGGAAGGCAACAGGATCTAAGGGGACACGTGAACCTCGATCGGTCCAGATATATAAGTATTCCCGAAGGCGAGGGGCAATTTGTCCCGGTCATTTGGCGAGTCCACGGGGACTCCCTGACTGTAATCCAATCACTAGCCACACTCTCCCTCTCCCCCCGCACTTCTCTACAGAGGCCGATGTCTCTGTCCCGTTCGCAGGGATTCTCTTTCTGGTCCCCCTTCTCCTTCTTTCTCTCTTTCTCTATTGTCACCCTCCTGGTAGACATCGCCTCGTCAGTCGTCATTGAGTCCCCGGCAATCCTGACCGAGTGACGACTGCATCGACTGTGCACGGATTCCACCCCCCGATACCGGGGATGTTTAGCAGTCCACGCAACGTTACCTCGAGAAAGGGAATAAGATTACGCCCGAGGAGAACGTAATTAGACACGAAATTGCGCGCAATCGAATTCGTTACGGCAGGGCTTATGGCCTCGACAAGCTGGTTCGCGCGATTCGTACCGCTACTCCAAATCTTACGAACCCCGACAGAATCGAGAAGTCTATCTCGTGAAGGGGGTAGGCTTTCCAAGGATTTTCAGTAGTCAAAGGCGTTGGATAAAACATCAATCTAGACCGCGATCGCCTTCAAAAGTTCTACTTTTACGTTTACGAAGCGTAATTTTCATTATTCGGAAGCATGAAGCTCTCGCAGCTTTATGAAAAGCGGACTCTTCGGGGGGCTCGAACGCACACTGAGCTCCTCCGGTGGGAAGCGGGTTACTGGAGTGGGGATAAGTCAGAGTGGGAGCGCGTCGCGCGGAGTGGGGATCGCTGAACGCGATCACGTATTACCGAGCGTCGCGCGGGGAGGTGTAACGGTTAAATTTAATAGTTTATATCTCCTAAACGCATAGGCTTCTTTAAAATTTATTTTTAAATACTGCATTGTCATCCAGTTCTGAGCTGTGTCTAAAACTTCAAGTCTCTGGCTCACCGGGAAGTTAGTTTAAAATTAATTGCAAAATTTTTACCGAACAGACAGACAGACAAGAAAGCGAGCTAATAAAAACGTGGTAAAATAGAACTTTACAGGGCTATCGCGGCCTGTATTGATCTTTCGTCTAACCATCTAGCGCTTTCGACTACTGAAAAACCCCATCTTTACATTATGAAAGGTCATTATCATCTTAAGTCACTGTAACGCCTGTAACAGATTTGGTTGTCCTAAAAGTTTCCTTCGCAAAGCTTACATTTAATATTGTTACATGACACGAGTATCTGTATACAAACAACGTGATCATCTGCTCATTAACTTTTCATTACTTGGTAATAAAACGGACTGGAAACGAAAGAATCTTTTGGGGCAACCATTAATATACATTCGTGTTTACCAAGGCTGTGCAAAAGATCGTCGGTGTCTCTTGTAATTACCGTGTCGAGTGTACTGCGTACCTCGGCGACGTCATTAAACAAGGGATGAAATTTACGATGTTCGATCCAGCTGGATAGTAGCACCTCGGTCCGAGGGACTCGAGGGAAAGTCTTCGGTAGTTGATCTGCGCGAGGTAACAGCCTCGGGAACGTGTCCACCCTGCGAAGGTGGACGGACACACCTCTCTGATGCGGCAATTTCAACCTGGCTCCCCAGTTTCCCCGTCCTCCGAACGCTTTTCTTGACGTAATAACCTGGCGTTTACCCATTGTTTATAGTCCTGGTGGATCGTAAATCGCGCGGCTGGTAGTTACCGTTACTGCCGGCGTGTGCGTCTTCGGGAATTCGAATTCAGCCGGTCCTGATCGGTGCATCGGCGAAGGATAGTTGCAACCAACCCTCTTGCCAATGCTTGGTGTTACGGTGGGGGTAGATGTCGATGACGGTAACGACTCTCTCAGGGGCTCTGCGAGACCGTCAGGACGCTACCGGCGACGAATCGCTGATGGCCTTTTTACATACTATCCCACTGGTGGTTCTCAGGCAAGAAAAAAACTAGCCACGGTTAGCGTCTACGCTCGGACTTGTCACATAAACTTCTATGACTCACTCTGTTCGTATAATCGAGGCGACCAGCTTTTTTCGCCGGCCGGGATCCGACAGCGGCGGCATACGCTGCGCATTTTGCGAAGAAACCATGATACAATCGAAACGCGAAATTGTTTATATTCAGTCTAGAATTTTTCCACTTTTTTGTACATCCACCCGTTCGGCCACGCTCTGTGGAAAATGATACCGGAGGATAAAAGGAGGTCGCAATTATTCTCCTGTATTCGAGAGAAAGAGTTCGGAAAGTGCTATAACGGTAGATCAGAGAGCGGGGATTTCTTTAGGCATAGTTAAGGTACCAGCAGCGATTAGTTCAGCCATTAAAGAAAACGGTGGCGAAGGAACGTTATTACCCAGCAGGAATCGCGCGCGTTATCTCCGCGCTCAATTAGACCCGTAAAGAATCGCGAGCGGAGATCCTCTTGGCTCATTGATCCCCCTTACTTCTGGATGCAGTCGATCGACCGGTTTTTCCGTACGTTCTCTTATAAAATATTATACTAATTTGACATCTTACCCGAAGAAACCTATCCCTGGCGATATCATTATACTGACTAGATTATAGCAACGATTTTAGTGACTCGCTAGCATGATCTGACCCCTCAATTTTTACGATAGACACCGGGGTTATTTAAAATGGTGTCTCGGGTAAATGGAGTTTTGAATGAACGTGATTTATTCGACGATATCTTGCGATATCGCTGGTGACTCGAAGCCTGGGCGCTTCCGTGACATGCTTCGAGAGAGTGGGCAGGGGTCGAGGATATTACAAATCATCGTTATCCAATCAGCGGGGCGAGGAATCAGGCCGAGGCAATTAAGTCGCGATGTCCATTCTTCGTGGACGGGGGGAGGATTTACTGCTGTTTAACCCCCGGTAACTTCTTCGATAAATAAGCTATACAAGCGGGCGACGGTCGTGTTCGAGGGTGGGGGGGGGTGGGCATCGGGGGACAGGGATGTGCGGGGGTGGAAGAGAGTTTGTTGTCCCAACAGAGGCGATCTGATTGCCCGTTAGTGGAGTCGAGTTAGCGCCAGTTCTGACTTTCACGAGTCCTCACGAGCCAACGCGGAGGAAAGCTACGGAAGGGAGTGAATTCTCGGTTCTCGGCGAAGAGTTGTTCGAAGAACCGGCCTCGTTTCACTCGAGGGGGGCGAGTGCAAGCTCCTGATTAGTAGCCTTCGACGGTCCTTCGGAGGCGAACAATCGTCGTCTAATTTACCAGCCGATTCGATCTCCTTCGTCCACTTAAGTCTTCTTCTATCGCAACTGCTGCCCGCTCTTTCGTATTTTTCTTACCCCACCCTACCCCTACCCCTCTGGCACGTAGATCCCGGTAATTATCCGATTCACTGTGAACGACATTTCCGTGATCTACATGGGAATTTTTAATCGACTTCTTGACCGACGTCTTCGCAATTGCGCACGGTGTTTCTTTTATATCTTTAAACATAACAAGTATGGGTCTATGCAAATTTTTGGCCACTTTTCCAATAATAAACAAGCATGTCAAACATGCGGCCCGTCGACAAATTTCACCCTTTTGCAAATAAAATTCAACCTTTTGCAACACTTTTTTTCCATTTGAAAAAACAAAGTTGACCTTCAAATGACCTCGGCAAAGCCACCGAAATAAAACTCGAACGACCGCGAATCAAAAGGTCAAGCCAGTGTTTATTTGACAACGGCAACGACGAAAGTGATTTTTCGATGACACGACGTCTAGAACGCGCAGCGATTAATCAGTCGACGCTGGGCGATTTTTCATTGGTGCCCGTTTATCTTCCAGTGTTTTCGTTTTGCCTCGATCCAACCGGGACCCGGTTCCCCAAGGTGCATTACTTAATTGCTTTCATGATGATCTTCCGGTAGAGTGGCTACTCGAGGGGTCGTTACTCTTGATCGAACAGGGATTGCACTCTTTGCTATTGTTTTACATCAACAATAATAAAATTTGTGTATACCGTTAACACGAACGTTTTTGAAAACGCGTCGAACACGCCGCCGGTCGCTCGCCAGACCGGCGTTGTCGGATCAATTGGAAACTCGTGTCGGGCAATGTAAACGTCAGCTACGCGGACGTGGTTGTGTGCAAGTGATCCGAATCCCGTCGGAGCAGTTGTGTATCTTGCAACCGTTCTCGAACGGGCAACAATGTGCAACGTACCCCGGAACGACTTGATGGCGCGATTAAGATCGTACGTACTGCATCGTTACCCGGTTCTCGTTACGCGGAAACTATAAAAGGGTCGTCGATAACGCGGAAAAATAGACGGTGGCATGAAACGCGGGATCGCCGCTCACTGAAACTCCTTCGGTTCGGAAGCTGAAATATGTCTGGAGCAGTAAATCCTATCGCTATCCCATCCCACGAATTTACCCCTCTCCTGCACCCCTTTCGACTCGGTCAAATCGTATAGCCGAGCAAAAAGGAGGGTTCACGTGTCCCCAAGAAAAAGGGCGAGACCGCGTAGGAAGCCTTCGAAAGTTGCGTGTAGTCTTCAGACCGGTTTAATACGGTTCCAGTCGACTCGCTTCGGGAATATAACAATTCATAACGGCAGCTGACTGTTCGAAAACCAAAGCTGGATAAAAAATAAAGAAGCACCGCTCTCGATATATGCGAAAACTTTTAATGAGAATATCGGATGAACAAGGCGCTTCTGGAATATTTAGTAACCCTCGGTCGATCCTGATTTAACGCATCGCTCATCGATGCTGAATAAATATCATAGAAATATGTGCCCATTATTATAAAAGTGGTCTAAGTCATATGTTTCTTGTTTCGAGATATTTAAAGGAGGAGAATATTAACACTGAATCATGTTTTCATACATGTAATGTTGAAATAACAAACACCATGTAACCAGAATTGCGCAGAATTACAATTGAATTACTCCAGGAATTATAATTACAAAGTAATTGAGAATTACATTGTAATTTGTAATTCGGATCTTCATTCAATTAAATTACAATGTAATTCGTAATTGAATTACAATGTAATTGAATTAGCACAACTCCGCATGTAACAGTTCGTTTTCCACAATATCGTGTAAAAATTACATTGAATTAGAAGAATTTAGGACTACTGTTACATAATTTTCAACCCACCAGACCTATTAAGAAAGAAAATAAAATTCTATTTCACATAATTTTGCATAAAGACCCGCTGTCTATTCATAACGACGGGCACATGTGTTCAACGTTTTATGTTGAAAGAACGACTCGAATGCCGAACGAATGATCGCACAATGAATTTTACAGAACATTTGCCAGACTTCGTACTTCAAAAATTCGGCTCTTCAGCATTGTCTCGAAGAGTGTGACAGCCGCGGCGGGGCGTTCGCGAGGAATTGCAAATCGTTTAGATCGCGACTCGGCTGGAGTTGTGTCGACACATCGAAGCCCGATCCGCGATTCGTTCGGAAACAATACGACCAGCGATTTCTGCTGGCGATAGGTGAGCCGCGTCGGGGTCGGACGGCCGGAGAGGGCCGGAGGGTGTAGGGCGGGTGGACTGCATGAATTTCAATCGACATCTTATCTGGTACACGAGCCAGCCTCGAGTGCTGGTGGATCGTGATCAAGTGGACCTCCATGGCGAGGACAATACACGTTGCGCGGCCGACAAGTGACAATACGCTATCAGGGTCGTTCGAAGCGTATTGCTCTTTTGTCCGAGCCACTACACCTGCCATACGTACTTGAACAAGTTCATGGAAAGTGTCAAGACTGACCCGGCCGTGGATTACCGGTTGAGGATCGCACGAGGGTTGTTCAAAGCTGTCGCGAGGAGAACGGTGCCGCAGGTATTAGCGGCGATAAGACATTCGATCGAAACCAGACAGAAATTTTATTACGCGATCCTGCGACCGATAGTGTAACGGATTCTCTCTTTTTTTTTTTTTCACCGATCTCGACCGAGACATTTCATGATCGAGACACGGACATCATCTTTGCTCTGTTACGGATGACGAACAGAGCCACCATAGATAAATTTACCAGGTATGTAAATATGAAACCGGAATTTGCCCATAGGTGGCTCTAGCTGTCAATGTAGTTACCGTCAAACCGCGTCATTGACGCCATACAACCATACAAGTTTCATTCGACAGCATAGTTTTTAATAACGTTGAACACGTTGAATTTTGTGCCTGGACACTACGATATGCGGACAGCATCGATTTTCTGTATCTGCAGAATCGCATCGAATGCTTGTCGAAGCTTACGGTGAGCATGCTCTTGGTAAATCACAGCGCTTCGAGTGGTTTAAAAAATTCAAAAATGGCGATTTTGATGTGACAAACGAAGAACGTGGAAGACCAGCGAAAAAGTTTGAAGACAGCGATCTGCAAGCATTGTTGGATGAGGATTATAGACAGTTAAAATAGCTCCGAGTGCAGAGAGTTAAGGCGTAATTCGCACCCTTGCAATCCTGGAAAACCGAGTTTACCGCTTTGTACACCACTGTATGCTCACAGAAGACACGACCAAGAGACGAAGGAGATGATGCATACTTTCGGCGGAGATACGGACCTGTGCTCGAGCGGAACGGCGACGGTGGCGATCGACCACGCAAATCGGTAAGTAGCTCGTGGTGCCGTTGGTCGCGTCGGTCGACCCGTCATCCAGGAACGTCACCGGAAATTAGTTTCAATCGGTGCGGTCGGAACGTCGCGTCTAAAGAAATTGTTCCGGCCCCATCGGCGTTTCGTAAACGATTCGATTTCGGGAGACCGAGTTATCCAACAGACGTGGAAGTGGCCCGATAACGATTTACGTCGGGGCACTCCGGTCGACGAACGATCGATCAAAAAACAGAGAGAGGAACGCCGCAGCCGGGGCAAGAGTAACGAGGAGGAAAGAGGAAGGGTGGTCCGGAGTCGCGTCGCGAAAACGAAAAGGAACGAGTAAACGAGAAGTCCGTGGAACTGGATGGGTGGAAGAAGAAGAAGAAGAAGAAGAAGAAGAAGAAGAAGAAGAAGAAGGGGATTGGGTGGACGTCGGGAGGATGCCGGATCCTCCTTTTCCTTCTTCCGCGTCCCCGAGGAGTAACTAACTGAACGAGAGCCGGGATAGAGGGTGTTAAGGTAATGCCCCATTAGTATGTGGCCCCCGTACTAGCACCGTAACACCACCGCACAGTGGTCAAACCGTGGTTTGTCTCATCCTCGTGTGTCCCCTTTCCTGCGTGCTACTCTCCCCGCGCCACCCCTGTTACTCCTTCCCCGTTCAACCCCCTTCCTCAGCGAACACACACACACAGACATCCTCCGAGTTGGACACGGAGAAAACTGGCACACCTACACCTACACTTACGTGCCGGGCGTATGTAACCGGCGCACGAGAACGAGACCTGTCAATAGCCGGCTTGTTACCGCGACAATGATCGGCTTAACCAACGGGAAAGATCCACCCAGACGTACTGGATTTTCGGAGCATTCGAGACCACGGGATAGCGTGTCAACATCGTTTCCCTTCATCCCCCTCGCCGGCCGCGCTGCTAACCGAAGACGCGCTCTGATTCGAGTCCTAGCGCGTCGTCCCCGCGAATTTATTAGAACTCGAGCACCCCGGCAAGCCTTATTCGCCGGATTACAGTGGATCGTGTAATCGTAAATATTGATAGGGGAGAACGCCGGGACCGGCGAGTGAACGAGCATTCTTTTTCACTGAAAACCCGAAAATAAATAACAAGGTGAATGCTTTGCACGCGTTATTTTTTTTCTCGAATGATTTTTTTCCAGTGACTCTGAGGGAGAGAGGCACCGCTAAATATTGCTGTAAATATTATTCGCTTTATTATGCATTTATATCAAAATTGAGTAGGATAAACTGCACAATGACTGGCACCCTAAGGGTTGCGCATCCCAGGGTTGTTTAAGCAATTATTTTTGAGTGTCGATCGACGTCGCCGTGCAGTCTGCGTAAATGAACGTGACAGGCTGGCGAAGGGGTCGACATTTTCCGCTATTGTCTCTCCCGACGAGTCTTTAATATTCTATTTAATATCGACGGTCTCTGTACGCGTGGTGGGCGACGGACACCATGTCGGATCGTATAAATCAAACGGGAGATATTGGCCGTTTTTTGTCGGGGTCGGGGTGGTAGATGATTGCGAGACTCGAACCGCGGGCTCTATAATTGTTTTTACGGATTATAAATTTCGCTTTTTACAACCGCCACCTCGTCCCCGCCGGGATTCCATTTCCCTACCTGAGATTTCCTCTCCGATCGAGGTTCCCCGATCCTCTGTGCCATTCATCTTCCGAAGAGATTCCAAGGTTTAGTTATTTTCTCTCCTGCTCCGGAAGAAAGTTACTCCCGCGAGGGCGAGAATTTCGTCGATTATAAATCTGCGTTTCGTTTCGCACTAGTCCCGGCAATGAAAATCACCTGAAGTCTAAGATCCGTTTAAGATCCGCAGTCTAATTATAACCAATTGTAAACCATGTGGTCGTTAACAACCTCGCCGTTATAACGCGACCGCATTACAATAAACAATAAATAAATAAGTCCCGACAATTCTATAAACCGATCAACATAAAATAATTTACAGACTGACTGATGTAAATAGATGTGAAGAGTTTCTCGAGGGCGGTGCCCAAGGGATTTAATAGAACGTTTTAATCGGCTATCGTTGCACAGCAGATACGCATATTTATATCGAAGAAGGAACATATAATATTTATGGGGGTACTGGTTCGAGAATCACGGCCAAGCCCCTCGTTCCCCTTTTGCCGGGGCATCAACATGATACAGTGCCGTTTAGACGGAAGTTCAGGGGTTAAGAAGAGATTTTGGGGTCGCGTTAATTAATACTGCTCTACCGGCACCCCCTGTAAGCGCAACACTTGGGCACTAACTATGACTTAAGCCGCCATTAATTCACATCAACGTCTTCCTAACCGCCCCGGCTGGATGACTTGCATCCTTGTTGCCGAACGGAGATAAGTGGCTAGGATACTTGAAAGAATCTACCTTGATCGACGTTACATTTTTATTGAATTACTTTCAAAGAATTATCCGGTGCTCCACTAAAACTTTATCAATATCTCACGGGTGAAAGTTTATGCACGTTGACTTTTCGAAGAGTGCCAAGATTAGAAAGTCATTCGTTCCGTTAAATAACTTTTCAGACATCGAAGGAGAAGCTTAACACTTTATTTACCGGCAGCCTACTATGTAATAGGCTTTTCAATAATTGTTATTTTACTTTATATTTATACTTTTAAATTATTGGATTTTGTTATTTTAGGGTGAGTTGTTGGTTTATGATTAAAATTGCTGTTGTTATTGAAGGATTCTGTTGAAGAATCCTCAGCCGTTATCCACAGATTTTCTACAATTATGGAGTAATATTTTCTTTATTCCCACATCCGTAATAAAATTTGATTTCACATTTTGTACACACTATGAATGGCAGAGTGAAACCGAGGAATTATTTAGTATCTTCCGTGCAACATATTTCTCTCGCGATGTATATAGCGTATGGTTCTCAGAAGGAGAGCGACAAAGAGGGCAGTGCTGGTTTCACGGTAGCCGATGTCTCTCCACGATAACCAACTCACGTTTTCGTCACGCACACGTCTCATGTGACCCATGGACCTAGAACACAATCCCTGTCAACTCTAAGAAAATAATGATCGCACGACGCGCCTGTTATTTTGCGATTCGTATACACCACTCTGGTTTCACGGTTCGTATCGGTTCGTTGTAACGGGTCAATTAATTGTCGCTGTGTAAATAACTGCACAACCATTGTAACTTGTGTTTATCGACATCCTGTTTTCCCCGACATTTCAAATATTTTGCAAATTTTCTTCAAAAATTTTTTCGTCCCTGGTCCACCTAAATATCTCCTTTATTTGTGATAGTTTATATGTTTATATATGTATTTGCTTCTGCCTTTATTTATTTTATTTAATTAAAAACAAATATCAGTTCCACACAAATATAAATGACAACAAAGTTTGAGAGAGAGCTATATTTAATATAAATCAGTAAACAAGTTTGTTTAAAATAAAAATAGAGCAAAGGGTTAATCACTGCGACTGTGAAAAAAACGTTACAGCGAGGTGTTAATATTTGTTCTGTTCCCGAAGTTCTGCGCAAAGTGCTTATAGAAAGTAGTACGATGTAGTCAGCTGGGGTGTTCGATATTAAATGCATGTAGAATATTAAAGATTTACTAGGAGACAACACCGAGAGAGAACTCGAAGTTCCCCTTCTGTTTCCTACTTCCACCCCCGGACGCGAGAAGTTACGCACACCACGTGCGTGTGTGCGCATTATACGTACGTACAAATGTCCGCGCTCATATGCCATGGAGGAGCAAAGAACTGTTCTTTTGGGGAGGACGAGACCAGGCGGCCGCCCGTTTCAATAAACTGACCGCCATAAATTGTGTGCGCGACGTACTGCCGCGTACGCGCACTTATTTGCATGTGTAGCCGCCGCCGCCGCCACCGCTGACGACGCCGTCGCTCGCCTTTACCCTAGTCGCATTCTACAAGTTGTATCCGATGCTGGTTCTTTGCAGAAATCTCCGTCACAGTGATACTCTGACCATCGAAACCGCGAAACCGTTCGAAAAACGATTTACTAATTTTTATCTTCAAAATTAACTGGAGTTGTTCTAAAATTTTCAATTAACACGTTCCAAGCGGGAGGCTGTTGACTCCAATGAATGACTCCAACTCTAATGAATAAGATATGTTCCCTTTTGTTCGATGATCTTCTGCCGAAAAGAATAAATAAGAAAATATGTTATTGATTAAAGTTCATCGCTTGACAAAGAAATGCGGTTTTATTTAATGCGGAATATTTCCATTCCCTATGATTTTTGAAATTTTATACCTCATACAAAACCTAAATGTTTCGTAATTGATTAGATACACTATTTTGATTGATAGAAACAATATTTTGAATAATGGTACAGCAATTTTTAATGGAGCCTCAGAGTCGCCATTCGAGGGCTAAGGGTTAATATCAATCATAATCCATTAATCGTGACTGTCTGCTGTGTGAGGACACAGGACCGCGAAATACTGCGTTCGTACGCGCTTAGGAGATCCCACCGTAAGAGAGAATAGGGTTGCTGCGAGTTTGAAGCTAGCACGCATCCATTACGGTATCTCTTGATCTCGCCACGTTACGGATCGTCGTATCACGGAAGTGTCTCTCGCTTTTATACGGCCACAGTTTTTTACACCTCGAGTCCCTGTTCCAGCGTCTTTTCCACGAACGAAGCCCCTTTGCGGTCAAGTAATAAAATTGGACTGCGGGCAGTTTCGTCCAGCCGGGGCGAACGCCTTATTGCATGTAAAACATTTATGCCCCCGTGGATATTGGCGAACCTCTACGTGCCGTTCCACACGCTCTGCGTACATATTCCATCTTCTCTAGCATAACAATATTCTATGTAAATAAGCGTTGCGCCACGTATTTGTGAACAGTCTCGTTAATATCCCAAGTATTGGACAGCGGTGGAACGTCTGCCGTCCGAAGACGTTTTACTAACCGAAAAGGTTATCGATCGTCTTATCATTCCGTTACAGGGACTTAAAGATCCCATGCTCGTAGAATTTCTGTTTCTGATTAGCAAAAAAGTGAGTAGTAGACTGGAAATAAAATAAAGCCGCGACGCGCGCGCGCGCGTATACGTAGCATTATTAATTATTTAAATCGTCTTAAGTCCTCACACGTGGAAAACGCGGTCGCGTTTGAAGATTAGGGTGGTTGGAAGCCAAAAAAATAGCGTGAAGTGTGAATCCGTGTTATGCAGGCTTTACTGAGAATTGTACGTCGACGAAATGTGTAACTCTTTCTTCGAATGCCGTAAGACAAAACACATCTTTGAAATTTTCATTGGCCCAGCTGAACAATTTGCGAAAATCAATTTTTGCTATTATTTATTACAATATTTATTGGACTTATTGCATGCCTATACGTTCTCCAATAGCTGTAACAACTGTAACAAAGGGAGTTATTAACATACATTTTTATCAGAATCTGTTCAGAAAATTTATCACGACACGACAAAAGAGCATCGTAACAATTGAACTTTTACAGTCCGGGAATTTTACAAATTCGCGTATTCTGTGATCCAGCCTCGTACTCTCAGAGTCCCCTAACGAAGTCCTCGTGGAAGGAGCATGGAAATTTCCATGGTCCTGGACGGAGCACACACGCATCACACGGTATTCTAACGAACGGTTTGACGGCACGGTCTCGTTGCCGCGGAACGTAACGCGGTCCGTCAACGTGACGTTCAACAGTTGTATCGCGTTCCCCGAAGCGCGACATTAATAACGCGTCGCACCCGGACGTGACACCGGGTAGCGGAGGCCGGTCGGTTCGTGACGAGCGTATTAGCCTCGTTAAGGGTGTCCACGGTGTTTCTCTGATTCTTCCTTTTCCACGCCATCCAACCAGCCACCAGCCAAAAGCCACCCTCTGGTTACGCACCGTGACGCACCCGCCATCCGCGGCCGTGCGTCTCTCCCGCACCACATCCATTTACGTCCGCGCGTGCAACGTCATGCGTGCAATTGAATTTTTGTGTTGCAACATGCTCGCCGTGTCGCGGCTGTCCGACAATTTCACCCGGATTTCAGCCCGCGCGAAAACCCGAAACTCGAATCTGCTGCACGAGCTGTTTTTACCTTCTTCCTCGACGGTCACCCTACTTTCACGGCTTCGACGGCCAAGGAATCCCCTTTTGCATTTTCCTCCGCGGCCTGTCTCATTTCGAGTTTCACAATTATTTCCATGGAAACTTGGTCGAAAAAATATTTCAATCGATACAGGTTCTGCCATTTCTGTTCTGCAATTTCAACGTTCTACGAATAATGTATTTTTATGTAGGTTCTCGTAAAGAAAAATCAAATCAATGTACATTGATTCTTAAGAAATTCAAAATCAGTGTGAACGAGGAATATTAGGATTCAACGAGAAAGTGAGAGATTAGTTCGACTGTTCAGTAACGTATCGGCATCTATAGGAGAGCAAGATTGCGGTCACGCGTCGCGCGTCTACCCCTCGAATACACCAGCGAATTTACACGGTTGAAAATTCGATTCACTTTACAGTCACGGTCCCCCAACCTCGAAAGCAGGACGCGCTACACGCCTGGGGACCATTTAAATCCCCTTTACTGTCTATTTTAAACAATTCGCTGTCCCATAGCCTGCCCCTGTATCAATGATGAATGACTAACATTCGGTTCTACTTGGAAAACATTTCTAACCCGGTTCTGCGAAATCGCATCCCCCTTCACAATGGAAAATAAAAATCGTTTTCTATCAGGGACAGATATTTCGTACATCGATCTTGATATTTTGAACATGTTACTTATTTTTTTCTTACAGATTGTATATACATTCAAAAATATCCGTTCCACGTGAACATTGCTTAAAGGAGTTCCCAAGGCTGGCGTTCATTTCCATAGAAGTTCCGCAAGGACAGACAGCTCCGTAAGCGTAGAAGTTCGATCGGAATTTTTTCGAAAAACAATAGAGAAGCGTTCAAGTTTACAAAAGTGTGCAAGTTTAGCCGGATCCCTGATAAAATCAGTCGGGGAAAGCGTCGGGGTGGCTTGAAGAACGTGGCAATCGACTGATCGAACATATCCAAACGTGAAACGCGATCCAATTGTAAGCGGAGCTGGGCTTAGGGCTGATCATTGACGCAATAGGAACGGATAGATCGATACGTTTGCCAGGAATAGAAAGCAGCGTGGCATGCCGTACGCAAAAGCGAATTAGCGACGAAGGTAGCAAACGTGTCAATGTTAACATGTCTCAATCAAAGTCATCAAAGTGTTTAGCCGTGTACCAAAGATTTTTCAAGATTATACAATAATCACCGGTCGGTTATGTGTTAGGCAACGACAGGTTAAAGAACAGAAATGGCGTTTTCGGTCGCATCGAGTTTCATTTGAATACCAAGGGTCTGAGCGACATTTCAGAGCGACTTAATGTCACAAAGAAGGTTCGGTAAGAAAGATGGAGTAGTCCAATACTATTTCCATCGGGTCGTTAGCGAGCCAGGTGATTTTGCATTAGGGAAGGGAGTAAAGGATAGCGCGAGCCCCAGAATGAACGGTCCGCTTCATCGAAAGGAACCGGAGAAAGTGGATGTACGAGGAGCCGTGGTTAGACGAGGTGGAATAATAACGGTTCGGGTTCCTAGTTTGGGATATATCAATGGGATTCAATATCGAAATGATCCGATAGCCGTGTGTAAGCATGCGTGCACGCATCGGGGTCTCGTGTGCGAGGGATCGCCGCGTACATAACTTACATATATGTATGTAGCCGCCATAAAGATAGCGCGTATCAGATACCGTAGTCTACTGAAAGGGAAATGGAGGCAGTCTTTCTCTCTGACTCTGGCACACGTCCAAAGGGCATCCCCACTGACCGTTCTGCTTTTTCCTAATTCATGCTCTAATGTACAGCGACTCCCACCAATACTCGGACGTTCTTAAAAAGATGATAACTTTCTAAATATTACATCATATATGCACACACCCGTTCCTCAATTTACGCGAATATCCGTTCCACGTGGATTTGATTTACGCGAATAAAAATACGTGTAAATTGAATCTGTAAACTTGATGAGGTTCCAGAGGCCACTACTCCTAATGTTTTCCTTCCTTTCCGTGTAAATTTAGGTAAAAGTTCCGCGTAAAACAAATACTCGTTTAAAAAAATTCCATGTAAATTGAGGAACGAGAACTTCATTGAGAAGTTAAAATAATTCGTTTGCTACGCAACGTGACAAACATTTTTCAAGAGAATTCCAAGTCGTCTTCCACTTCTTTGTACCCAATAATTTCTGAGAAAAAAAAATGGTTTAACCCATCGACGTTTCTAGGCCATCCCCTGGTAACTGCGCTACGTCCGAAAAGTCCGACTTATCGATTAAGGTTGCTATTACCGTTGAAGAAATCTTCGGCGGTGAATCACGACCGTCTATAAACTAATAGAATTCGCGCAACAGCCGTACCCATCGAGAATGAATGTCTCGCGCGTCCTCTTTATCGATGGGGCATTACGAGCGCGCGACATTCAAGGTACGCTTTAATCTTGTTTCCGCGGCGTGGAATCGGTAGCTATGTAGCGAAATAAAGTGATAGCGGAGCGATAGCCGGAGGAAATTGTTCCTGGGACAAGAAGGATGTAGTTCCGGCGGTTTTATGGGTGTCGATGATGTCACAGATTCCAACCGTAAAAAGAAATTTAGTGATCCGCCGCGACCGGTCCTCGCCGTGGCGCGATACATTCTTTCGAGAGGTAACTTCCAGCCCCCGGCGTAGCCTAGACGCGAATCCTTGCAAGGATCCTCCGGGATCCTTCTCGGGGAATTATCCTGCTAGGAGCCTCCTTCCGGACGGATTCCGGAATTTACAGCCGAGCGAATAAGGTTAAGTAGGCGCAGATTGAGTGGAGCACCGAAGCCACACATGGTGGCACGCAGGGAGGAGGGTAACGTGGACCCTACCACCTTCGCCTCGCCTCGTACCACAGAATCGAAGCCCCATCGTGTGGTCGCAACTGCGGACAGTATCGGATACTAGCCGGAGGCTACTTACTACTATTATGCCAATAGCGGGGCTAGGTAGGCTAGGGTCATCTTCAATTGGATCATACTTGACACTCGCCGCGGCCCCACCAGCTAATTGTTACATTCTTGTACGCTTCGAGCAAAGTCAACCTCCTACTCGACTCCTGTTAAGGGGGCAGACTTGTTTCTGGGATCGCAAGGGTGCGGGTGCGCCTTCTCATTTCTCGATAATGCAAAGATGGGGTTTTTCAGCAGTGAAAAACGCTAGATACTAGATCAATTTAGACCGCTGTCCCAAATTTGCATTATTCATAAAGCTGCGACAGCTACATGCTACCGAATAATGCAAATTACGCCTCGTGAACGTAAAAATAGGTGTTCTGAAGACGACTGCGGCCTAGATTGACCTTTTGACTACTGAAAAGTCCCATCTTTGTATTATCGAGAAATGAGAAGGCGCATCCCGCAACGTCGCAATCCTGGAAACGAGTCTACCCTCTTCAAATGCTTTACAAACTGGAGAATCCGCGAATATTATACCGTGTATAAAAAAATCTCATTTTATACAGGGTGAGGCATTTATCCCGGCCACCTGGAATATCTCGGAGACTAAATTCCAGAGAAAAAAATATTTCAAATAAAAATTTTAAGTCAAGGAGGGACTGATGCAGCAGTCATAACCATTTTAAATTTTCGTCATGTTTTCACGAAAATGGTAATTAACGAATACAAGCTTTCAGCTTGATTCGATTGTTATTAATTTTGTGATTAGATCTAAAGAAAATTAAATATATACATATACTATTTGAATAAATGTTTGAGAAAGGAGATTAAGAAACATCACTCTCGTTTAGTTCTAGCGTTACCGGACCACAAGCACGCGTACAAGAATTCGATACCATCGGTACAAATCGAATTCGCGTTGGAGGTCATCGATGGAGGGGGGGACACGATGATCGTGGAAGTAGATGCGTGAACCGTATAAATCGGCCGATAATGTGCTCGCAGACCTGGCCCAGATTCTTGACGGTCGTGGACTGCGAACGACGAGAGGGAATCGCGGACTGGTCGTCTTTATGCTAATGAGACCGTTGCTCGGCGCTCGAATCGGCAGTTCGTAGATCGCAGCCGGCACCGACGACGACCGGTTCTATCCTCCCTTACGGAACTACCACTTTCTTTTCTCCCCCGTGGCCGTGTGTCCTTCGACGAGGGGGTGGTCGGTGCGGCGATCGCGCAATAATACTAAAAAGATAAAACCTCCGGGAGGGAAGGGAGAGGCTAGATAGGGTGGTGTCCACCCTTCGAGGAACACGGTCGGCTATTGCTTCGAGGCTAGGTGGTCCATAAGCTGCCGACCTTACGTAGATGGACAGTGGGGGCCAGTTCTCTCTCTTTCCTCCCTCCGATACCCACGTCCCTTCTTTCTCCTGTGTTCTCTTTCTTGTTCTCTATAGCGTGCACCCACACGTACACGAATCCGGTGTCGCGTGTGTATGCAGAGACGGTAGCAATGGCTCGGAGCCACCAAGCCCGGGAAGTAAGGTTTGTGTGCTGCGCTAATAATGGGCGGGTGAGCCGATCAGCCAGTTGACCGTGACTAGATAAAAAATACTGCCTGACAGCCGAACCAGCCCTCTCTACACCCTTCGGCGACCCTCGATCCAACGACGGGCACGCACCGGCGACGACGCCACCGAAGGCGAGCAACAAACTACTCCCGGACCGCGTTGTCATGCTAATCGAGTGCAAGTCCACAGGACACCGGATACCCTCTGTAGGGTAGTTTACGCGGAACCGCTCGAAAGAACCTCGCCGAGTCCGAATCGTAAATTCCGACGGCCATCGCCGGGGACCGCTATCGCCTGTCGACGCGCGTGTTACGTGTCTCCTCGATCAATCTGCTCGCCTTTCTTCTCGACGATGGTACAGCAGAGTGGCTACTACGCGAAAGGATCGCCGTCATTGTTTAAACTCCTCGCACACCGACCAATTATATTATCGGATGTTGAAGACCTGACGCTGTTGATACGGTTTTAGGCAATAAGCTTATAGATACATGGACATTATGTTTTCCAAACAGTTTTCTATGCTTTCTGTATTTCGAGATCTTTTGGCCGTCATACGGGACAGAGAAACAATACTAATTTTTATAGACAGCAGATCTTTATGCAAAATACAAATTTTCTACCCGAATTCCAACAAACTGTCATAAACGCATCAAATCCGCTGTCTACTAATTTAATTGTAGCAATTAATCCTGAAGGACTTCCGGGATTCAAACATTTTATACAAAGATTTTTTCACCGTTGCAGAGGACAGAGGAACTGACAATTATGAATACAGATTTATAGCGTAGATAAGACTTGGCATTTTCAAGAATTTTCTTAATTTCCAGAGAGCAGATCTCTCTCTCTCTCTTTCTCTCGCGGAGAAATATGGGACGAGCCGTGGATAAAAGTTCGGTTTTTATCGCCGTAACGGAGAGATCTGATTAATCGATTTATCGTCCGTATCGACAGTCGTAAGGTACCGCGAAGAAATGGGCTAGCTCGCGGCCCGAACTTCCGTGGGACTTGACTTATGAATTCTCGTGGAGGATGGACGATGGGCAGCCACCTAGCTATATAATAAAATAAACTGTCAGCAGCAGCTCGCATAAAAATGCTAAAGAGGCCTGTGGTCCATATTGTCCCTGCGTGTACCGTGCAGATGTTCCACAGTCTATGCCGTTTTGACTTCACCGGGTCCGAGATTATTCTTCACGATGGTCAAAGTCAATCTAGTATTAAATCATTTCGCCGATCCCGGTAATGATTGCTTACAAAAATTCAATTAATAGAAAAACTTGAATTTCCGTGAATTTTTTTCGCCCAATCGCAGCACGTCCTTGAAGTCTACAGTGATAGATAGAGGAGAAATTATTAATTTTATTATTAATTTTGCTGTAAATGTATAAAGATTCACAGTCTAATAACGATAGATTAACGGTCATTCGAACGGTCAAAGAGAAAATGGAATAAATAATTTTCCATTGGAGAGTGATAGTTAATTATTCACCTCGTTATTTCCGCCACGCAAGTGTGGATACCCGACGGTCACTTGGCGTCTATCACGTTGATGAATGCACGGGAGATTCGTATCTTTCTGTTCTCGTTCCTGTAAATCATTGCCGGGACATTTAACCCTCGGATGGCTTGACCGTGGCTAATACACTGTTATCCGCGCACAAAATGCCAAACCAGGATCATCCTCTTCCGCAATCTCAAAGTGACGTATCTTTTTTTAGAAATAAGAAACAAAAAGAAGACGTTGGGGAAGGTTATGTACGTTCAATACAATGTACTTGCACATTTCTTTGATTCTTTGCACGAGCTGATCTGAAATCAAATTATAATTTCTAAAAGCGCTTCGCAGTTACAAATTCATTGGTTAATTGGTTTACGAGTTATAAACGATCAAAAGTGGTAAAAATTGCAATTTTCAAGATTTTTGGCCTCTTTACCACTTTCGATCGATCATAACTCGTAAACTAATTAACCAATTTCAATGAAATTTTCGGAGCGTATATAATTTATACAAGTTGACCAAACGCATCTTTGAAATTTTCGTTATTAACCCAGCTAAAAAGGTTGTAAATATCAATTTTTACTATTGTTTTTCACAGTTCCGACCAAACGCATTTTTTCAATATATTTATTAGACATCATTTACTAAACTAATTCTTCTAGTCCTACGGAGAAATCGAAGTTCGTTCGGTCCATTCATAAAAGAAGTTATTCCGATTTAAAGCGTGTGTGATCAGTTATGCTCCTTACTGTAGATGACTTCGACGTGACTCCCTGAAGAGGTCGAATATCCTCGAGTGGCGGAGTTGTGGGAGGTCGGAGGGAGGAGGAGAAGGTGAGGCGGGGGAGAGGACTCGGTACAATGATAATAATAACTGGCCATTGGGGGTGCGCGAGGGTTGAAGGTTGTATCGTGAGTAGGCGGGGCCACCGGTGGCAGGCGCCTCGATTCCAACGAGGAGCACTAGGCCGACCCTACAACTGGATAGGTATTCTCCGTGCCATGGGAACCTCATGGAGAGCGACGGCGCGAGAACTGCTACCCCCTGGTCACCACCTCCCTCCTCACGATCACCCTCCTCTTCATTCTCCTCTTCGTCCTCCTCCCGTATCACCGAGCAACGTGTTCGAGCGCCTCTTCGCGAGAATATGCTCCCCTCGCCGCGCCGCTTGAAATTCGGTCATTCGAGTTTTGAAATTGCTACCGTGCTCTCCAGGCCCAGCTCCTCGATACTCCCGTAGCAGCTAAAACAACGAGAAGAAACAGACAGCGTGCCTTCCCTCGTCACCGAGTCAGCCGCTGCTTTCCTTTGAGAGGGTCGAAAACACTAAACACGTTTCACGCTCACGTATATATATTTTTTTTTTAGGTTAAAAACAAATATAAGTTCCCAAAATATAAATTACAATAAAGTTCGAGGACTATTGTATGTAATATATAATTAACAAAGTAAAATTGTTTAAAATAAGTAGGAGTCAAGAAACTGTAATAGAAATAGTAGGGAATTGTTTCGCAAAAAAATTGAAAAATAATTCGAAGTGCAAAGGGTTGATCATTATACACAAATTGATATCTGGATTCGTTTGTTACAGGTGAAATAGGAACCTATAATCTCTAGCTTAAAGTTCAAGGCTCGAACAGTGTGTAGGGGTCACGAAAGATTTTCCGAAAAAGGTCATTCGAAAAGGGGAAAAGGAATCCGGCGAGCATCAATTTTCAACCCTTGAGCCCCGGCGAAGTTCGGGCCGCAGATTCGCGGGGATACAATGCGAAAGTTCTTCCCCGTTCGGTCAAATGGAATTACTTTTATCGTCGTGGTAGACGACGATTCGATTCACGGTCGTTCATGCGAGTCACAGCCAGGGTGGATCGGCGCGGCGCAGCGCGGGGTGCAGCGCTACACGCTGCTGGCCGTCTCCGTTCACCGCGCTACGCTAAATCCGGATTTGATCGTGTTTTCCAGCATTACGCCGTGCAACTCCTTTCCTTTCTTCTTTTACCTCCTTGCGTATCAATCACCAGTCATCAACGTGATTGACGAGTGATATCGTTAACGGTTTTAAGACCCCCCGGTGGCTCGCGCGATCCACCAGATGATCTCGTTAACTGTCACCCTTGCGATCATACCTCGGCCATATAGCGCTCCCGCGATCCTCGAGCAACGCGTTCCCTGGTATTTTTCCTAGTCGTTGGTTTATTCGAATGGGCTGCGATCGAAATCGATAACAAGAAATATGCACTGAAAAGTGTCCGCACACTTGCGACATGTTTATTAGCAACGCACTGCTATAAATTAGAGCTAAGATATTCATAAAAGTTTAGAGAGTGTTCTACCAAGATTCGAATATACTTACAAGTATTACTTACGCTCCGAAAATTTCATTGAAATTGGTTAATTGGTTCACGAGTTATAAACGATCAAAAGTGGTAAAAATGGAAATTTTTCAAGTTTTTGGCCTCTACCACTTTCGATCGATGATAACTCGTAAACCAATTAACCAATTTCAATGAAATTTTCGGACGTCATTTACTAAACTAATTCATCTAGCCTTACAGAAAAATCGTAGTCGTTTTGCTCCTAACTGTACATTATACAGATGGTGGATTGATTACAAAAGCGGGTGGATCGAATCCCAAGAAGAATTCGACAACCCAACATTTTCGTCTTCCAAAATCATCCAAGGCGATTCAGTGTCGTTCGAACTGTGTCAACATCGTGAAAGCGTCGGTGTCAAAGAGAAGACCGTAAACAATGAACGGTCTTTCGCGAGAATCCGTTCATTTTACTTTGTGATTCGTTTCGCGTCAAAGTCTCCGGTTGTTTCGCCTCGGCGTGGTCGTTGGTTCAAAGAAGAATTGATTTTCGAGTACGGCTCGCGAGACGAACCGAATAGAGGTCCGCTCATTATTCTTGCAGACGCACCGGGTGACTTTTAGCGGGGCGTCATTAACGTCACCCCGAGCAATTCAAGTCTCGCCCCCTTCTTTTCTGGTCGCGCGGGGGTGACGGCGACGTCGACGGAAGAGGTTAGGATCGGCCGAGCGTGTTCCTCTTAACCGGAACGGGGAAAAACGAGTGCCGGCACCCCGTAGCTGTTTGACTTAATTTTATGAGGGGTCGCTCGGGGACATCGAGGGCGGTACATTTACCCCCTCTCGCCCGACGGTGACGGCAGTTGTCGGGGGATGGAATCCGAGCCCGGAGGCTTAGCGGATAAAAATTATCCGTTTAAAGTCGGGAAGCGCTATAAAAGTGTAGTTAAGCTAGCGCCTCGGAAACGGGCCACCTATTACCACCGTCTCCGCGCCTCTCATTTGCCGACCGTCCTGTAATAACTATAATTGGTAAATAGCAACGGGGGTGGGAGAGATCTCCCCGAGCTTCGGGAGACTTAAACAACGGACTTTCCGCGCTGTCTCCGTATCGTTGCTGGCCGCTTAGCTTAATCTCGACTTATTCTATATACTCCGGAAGCAGAAAGTCGTCGAGGAGATCCAGCGAACAATTTCATCCCCCGCGAATGCCAGCTTCCTAACAGCGGCGAGATTATCGGATGGGATTTCACCCTCGCACGATCCTCAAGGTGAGAACTGAACCGTTCTCTGTTCTTAACCCTTAGCTCTCGTGCGGTGGATCAGAGTCGCCACTACATTATTAAATATGTTGGTATCTAATCAATAGACAGCTGATCTTTATGCGTTTATGGCACCTGAACATTTTCGAAGAATGCTGCAACGTAAAATTATTTATTCCAAATGTAAAAAAAGGCTTCTACCACTGAAAATAAGACTCCACTTTCTTAAAATTTGCCTAGAAAAATTGAAAATTGCATGAACATTTAAGCTAAACATTTAAGTATTGTCAAGGTTAACATTCTGAACAACTTTTTCCTACACCTATCCTGTTTCGATTCCTGTGTTAACGATCTTCCACGCGCTGTTCTCGAGGCGCGTGCGAGGAATTTAGTCGCGAGGAAACGGATCTGCAGCGGAATTGAAAGAAATTTGGAAACAAGACGAATGGCAAGGAGAAGAAAAACGACCACCGGGAAGCTTGCGACAGCCGCGGGTCAAAAGTTACCGTGGCTCCACGCGTAGAAAAAGAGATCGCGGCCGAACATGCCACGCGTCCGTGTGTGTGCGTGGAAAAAAACACCTAATATTTATGGGCCAGCTGATCGGTCTCAGGTCTCCACTCGCAGATCGGATCTCACTAAATCACCGTTCGTATACGCCTAGGAAGGAACTAGCCAGCCCCTTGTCCCCTTTACGGGCGGAAGACGGCCGTAAGGTCCGGCGTATGTTTCACGCAAGGACGAAGGACCAAGAATAAAAGGAAAAAAAAAGATATTGAGCGGGGGAGAAACGAACGGTATATACGCCGTTTGTTCTATTCTTCGGAGACAATGCGATGTACAAGCATGGCCCGAGGTGATGTGTGGCCTGTTACGTTGATTGCCTATCGTTCGCTTCCTTCTGACTGGTCCGTAATGGCGACGGAAGGCGAGATGTTCGAAATTATTAGGTTGGCAAACAAAGTAAAATTTATATATACTTTTTCAGCACGAGTGTTTTATATCAAATTAATCGCGAAATTCAGAGCTTTCCAATATACTGTTCGAAAGGAACGGTTACTGAATGAGGTTATAATGATACGATAGAAGAATTACGGAACGAAAGGTCGCGAATTTAGTTGCCAACCTAATATTACTCCTGTGCTGGATTCCAATATTATCCTGTAATTACTAGACCGCGGATCGTTATGAATTCACAGTAAAATCGAGCAGAGTTTATTCCTCTATCCAAATCACTCAAGAAAGTTATTTCTTCATTCGGTTTAGTCTCTGTTTGTTGCAATCGACGCAATTTTTATTTTGCAACCATAAATAAAACATAGTGCAAGAGGTTAACTCTTATCTTTTTACGCGACTAACTTCTACACGGTTTTCTAACACGCTTTGCATGCATTTACACGGTTTCCAACACATTTCCTGGCCAGTAAAAACTGACTCTCTGTTGCAATTTTACTGAAGCGATTAATGAAAGGTTTCTTCGATTTTTTCGTGGATCGTTGTTCCGGGGAATTCAAATGCTGGAGATACGTGATGGTATTCGCGAGCCAGTCTTCTTAGTGTATACGTGGTCATCCAACGGAAAAGAGTAAGGGTGGTTTGATCTGATTAGCGAGTATCGATTGTGTTTGACGACCCGACTGTCCGACTGGGTCAGGGTGGCCTTCTTCAGGGTCATTACACTACCCCCATTAATACCGCGCGTCGTATCTTTCCCGAAGGAAAGAAAAACACAAAGCTCCGTTCTGATGAATGTTCTGACGTTAGAGTCGGGTGCATTCGCTGTTACAATGCGTTCTGGGAGCAGCAGTTACGAAACGATGGAACACGTCATTTGTGTGGAAAATAGTGAAAATGCTCGTTCCACGAAATGGACACAAACTTGAAGAAGGACAAACTACATAGATGAAGGACCAACTTGAAGAAGGACAAACTTGATGAAGGACAAACTTGAAGAAGGACAAGCTTGAAGAAGGACCAGTTTCGTGAAAGAAGAGAGCATCCCCTGCAGGGTGGGAGAATAAGAAGGGATGTGTCGACGTTGCCCCAACAGGGCAGGACGATCCTGGGTAAGGTGAGACACGTGGTAAACAAACAGCCTTACACGATATGACGATTGAGCGTGGTGCGAGCATCTGGAAGATTGGGTCAAGGTGGCCGTCTCCGTGATCTCCTCAGTTCCGTGTCCCGTTGCAGGTTTCGTTCATTCGTTTATTCGGTGAATACGGATCGCGTGTGTGCACGTGGCACACGCGTGCCCAGCCGTTGCGGCGTGTACATGTACACACGGGCCCCGATGTATGCGAGCACGGATATAACCTATGTGCCGCGTCATCAACCACCGCGAGCGAACCTACACCGTCATCAGAAGTGAAAGATGCTGGCGTCGCCAAATCTTCCCTTTCTCCACCTTCTGCCACGCGGTGAGAGTAAACGTGACGTCACCGGCTTAAAGCTGCTAGACGAAATGAGAAGAACCGATTGATTTGTCCTTTTCATTTCATTCACCTTGCTCCGGTCTTCCTCCTGCTCCCGGCGACCATTTCGTTCCGCAACGAGGCTCCCTTCACGTCCTTCGACCACTTGGATCTTAATCCGACCGATTAATAACAAAGTTACATTTTTGAATTTATTATGCAGGCAACAGCACCGGTGTTGCTGCAATAAATCAACTGACAGCGTTGCTATCTCGCGTTGAACTTTCTACACTCTCATGTTTACGATCAAACATCAGACCACCTATTATGATAACGCGGTATGGTATGGTGGTTCGCGATACTGGCGACCGTGATATCAATACCTCGAAGGAAATGCGATTAATGGATGTCAACAAGACGGGATATATACTTTGTATCACATTCTTCAGAACCTTTCTATGGGGCATCTCGAATTCCCAGACTGCGATAACCGATAACTGTATCGGAATATTATTGTTAACAGTACAGTCGCCGAGATTAGTCGATCTACGATAACATCTCAGGTTCGCTGGAACACAAGTTTCAGTCGGTTCTGTTCTCGGTTCGTTTGTTATGAAACTTTTTACCAACAGTTAGTTACTGATCGCTTCGTTACCGAAAATCAATCGGTCAGACGGTTGAAATACGAATCTAACTACGGGAAAATTCCGAAGGATCGCGGTTGGTTTCAAAAATCGATGAACCGGTTATCGAGGGTTAGTTCTAATAGAGGCTCGGGGCAGAGTGCAATACGAGATCCACTAACACTTGCCAACTGAATTCCGTGATATCGGCTGACCTAAACACTCAGATTTGTTGAAATACAAGACCCCAAATTGTTAAAATATGTCAAAAATCGATGAACCGTTAACAGGGGTTAGTTCTAATAGTAGAGGATCGGTACAGAGTGCACCATTTACCAACTGAATTCCTGATATCAGCTGACATAAACTCCCAGATTTGCTGAAGTACAAGTCTAACTCTCTCTCTCTCTCTCTCCAGGAAAAAGTCAAACTCTCCGAATTCCTAAAATGTCAAAGAATTTCGAGGCGAGAGAGGCCGAGTCAAAAATCGATGAGACGGTTAACGAGGGCTAGTTCTAATAGAAGGGTCGCGGCGGAGTGCACCAATACAAGGTCCGCGGACACTTGCCACTGTTTATCTGCGATTTACTGACATACTGGATACAAAAGGTAGGTGAACGAGATGGTGCACGTACACAGGATGCTCGCGTACGAAGAACATAGATCGAAGAGGCGGCGCGTCTACGTCACGAGGCGGTAAGGGGGTGTCACAGAGGAACGCCGCGCAAGGGGTGACGGTGGTAGATAGAGATAGGCCACGATGCCCGCGTGACTTGACAATAAAGCTCGTCTCACCTCTGGCTCGTTCCACAGCCTCCTTTTTGGCCCCTCTACACGGCTCGTCCTTCGTAACCATCCCCCCCCCCCCCCCCACCCTTGTGCCACCACCCCTAACCCAAGCTCGGTCCATCCGCTCCACCCGATACCCTTAGCACCTATGAGGCTCGTTCGCCATTGACTACCTTAGCTATCGCTTGCCAACTGGCTGGGTGCTCGAGGGGTTTATAACGCGCCCGTAAGAGTTATAAAACCGTGAAACTCGAGCCGTGAAACGAGCCTGCAGTAGGCTACGGCTCCTTATCTCTCTTCAGACCGATGCCAGATGCATGTGTATGTGCAGGCGGGAACGCTTGACACGTTCCGCCTGGGAACATCGTCGCATATAAAGAGAAATTGCGTTCCGTCTAAGTACGAAGGTTACGGCTACCCTGTTTCACCACAGCTGCGACGGTCAGCCAACATTTTCGCGAATTCTCCGTTCCAGAATTTGCGAAAATACAATTGAGTTGTGTCTTTATAGTTTTTGTTCACAATTTTATAGTTTGCTCGCAGGTACACTCCCAAAGAGAAAGATAGCACGCGCGTGCTATCTTCAATTTCTCGTGTTAAGATTATGCTAGCGTGGAAACTCTGTGTAGTGCGGGCTATCTTTATCTTTGGGAGTGTATACTAGGATACATTGCGAACGTTACGCTTGGATGAATTGTACAGCGAGTGAAAACGAACCCGTCAATTTCTACCGGGTCCCTCGACAACCCACGATCGCAGGCAAAACGTATTATAGGGTTATTACGAGTGTTTCGATGCTAACAACGAGGACAAACTGGTTGGTAGGAGACGAACCTGGAAGTAGCGATCAGTCAATCTGTCAGTGTGACGAGCGGCGTCTGTTCAGAGGGTCGCCGAGGGTCGAAGACGAGCCCATTGTCAAGCAACCCCTGCGGACACAAGTTAGTTAAATCCTCGTTAGAACTTTATCCACCTAAACGTTTGACAGCTACTGGAAACCTATAGCTGACTTTTCGCGCCTCTAATCCCCATAGATCCCGTGTATCGCTCGTAAATGATGCTTGTTAACCCTCGCACGATCCTCAACAATACTTGCATAACAGATTCTCGAATGATACTTCGTCGGACATATCTTTGCTTTACGTATTGACTGGACAGATTTTGAAGAACTCTTAATATTTTCAACAAAAATGTCAAAGCTTGAACGCGATTAGAGAATGAAAAAAAAAATTAGAGAATTAAAACATTCTAATGTAACATGATAATATGAAAACGCTGATAGAGCAGCCAAATTAGCAGCCTGCAACACGAAAATGAAAAATCACCCATTATACCAGACTAAACGATCTTAAAACCTTTATCTATTTCAGGAGCATTTTGACAAATTTCGAAACGTATCGCGCGTTGTACCTGCTCGGAAAGGAAGCGATTACGTTACTGATCAGTGTATCAGCGACATACCTAATTAACAACGCGTTATTAAGCAATTTCTCGATGAGATTCAGTCTCGTCGAACCGGGGTTATATCCGCAGGCGGCGGCGGAATAATTCGTGTTCACGATTCCACGGTTTCGTGTACACATCGTGCACGAACCGGCGCGGCGCGATCCACGGGAGCCGGGGCTGCGGGTTACATCGAAAGAGGTGAACGTTTTGTTTACCGACGTTCCATCTCGATGGATTCATCGTCGAGCGGCAGTGTCAGCAGAAACGGCGTTGCAAATAATGCGAGGGAAGCGGGAACGACGGGGCTCCGCGTTCCGTTCATGAAAACGCGTGCCAATGTTTCGCGTTTTTTAAGCCGAGAAGCCAGCCAAACGGTTGCGATAAAGGAGCGAATATATAAATCGTCGATCCTTTCCACTCAGACCACGCGTCTTTACAAACTTCACTCCAATATTATTACAGTCTGTCCCGTAAAGGCTGTTCGCTTTTATTTTATTTTTATTTCACTCTGTTCACCTAAATGTGTGTAGCCATACACCCCCTTCATTTGCGTTAACTCGAAAATTAAACGTTTGTTCGCGGGACCTAGAATATTTCCGTCCTCTATGATTTTTGAAATTTCATGGATACGAAATTGATACGAAATTTTCAGAATATGTTTAATTAATTTATAATAGAATAGTTTAATATATGCCCGCATGAAAGTGTTGTAAAATGCAACTTTTAGTATTTTTGCGATACATTGAAAATAACATATGGGTGTTCTATATGCATATAAATGCATAAAATCCGTAGCCTATTTATAATGTATTTTCTACCGAATCACACACGTTCATAAAATGTAAAAATTTTTGCGTCGACTCTGTTACGAATATTACAAAACTGCATCGAATGTAATCGTGTCAGGATTGAAATTGAAATGGAAGGATCGATTCTAAATTCGTCTAGAATGTCGACAGTGGGCCGGCGGTGTCGAATTTCGTCGAAATTCGAAACTGTTGGTTGCACGTGCGACAAATATTTGTTGCTCGGAATTGCCGTAAGGTTAATGAGAGGGGCAAGGAATGAGACGGAGAAGTGGAGGTGGAGTTTGTTGGTGCATAAAAGAATGAAGGGGATTTCATACCCAATGCTCGTGTCTGCCTCTCAAATGAAATGCTGACCAGGCACATTGCACGTTACACCTAGAATCACGCGAAATGCGGACCGCCGCTAACCAGACCTCCGTTCCATGCTCTTTCTTCACTGCCTTCTTTCTCCATTTGAATTCGTCCCTTTAGTTTAATCGATTCTGTCTCTTTATTCACTCGTTTTTACCTTTTACAATCCCCTTTGCTCTTCGCCCGTGACAACGAATTGATTGTTTTCGTGAACTTTCTTTCGAACATCTTGCAGGACCTTTTCAAATCCACATATTTGATCAGAATAAAAGTTATCTTCACTCGGAATGCATTATTGATCGCAGTAGAAAACTTCTTCCAGTGACTTTCCAGTTTTGTTGTATTTGTGGAATAGATATGTTATCTATCTTATGTTATTATAAAAGGTTCAAAACTGAACCGAAACGTTGAATGAAAAAAAGTTTATTGCAAACTTGCTAAATTTAATAAGTGATCGAAACAGTTGCGCCGAAAAAAAAATTTATGGAATCAATTTCCATGTAAGCAACTTCGTATAACCTCAATAATTGTAAGACGAAAAATATAAAACCGGTCATTCGACCGGCAGTGGTAGATTCAGTGTTAAGGAAAGGAAGCTCGTGGACTCGGTGAAAGAAACAGACCGTGCTGCGCGTATCTGAAACCGCCGGTGCCGGCATTTATTTATAATAAGAAGTATAATAATTATTTTATGTACACATGAGAGACAATGTAACGGGAATTAAAACATTCTTAAGTCGAGTTCGAAAACGAGCTCGACCTCGGCGTACGGTCGAACACGTGATCGCGCACGAGAAAACAATAATATATGCTTCATATATCATCCGATATGACAGTGGCGTAATTTTTGCAATAAACTACTCGCCTCCTTTGGAAACGGACAGGGGGAAATAAAGATATTTCCAAGCCCAAAAGAACGATTTCTTTTTTTTTTTTATTCTTTGATTTCTCAGACGCTCTAACGATAACATTTAACTATCCAGGCGAATCACACCGATTAATTAATCGAGAATTCCGCACAAAATTTACGCCGCTGCTCAACGCGAAGAAGAAACACAACGCAGCCCCCTCGTTGTCCAATACACCCCTACAGATTAGAAAAGAAAACCTAGAACTCGAGACCAATCATTTATAGAGCTACCGTATACAGATCATTTTGTGCCATAAGTACTAAAACGATATCACCGTTCGTGTCGCATCGGTACGAAAATGTACCGACCACGTACTCTTTTCATTTTATTTCGCCGATCATTCCCTCGGCCACACGTCGCGCTAATAATTGCAATTAGTCCGTAACAAAATGCATACGGTTGCGCGAAATGGAACCTTCAACGAACGTCTCTTCGGACTTCTTCATGGAAGAAATCCGGAGATCAGCCAAACGAGAATACAAAACTGAATGAATCAAATTGTTTCGAACTTGACTTCGAGTTCTCAAAGGGAGAAAGAAATTGGTTCCCGTTCCTCGCAAGTGTATGAATGTTTGTTTCGCGGTATATTCCTCGGCGTTCAGTTCTTGATAAGTGGACAGCGGATTTGATGCGTTCGTGACAAAACTGGGTGATTTAAAACAGGGAAAAAACATGGAAGAATTTCAAGACATATTAAGGAAGAAAATAAATGTTTGTTGCACAATTCCGGTGGAACATTTTTATTTTGCATAAAGATCCGCTGTCGATTGACAAGTGTTGGGACGTGTGACCAGGTGAATGCCCAGCAAATATGCATGCACTGAGATCCATGGGGATATCCTCGCCATTTCAGATTGACGCGGAGACACTCGCACCGCGACTTGCACACACGATCGACCGTTCTCTGTGAAGAACGCCGATCCCATTGATTCCTCGGATTAGTGTCGCGACTCGAGTCGTGATTCGGTGTGATTTCGAAACGATTGAAAAAAGAGAAAAACAAAACGCAGGTCGAACGCGTACTGACGGCTCCGAGTTGCGCGATCATTTTTATTCAACGAAGTAACTATTCTAATGCGAAATCAGTATTCAACAGTGTGATCGACACCTTTGTTTAGGCTTGAAGCACTAAATTTCGAGTTTCAGATTGCAAATTCTATACGCGAGTACTCGAAAGTTCAAACTAGGAAAGAATTGTTCGAAGCTCGTCTCCGTTCAACAGGTCCGATCGACACTGAATAACAATTAAATAAAACATTCCGCGGAAATGTAACACGATTTATTTTTAATATCTCCACGGAAGCGATCCGTTTCGGTTGAACTTTTCAATTTATGATTCATCTCGACGAGAGTTCGAGTGCGATTAAACGGATTCGAGTGTGAGAAAAAGGAATCGCGTTCGCGCAAGCCTATGCAAGATGGCGGATTTTAGTGAAACGAGCGAACAGTCGCGCAAACTCGAGGCAGCCAGGCGCGTGCTTAATCTTATTGTTGGAAACTACATCGCTACATTGTTGTGAATCACGTCCTGCGTCGTTTATTTATCGACGACAAGAAGTGACTCGCGAAACAATGGCGGCTAAACTAAAACATACGTTCCGTATAAAATGGAATGATTGTTTCATCGATACACCTCCGCGAGTTCCGAGTCACTCGACTACGTGAAAATGAATTACACTAAACCGGCAACGAATGATCGAGACGGACAGTGATTTATAAAATAGAACTCTGAGATTTGTTTATGTACAAAAAGTAGTCCTTTGGCAATAAGCACCTTTCAAATGAGCAGAAAGTAATGTTGAAATACAGGGCGATCCAGAAGGAGGCTGATCGAACGTAAAAACGCGAGAACGATTCTTCAACTTACCAACCTAATTAATACTCGATCGATTTTGAGCGAGAGTCGGAAAACTCGTTTCTATCGAACATTTAACCAAGCAATACCTCTCTCGAAGAAGTATAATAAATAAAGTAGCACTGTTAACGGCAACCGAAAGCACCCGTCGACAGCGTTATCTAAATTCCACGTCTACGAGAACTAAAACAATGCTAGAACCTAAAATATATTTATATTAACGCGTATCTCACTGTATCTCTTTCAAGATCGTTTCGTAAACCTACATAAACATTTCGATCCGCTGATCGTTAACAAAAAACACATCCTTCGAACAATTGGACCGCCCCATAATGTATAGTTTAGAAAGTAACGAACACAACAGGCAACAACGAAGGCCATCCGAAGGCAAGCCGATGATTCGCCGCGACGAATAAAAACTACGCTTTGGCTAGAAACGAAATGATAAACAGGACGAACCCCTCGCCGCGCCCTCTCTCTCTCCCTCCCTCATTATCGACAAACGAGAAGGCCTACCCCCTTAACGCAGGCTTCTCGTCCCCGATCCCCCTGCTCGTCTACTTTGTTTTCCATTCAGCGCTACGACAATGCACGGTGTTCCATTTTCGTTTCTCATAGATCTTCCCTCCTGCTTCCTCCGTTTTTCGATACGGTATTTGGCAAAGACGTTTTCCAGTCTACCACGAGCAATATATTCATATATCTACGCGAATAGAGCTAATTACCTTTAATCTAATGATACCTTAGTTGCGCTGCGGCTCCGTACACCATTTACAGTGCCGGTTTTAACAGTCAAGGCCCTCGCCGTCGCTCAACGAACCTACGCGAACGGAAACGGCCGAACCGAGCGCTATGTACACACAGACGAGAGCTCGGAGGTGTGTGCATTTGGACTTAGGTCTCGATCGAAAAATTGCTTCTCGAACGAATACTCGCAGTTGCCCGCACGCTCTTTTCGACCCACGGCCAAAGGTACCACACTGTGAACAAATTTTTCAAAAGAACAACATTTATCGTCACCAATCCTCCCAACACGGTACGAGTAACCGGAGCTAGTTACGCTATTCAGCCTAATTTTATCGATACCCTACACTTTCTTAGTGTGCGAATTATTGTGAACACACCAATATTTTTAACCAAATGGTTAAGAATTCTGCGATTGTAAGGAAGAACGCCGCATGTTACATAATTTCTAGGGGTGTGCGAGATTCCCGAAAATGTTCGGGATTCCCTTAAAATATCCGGGATTCCCGAGAGAGAAGTTTCGGGATTCCCGACAATGTGCGGGATATAGAATAATATTTGGGATTCCCGAAAAGTGTCGTTATTCGCAATTACTTTCTACAATATTACTAACATAAACATTCCAGACTAATAAGATATGTAATCTTCGAGAACACAATGTCTTTCGGATTCTTGTATGAAGCTCAATTAATGCATAAACTCAAGTTTTTTGAAACTGCGACATGCGGCGTTTTTCCTGACAACCACAGAACTTTGCAAAACAATTCATTTCCGAATATCGAGATATTGAGAGAAAGCAAGTTGTATTGTTTTTCCACAATTTACAAACTCTCACAACAGTTAACAAGAATTATTTAAGACGTTCTCGGGCGTAATGCTCATCAATGACTGGCGAGAACCGGGAGAGAAACGATCAGGATGAAAGGCATGGAGCACGGAGATGTAAAGCTGAAAGGATATCCAGCGCGCCGCGAGGATTTACACGGGATTACAAGTTGATCCGATGGAAAATCTAAACGATGGCTTTAATCCTATCCCGGCGGTCAGTTTAAATTGTTTCCAACAGAGACGCGGGAAGCTAGTGACGTTTCACGAAAGTGTTTAGCGTCGACCATTTATAAAAGTGCTGATTCTTTAGATTTAATAGGAAAACGAAGATCTCAATTAAAGCTGAAACTAGAATTTAACCATCGTCCGTGCCTCCTATCAAACTGACACAATTTTCCCGAAATAAGTTCTACTGTTCTGTTATTTCTAGGTAAATTTGCCCGAAATGAGCCAAGAACAGGAGTGGACAGAGCCCGAGCAGTAAGACTGTCAAGAGAAATACGGATAGTGGGGCCTTGAATGCTCTTCCTTGAATGCGTTTCTGAGCAAACTTCAACTAACATTTTTTTCTTATTTCCACTTGTAGAATATGCTTCCCAAGTTTGTCCACTAAAACCCGGGACACCCAGTGTAATAAGCCTATAGACTGTAATAGCATTTCTTGATCGAAACGTTTTCTAAGAGTTGCATTCTAAAATCGGACATTTCATATGGAACAACCTAATAGCAACTCAAACAGAAACAATTTCAACATTCCAAGAACACTAACTGTTAAAAAAACAATGCGTGGAGGTTACTCACGGTCGAAAATTCCGCGAACCCACGACGGATGTCTCTTCAGGACCAGCAAGCGCCTCCTCGGCGCTGTCGATGTCACAGATAGACTTCGGGGCTAGCGGGTGCTGGTTGGTGTTGTTGCGATTGCTGTTGCTGCTGTGTCTGCGGTTGTTGTTGCTGTTGGTTCTGCGCCTGATGTTGTGGCAACGGTTGTTGTTGCGACGGCTGTTGCTGATGGTGATTATGGTTATGATGATGGTTCTGTCGGGTCCTGAGGACCTCGCATCGCTGCTTGTAGAGATCGCGTTCCTGCTGTACCCGAGTCAGCTCGATCTTTATCCGCTGCAGCTCGTTCTGCAGGTTCCGGTTCGTCGTCTCGAGATCGTGACGTTGTTGCAGCCGCTTGCTGCGACAATTCTGAGCGTAGCCCCGGTTCTTCAGGGTCCGTCGCTTCTGCTTCAGACGCACCACCTTCGCAGAACACAACAATCTCTTGTTACGAGTGAACCGATACGTTACCGGCTGCTTTGATCCCTACCGTTCATTCTTCGATTGTACCGTCACGATCGAAACGGCATATTGTTCAACTATGTATAGCTCGGGAGAAATTTAGAATCTAGGAATCCCTTCAGAATTTCTAAGAGATTGGAATACTCCTAAGACAATTTACGATATTAATGAGTAGTATGAAATAATACAAATTGCCCCCCCCCCCCCCCGTAAACGTAAAAATAGGACTTGCGAGGGCGACCGCGGCCTAGATTGCAATCCTGGAAACGAGACTCTACCCCTTAAAGCCCATATTAATAGAGAAAACAAACTAGACGAATGAACGATAAGAATCATTGTTTATCTCGAAATGATCTACAAGAATACCGTGGAACGTACGAGGAGATATGAGAATCCAATAGAAAACATATTTAAAAGAACAGATTCCGACACCTGACAAGATCAGACTCATACCGATACCACGAAGTAAGAAGAATGCTTCTCGATGCAACAATCTTCCTACAAATAATAAAATTATTCACATGTACTGTAAACGAAGCATACTTTACGACTTTACGATACGCGTTCGTTACACAGACTGGTCAGACAGTCTGATCAGTATTCGCTGTTTCTACTTGGCAATGAGCTCGACTGTGGGCAGTTCCTCTCTTATCTAGTACTCCAATGAAATAGTTCGTGATAATTAGACAACGGTTTCTGCAAAATAAACATTTTCTACTGGAGCGAAAGAAAAATTAATTTTCTTTCTTAATACGTTTCACTGGTTGACAGTAATATAATGTTTTCACTGTTTCAAATTACACCTACTCATTTTTCTCAATGAATGCATCAAATCCCGCCGTCTAATGATAATAGAACACTGTTCGAATACAACATGGACCTGTTAAACAGGTAGTCGTTAAACAACAGATGTTGTTATCGCAGTGAACTGGAATCACACACACACTTTGAATCATAAAAAAGTTATTCCGATTTTAAGTGTGCGTGATCAATTACATGCGTAACTGTGTATGTGTATCGTGGGACAGAGGTGAAAGAGGAGGCGAGCACGTTCAGGTTTCGCGGGAGTCGAATCTTGCCGGACGACGTCAGATCGAGAGAATTCGCTCTCAACAGAAAAGAAGGGGAAATTACCTCTACGGAAGTGGCGTTAAAAAGACAAGAGACCTGACTCACCTCTTCCCGCGGGCAACCATGGAGGCGTTTGTTTAGTTCGCGCACGGAAAGGGACATGAGCAGCTCGTCGTTCATGAGTTCTTCCTGGGGGTTGTTACTGCCGCAATTCGAATAGAGGCCGTTGCCGGTCCTGTGCGCGGGACTAGGTCCTCCGGCACCGCAAGAACTCACTGAACAAACGCTCATCGGTCTTCCCGGTTGCATCGGTATCCCCTGCATGCTGTCGTCCATCCCAGACATTCCACTTCCGCCCGCGGGAAGCATCCCGCCGCCTGCACCCGCGCCCCCATAGTACTCTATGTGACCCGCCACCGTGATGTATCCACCTGCGACAATAATATTTGTCGTCCTCGAATTCTCTTTCCTGCAGCCCCTACATCTGCGGTTGCAACGGAAAACGCCGCGTGTCACTATTTCAAGAGATTTCAGTTTACTTCAAGATTTTTTCAAAAAAAAGTCATTAATCAAAGCACTAGCGAAGTAATAAAATAAGTGAAAGTGTGTGACAAACGGCGTTCTTCCCGACAAACACAAACATATTCCCGCGGACCGGTCACGCCTATCAACCTATCAATCCCGAACTAAATATTTTTATTGTTCCAGATGTTCACGCTTATCGCGTACGCATCCTACTTGTTCAGTGACCTGCCGCTAACTAAATTAGCTGATTAACCAATGCTAATTTCACCGTTCTCTGAAACCTTATCGACCCAGCGGCGTTTCTATCATTCTAACCCCAATTCCTAGCTTTACTTGTTTACACGATTCACGAAACCGCGGCGAATGGTCAACCCTTCCGACCGGAAGGACGTACGGTGCACGTCCTCACAATCTCATGTGTAGTGTAAATGAAAATCCTGAGGTGGTAGACAAATTTTACTGCCAGATTTGAAATTAGCGTGACGAAATCTACAGGAAATGACGAACAGCGTGTCAAGAAAAAAATCTATCCGGACATGGCATTCGGTAAGCCACACAATTTTCTTGAAATTCTAAAAAAACGTTGCTATCATAAACTCTCTATTTTTCCCATATTCTGCAATATAAATCATCAAGCATCATAGAGTTCTTTGATTTTGACACGGAATTCATCGGTTTGTCCCACTGACGTATCTCTGTCGGAAGGGTTAATCGAGGGCGACGCGAGGTGCTCGGGAAGATCAGAGAAAAAGCGCGCACCACCGCGAAACAATAGAAAACCCTGATCGCAGCACTCACCAGGGTGCGCTCTACTGTGACGCTGCAGGTGGTGCAATTGGTCCTGGAACTGTGGGTGATTAAGGGTGGAGGGCCAAGCCTCCTGATGATGTTCCGGCGTTTGATCCTGGGGACAATGAGGCCTGAGATCGAGCGGTTCCTGCCTGAGGGACTGCGTCAGCCAGCTCATGCCACCGTTTCCTGGATGCATGTCGTCCTGCACCAACGAGCCCGGCTGTTGCAGCTGCAGGAGACCTCTTTCCCGTGGATCCCGTTCGCCACGATGCAAATGCAACGGCGGCGGCGAGGCGGACACCGGAGGCGTGTCCGGAGGGGTACCAGGATGCGACAAGGTCGTCAGGTGAGACGCTGCACCGGGAGGTGCCTTCACCAGGACTCCGTGCTGCACCTGAATATGCGGCTGTCCGTAAAGCGGATGGGGCTGCTCGAGCTCGTGCGCCGGCGGCGTCAATGGCGCCAGGGCCAGACCTTGCGTTTGCACCTGTGCAGGCAACTGCACCACGCTACCGTTCACCATCATTGGAGAGCTTATTCGTACCTGCGCACACAACGGAACACCAATTCAGAAGTTTTCTTTTCACCCAAACATATTCTACGCGCTTCGCGCTTGTCAAACTTACAAGGTAACGCATTCAGGTTGCACAAGCTGATTTTGATGAAACTTGTGCGAGGGGGATAGCTCCTAGAAAAATATGTAACATACATGTATATCTTTTATCGGCCATCGCGTTCCTGAGAACCGGCGGAAACAACCTTCGCACATTCGCGGCGACAAACGCGCTTTACTTTCGGAGATGTATGTCGAAATATTTTCTAGGACCTATCTCTCTCACACAAGTTTCATCAAAATCGCATCTAGCGACGGCTACTTCGATGAATGAAATTCTATCCCTTGTCTAGCGGCTGATGTCATGATAATAGTATTTGAATCAATAGGGAACTCCGTGTAGACCGACAAAGGTTCTCTGGATGAACACAAAGTGTGCGTGGATTTTTACGATTCGAAAATTGTATGTAGAAGACTGGGCAAGTAAAACATCTCGAATTTGATTGGTTGTCGATTCTCGTCTACCACTACCGATTTTTAACGATGACGTAAGTGCGGAACGTGCCGCGAGGTTAAACATGCAACTAGTGATGTGTCCCCGGGTAATTTTCATTCATAAAGCTGCAATCGCATGTAACGATCTGTAAAATCCGCCGGCTCGCGCGTGCAGCAACGTTGTTTATAGCGACGGAGCTATTATAAAAAGCACATTTCAAGGCAAATTAAATGTGTCCCAGCGATACGTCAACGTCGCCGCACTATTTATGCATTTATTATTTGCCGGACTCTGCGTACAGCTGCGTCTACATTTTTATCCGCGCAAATACGTCGCGTTGTAATTTCACGCTCGTGCAATGCAAACGGCGCACGTTACTCCATTTACACGCGCGATACAAGCGTCGGCGAAAATGATCAGTGCACACAGCAGATAATCACGCGCGTGAATAAAGTCGTCATCCCCGTACTCGCCCAGCTACGTGCGAAACAGTCAACGTATGAATGACTTTGGAAACAGTGTACTCGTCACGTATACAAATTTGCGTTTCAATCGCGGAGCGAAACACTCGGAATTGCTGCTCTGATTTGTGTTCTTGTTGTTTTAGTCCGATATACGCAAAACGAAACGACTTCATCGTGCCAACACTGTTTCTTCGGATTTATCTTTTCAGTAGGAAACTGTCGTACACTTTCGTGTCTATGTAGAAAAATTAGCAATATCATTTATCGCGGTATAATATGAAATAAAAAAGATCTTTCTTTCTTTCTTGCGGCAAACTGAAATTTCCATTAAACAAGCTTTTACTTTACTCTTCGAAGCGAATGAAATATCTGAGCTTTCTACGCTGAAACTACGAAGCAAGTTTAAATAGACCGATCACATTTTTTGGCGAAAAACTTGGCGATTATTTATCGTTCCTCCCGACTCAATTCTCCTCTCCGAAAATGAAAACCGAATACTTTTAACGAATCGTCGAAGCAAACGAAACAATCGCACTTTTTAAACCGCGAAACTTTTCTGTGGGGAGAGATGAAGAGACTAGAGTTCTTGAAAGTAAGAGGAGCGAAAGGAGAGAAAACCTAACATGAAAACGAGACCGTCTACCCGTTGTAAATAATAAATTCTGTGGTTACGAGGAAAAACGCCGCATGTCACAATTTCAAAAAATTCGAGTTTAAGCATTAATCAAGCTTTATATTAGGTCGGAAAGAAAGTTCTCGCAGTTTCTGTTATTATGATTTTATAATAAAAACCGCAAGAACTTTGTTTCCTACCTACTAGTATACGATTTACGTATTTACCAGAAAAAGTCATGAAAACACAAATTCGAAAGGCTTAAAAAAATAATGCCATTAAAACATGAAAAAATCTCTCGAAAGTGAAAATATGTGACATGCGAAGTTCTTCCTGACGACCAAAGAATTAACCCTCGGACAGCGGGAGTTGGTTTCATTTTATCCCGGAGTTACGAACGTGTCCGATCAAAATTGGAATTGTTTCCCTATATCGATTCGAATACGAGGATCGAACGTTCATCAGAAAACGGCAGAGAGAAGAAAGAATAGATCGAACAATGACTGTCATAAATAATAAAAATCGTCGGGTGTCCGAGGGTTAATCATCTGTAGAGAAGAACGGAGACCACTAACCTCCCGTTTGACGTCGGCGGGATCGAGATGATCGAGAACAAACTCCTGTACGTATTCCCTTGCGAGATGGTCCTCGGCTTCCATCTTAACCTCGTCGACCTCTACCTCCACCTCCTGCGCCTCCACCTCCTCTACCGTATCGGTTGCGGCCGCATACGGGTGCGTCTTCTGGCTGCCACCGCCGCCTCCACCCCCGTCGTCCTCGCCACCTCCTCGACAACTCGTCACCGTTTGTTGCGTCGTGACCACCTTTCCGCTCGACTCCGCCTAACGACTCGAAGCCTCCACTCGTAGTCTCTCTCTTTATCTTTCTCTTTCCTCCTCTGGAAACTCTCGTTCCCTCTCCGTGAACGTGACACCGATTACGGCACGCCACGTGAGCAGAACGATCGATTTTCACCTGGCGGAATCACTGATCCTTGATGCGATCGCTTTCGACAACGAGAAAAACCACGACTACCCTCGTCGAACCTGTTTCAAGGCTCGTCCACTTTATCGGGAAAGTTACTCGTGTCCAAGCAGCGTCAGTGAATCACTGGAAAATCATAATAGCACCCTTCTGCGAACGAAAATCACTGTCGGGATCGTTTCCGAAGGTCTCTACCGTCAGGACGCGCGTTACCGGCCATCCACTGGCAACACTATCACCCGCATAAACACTTCTCCTCAAGGTTCCCGCCAAAAATAGCAATCCTGGACCAGACTCGAGAGGTCCGAGGACCCGTGGCTGGTTAAAGCGGTGATCGTAGGACACAGAGAGAGAGAGAGCGGCGTCACGCAGAACCAAAATGGTACCGGCGCGGCCGAAATCCGCAGGCCGCGGTTTCTTGCGCGCACACGAGCGTATGCGTGGGCACGGCCGACGGAAAAGGGAAAAAGAAGACGCGTGGTAAGCAGCGCCGAATACGTCGTCCGAGTGGTGACTGGTCCGACGAGTGCGGCGGAGAGTGGCTCTGCGCGCAGGACTTGGTGACGTCGCCGATGGGCGTGGCCGAGCTTACTCGACCCTCCGAACGACACGCTGATTGGCCCGCGAACCAAGAGGTCGCCATTTGCACACTCCTCTCGTGCCCCACCATCAACGCCACCTTGTCACTCCCGACACGGATCCCGTTCCTCCACGGAGGCACCATTAATTTCTAAAGTGATTATTATAATTTTTCAGCGGGCCGCGATGCTCCTATCCGACGTCCTCCCCCTCCCCTTCCACGACACCTAACCCCCTCCACGTCAGCCCCTCCCACAATCCTTCTCCGCGTCTCTCTTTCTTCGGGATTTCAATTTACCCCTGCTCGGTATAGGGGTGACCCCCGTTATCACGCGACCGCGATCTCGAATCGGTGCGCGGTGTACGATTCTCGACGAACCACCGGAAACAGCTTATGCGATACCGGAACCCACTGTACACGGTGTCACAAAATTACACGTCGCGGCATCATAGCGCGATTCTGCATACCCCGATTTATAGTCGAAAGTAACATACGAGGGTGGATCAATAAGTACCCGTGTTAGGAATGAAAACGCAAGTTTTTCAGAGGAATTTTTATTTTTATTCTTCAACATAATCTCCTTTTAGGAGGATACACTTTGCCCAAAGTTCCTGCCGTATTTTTAAACCCTGATGTAGTCAACCAAAATGTACAGATTGTTTAAAACCTTTCTGTATTTAACATATTTTATATTGAATGGACATTCACAAAAATTTTGTAATATTTTTGAAAACCTTCTAAAAAGTACGATTTGTCAAACTCTTCAAAATATGCTTCTGTCTCGACGATGACCTCCTCGCGTTTCAGCCGAATTTTTCATGTGTGGAACAGAAAGAAATCGCAGGGAGTATGGTGGACGTGGCAGCAGTTCGATGAGTGAGATGGTGCGTTGACGTGATTGTATCGTAAAACACCAAATACGTTTAATACAAATTATTTCTATGAACTAAAAAATGAAAGAATATTATGAACAGAGAGGTGTTTCAAAAATTATACGAAGTTTGACGTCATTTTTGAAGAGAACGGTTCAGTTGCAGCCTATGGTTCCTCTCATAAAGTTGGCCCTCGTGATCAGTAGAACACGATTAAAACAAAGATTTGTCAAAAGAAATTCTCATGTCAGAAATGAATCGTTAGACGGTGCTTGTTATTTCAACATTTAATTCATTTAGTGTTAATATTTTTTTCCTTGAAATATTTCGAAACAAGAAATACATACATATGTATATGACTTAGACGGCTTTCATAATTATGGGCACAAATACGATAAAATGTTGTAGTTGCGGGCAATAATTACGTGCACGAAATTGCACCGGCTGCACGAATTTCGTTTTTGTAGAAATGACAAGGCATTGGCAGCGCGTGCACGGGAGAGGCAAGCGATGGCGCGAATCACGAACTCGCATCTAAATGGGTTTCCGCAAATGTCTACGAATCTACCCCTGCTTAGCAGTCTATATTCTGTACCCATTTCTCGGATGGCACGACTTTAAAATGCTTCATGAATATCAAATTTTCGTTCTCTCGCCGCGAGAGAGCCTCCCCCGGTTCCTCTCTCTCTCCTTCCTGTCTGTCTCCCCCTACCAGTCTTTTTTTCCCTTTATTTCCCGTTACCACCCGTTCGCATCCCTTGGTGACAAAATTTGTTGCGCGTGCAAACGATGTGCCTTTTAAAAGTTTTAATAAGCGCTCCTCTCCGCCGTTATTAAATCAAAAAATTCATTGCGCGAGAAATGAACAGCTACGTCCCGCATTAATTAAGTTGTTACGGTGACATTACCGGCGAAAAGAGTATTAAAAACGATCGTTTTAATTATAATTAGACTGCGAATGTGTTCACGGAATTTTCAACTTTTGTAGACAGATTTTCAGAGAAAGTGGAATCGTATAAAATCTTATTTTCTAATGATTATTTCGAAGCCATAAATGCATCAAGATCTAATTGTAATCTACAGGAGACTCTTACAAGGACGAACATGATTGTCTGTTACTTAAGAAAAAACAAACTAATTCATCGAGTTAATCGAGCAGTGTCCGCATAAGTATTTCTGAGACTGACAGCTGAATGTAGTCAGCAAGCAAAAGCGCAAGTTTGCATAGTAACAACTGGATGACTCTACCGATTATATAATTTTAAAACGTTTCCCGCAGAAAATCTATATGAGTAAACGCTTTAATTAGTTCAGGCTGCGCTGTGTTGTTGCAACCGTATCGCGTCACGGATTTCGCAATTCCCGATTCAATTACTGCCGCGTGCCCCCCGAATGAAAAAACCGCGAATTTTTCTTCCGACGTCACGCGCGTGTAATTTGTCATTGAAACGTAATCGAACGACGCACAAAGACATGCGTAACAATTAAGTGGATATTCTAGTCTAGCCCATTCAAAAAATGCATTCTTTATTTTTTGCATTTTCTGAAAGTAAACAGGACTTCTTTGAACACGAGGAAGGACCATTGTAAATTTTCATTTTCTTCTTCATTCTGGTTCACACCATAATTATACTAATCAAGAATCCTTTCGATTTCTCCATTTCAGATGAACAGAACGATCGGAATCGTGTCAGCCAGTTCTTTTTTAAACGAACCTGTTCAACGACATGTAACTCCGTCAGTTTTGATCATTTTCACTTTAAAAAAATGGTGAACATTCGTAGAATATAAATAAATATGTATACGCAAAATGCCTACATTAAGTAACTTATAGATTTTTGTAAAAAATTCCCTAAAAAGACCAGGGAAATGAGAGTCCAGGGATGTACGCGCGCATCGGAGGGAAGAGATTATTTCATTTCTTCTCCGGCAAGCAAGAAGGAAACGAACGAAGCTTTAAGGTCTATCCTTACTTTAATCCGGCGAGCCAAGGTGACAGGACCGACAAAATTTTGTTGGTCTAGACCGGCAAGTGTCGCGAAGACCTGAAATAGAACGGTGAACGACGACGATAGGATTGGCCATTTTGTTGAGCGAAGGAATTCGTCGACGCTGCACTTCGACATCCTCTCTGCCCGCCGACGCTTTCTTTTCGCTCGCTCTTCAACGTTCGACCTGCACTCGATACGTCCTGCTCGGTTCCTCGGCATAAGTCCGAAAAATTTTCCACTGGCCCGTGAGTCTCGCGATCGACGTAGCACGCGTATCGATTGTATCAATTAAAGTCGATCATTCGAATAAATCTTTTTCTTCTTTCGACGACAGAAATTTGGTTTCATTCGCAGACATTTCCATTGCCCCCTGACTAGACTGCGGACGTTCATGCAATTTTCAAGTTTTGTAGACAAACTTCTAGAAAGTGTTAGTGTCTAATGAAAGTTATTGTTAACACATTACCGAGCAGTGATTATTGCTTAATTTTGAAAAATCTATGGTACATGGCTAAACACTTTTTAATGGAAGCTTCAATAGCGACAACAATTTTCATTGTGACGTAACAAGTCATCTAATAAATGTAAAAGAAAATTTTTATGCTTTGTTTTGGTACAGCAAAATTATTGAAAATCCTATTAATAGTCTTCCAGTAGGTAAAATGTTAGTAGCATTTGTAGATACAAAATGAATACAAATCCTATTAAATTCTGTCGTATTTGATGCTCCAGCATTTTTTGAAAATTTTTCTAAGCCACAAATGCATAAGATACAGTCTAACCCTGACATGAAGTGAAGATTCCAAAACAAAATATATGGAACTACTCCAAGCATAATCAGACTGTGCTGCAACTTCGATGATGTTTTCAATAGAGAAAATAAAATAGTTCTGCGAGACACGAGGCGCAATCAGTGATTCTCGGTACTGACGATCGCTTGACATTCGACTTATAATTATTGGAAAACGGATTCGATACACTTATGACAAAAATGAGTAAGTGTAATTTCAAATAATATACGCATTAGACGAATTTAAAAACACTGTTACTTTATTTTCAACCCATCAAACATATTAAGGAAGAAAATCGATTTCTATTTCACTTCAGTTCGTTACAGGTGGAAAATTTTTATTTCGCATAGAAATCCTCCGTCTGTTCATAATTAAAGGCACTCTTTTGCAAATCTAAATAAGTTGTGTACATTTGTGTACATCGTTAACCGATTTGAATGAAACTTTGTACAATAACTTACTTAGATTTACAAAAAAACCTTTACTCTTTCCTTCGCAATTGCGACCAATGACAATTAGAAAAGAAACAAATTATGTACACATTGGCTAGTAAACGAATCCTAACGTCTCAACAAAAACTGACGCTGTCGGGTCGAATTTGAAAAAAAGTTCTTCGATTTTAAAATGCGCACGAATACCTTGTGCACTCGCTGTGTATGCGCTTGGTTCGAGATCGGAAGAACGCGTACACGTTCTGCGCAACGCGTGCCAAAGATTTATCGACAACAATAACTGCCCACCAGGGATGCAACAAGTGTGCATCATCAACATCTTTTTCTTAATGAACTTGGCATTGTAGACGGGCAGATAAACATCGAGCGATGTAACACGGTTTCCGAGGATCAATGAAGTATCTTTACGAAGATGAAAACAAATTGTTAGCATACTTTTATCACCGCGGGGTCTGGAAGGCTGACCCATGGACTTTAGCGGAGACGGACAACAAACTTTAACCGCGAGATTTACGGCGAGCAATTGCATTCGAAAACCAAACAGGGGAGTTCCAGTTTCCTTCTATTTCTCTTTCCCTCTTGTCCTCCGGGCAAGTCTCGGTCACTGCGAACGAATCCATCGGACCGTTTCCTCGATCTTTAACTCGAATGCCAATCTCGGTCATTTATCCATCTCCCGGGGACTCGAGTCGTTCATCGAACGACTCCGAATCACCGATATATCCAGAACTTTGTCCCGTTATCCTTCCTCCCCGCCGGAATCTGTCCGTTTCCACGCTCCTCTTCACGCAGTAAAAAAAAAGAGGACCGGAAGAGAGAGAGATAGACAGAGTAAATAAAATCCTCGACACGAGGCATTGATCGTCGAATCGAAGAGAGGCGAGCGAGATCATACCCTTTCCAACGACCGGTTCGATAACCTTGCCTATCGGGAAAAGTTCGACGGATCGTCGCAGTGTATCTTCTCCTCTGATTATAATTTTTACATCGGTCCAAGTTCATCGATTATATCAGTTCAACGATCATTGTGCTCAACGTGAAAGGATTTCCGAAAGGGACACACGAGCAATTATGGAGAACCGCTTTTATCCGATGGCTCGAGTAGTATCGGAAATGATGTACAAAACTGGCCAGGCAGCCTTGCCAAGATTGCACGGTACTACTGCGAACTGCCCGAGGATTTTAATATGGAATATAAAACTCCTGTCCGGCCCCTTCTTCCTTGGAAAATTGAATAAAACGAAACACGGTTTCCGGTATTAACTGGGGAATTAAACATTTTTCTTCCTAGCTACAAGAATTTCGTTGTGTCTTTTTTCGTTTTATGGATACGAAATTGATGCAATACTTCGCACGATACTTGAATGTACAGTAACTGATTAGTAGATCTTTGTGCATTTACGGCTTATAAAAATTTTAAAACTATGCTGGAGTATTAAGTTCAATAGAATTTAGTGCGATTTTTATTTATTTTGGATCTACGAATGCTGTTACTGATGAAAATAGAATTTTATTTGGTACCACTCTCTTAAAATTTATCTACAAAAATTGATAATTGCATAAACATCCGCAGTCTACTGATTAGATAGCAACATATTTAATCATGTAAACAATATTGTGAATAGTGATACATCAATATTTAGTGGTGACTCTGGGTTAGTCAAGTGATTCCTGAAATACATATCGTTTTTTAATGTAACGGCTTCAGCATTTATGGCTTCTGAAAATGTTCGAAAAAGGGTAGAATATAGAATTCAACAAAATCTAGTACAATTTTCATTTATTTCAAATCTGCAAAGGCTACTACCACTGGAAGTAAGATTCTACTTTATTGCACTTTCTCCAAATTTGTCTAAAAAAATTGGCAATTCCATAAACATTCGCAGTCTGGTAATAACATATTTCTACAGGAGCTTGTGCATTCCCGTGGGAGGTAACAAAATTGACAATTAGACCGGGGATTTCTGCATTCGCGATAAAGAGTGACGCCAAAGAAAGAGACACCGGAAACAAAGAAGAAGAAGATTGGAAGACGAATCCGTAATTATCTCGTGTACGACTTCAACGTGAGCACACTTTACAGTGATGCTTCAACATCCACTGAATTCAAGATGGCCGCAGATGACGCAATTATGACACACACACACACAGAGAGAGACACACGGTTAAGAACAATGTGTGCAGTACATCGTCAAATGTTGAGATTCTTTGAACTCTAACCTTCCGAGACCTCGATCCAGTTTACACATGTAGAATGGAGACACTTGTGTAAATGCATGAATAACAAACTTCCGGCAAATCGTCCAACCAAACGAAAGATGCGTTAACTTCGATTTCCCTTGAAAATTGAATTTGCCGAGAATCTACTATCGGATCGTCCGTTGTTCCACAGAGAAGACACCGGACTGTTCTCTTCCCTTGAACTGCGAGACGAGTCGAGTTCGAATCCCGTCGGCGAGGCCACGGCGGCCATGGACGGTCACGAGGTGTTAATCTATCCGGATGCAAATTAAAAGTCATCAGCCGCGGCTCCACGGCCCTAAGGAGGTTAAGTTTATGAACGCGTTTCAGCATGAGACTAAGACCACGAGAGGAGCAAGAGTAAAGGTGGCTGGCACCGGAGGGTGAAGGAGGAACGAGGGAGAGTGCTGAGCCAGCATAGCCGGCTTGCCAGCCTGCACATCGATACCAACCAGTCAGCCAGCAAGCCAACCTACCGATGAACCCACCTACAGTCGATAGAAACGTTTTTTTTCCGATAGCGAAGCGTTACATATGCGATAATTTTCGGAAAATTGAAAACACTCCGACGTGCACGCTCGTTCACTCACCGCGTTCCATTCATTAGCGAGCCAGCTGCTGGACAAACATTTACTAGACATTCGTTCGGTGCCGTTTCATCGAATTAACTACGAATCTCCTGCAAGATTTCAGATTTTTGCAACGAACGAGGTGGCCTGAACGGTTTTGCGATATTTACAGGGGAAAAGGATTAAGATTACTTATTTTCGATGCAGACGAATTTTGGTTATTAAAAAAACTATATGTCGATGAACGTAGAATATAGAGAAACGTGTAAATCAAATCTGACCAAAATATCATGTTTCCGACATTTTCATTATTGAAAAGCTGTTTCCGTAATCATCCCAGAATTTCTCAGCCTCTTTTTTCCAATATTTATACAAATAGTTAGAGGTGAATGTTGTAAAGTGGCGCGAATAACTTTGTAATCTTCTTGATGAAATGGTTGGTCGGAGTTTTCGAACCTTGAACGTAATGGAAGAACTCTGGGCGGAGACAGTAGTTTCCGGTGCGATTGATCTTACAGTGAAAGCGACGTGCATAGGTCAGACGTGCCTCGTAAAACAGGTCCAGCGACATGCGTGGATATTTTCACTTATTTCGTTTCGCTCTGTAAGAAAGATCGCGATGTTTTACAGATTTCTACATAGAAATTACATAGGATAATAGACAGCCGATCTTTATGCAAAATAAAAATGTTCTATGTGAATTTCAATAAACATTAGTACGTTTAGTAGGTTAAAAATTTCTACTATTTTACGTTGCATTCACTCACTTTTGTTATAACTGCATAAACTCCGCTGTCTAATGATAACGAGTAAAGTAAAAGTTTATTTCCTTTCGTAACAGGTTTAATAGGTCGGAAATAATATAAAACACGGTATTTTTAAATTCTTCTAATATTTCTACTATTTTAAACTGCATCTAATCATTTACGTCATAGATGCATAAAGTCCGTTGTCTATTGATAAACATTACTATCTCTACGGACTACAGTTGGAAACGGTGATCAACAAATTCATGTTGATTAGTGTTGGCTACCGTTGGCCACGATAATTAACGCAAGTCTGCGGAACGAAGCAGTCCACGAACAGACAGAGCAAACAAAACCGGCAAGAATGATATCCGAATCGTTCGTAAACCACTACACAGAAGATCCTCCTTCTTCTACGCTAATATCAATCTCCAAAGGATCCAGGGATCCACTCGTGGCGTATTTCGAGCATCCTGAAACAAACTGATCCGCGGTGATCGAGCGGGTTGCTTGCGGTATTCGGGAAGGGGGATGGTATCCCCTGATTCATTCATAACAGAGACAAGAGCCGGGAAGAGGGGTGGATTGAAACGTGTGCGGGACGCTGTACAACTATAAACACGGGCGACACGGGCAAAACTGTATAATTTATACACCCTGTATATGTTATTCGACCGTATATATTTATTACCAGAAACGATAAGAGTAAACTTCTGAGTTATACAAACAAAGATAAATCTCACTCGCCGCGGTTTAAATAAATTGATAAATTGATTCAACATAGTTTCAAGCAAGAGAGACGATAAAAATAATGAGAACGGGAAAGATAAGAAATTTAGAGAGAAAGAGAGAAAGAGCAACATTAAAAAGACAGAGAGAAAGTCGATCGGAGAAATGGAGAGAGAGAAAAAGAGGGCGAAAAGTTGTCAGTGAAAAGGGACGAAGAACGTTCAGCAGGATAATCCTTGGAGTCATTTGTCTGCCGGCTGTTGAGACGCTCATTTGTTCGCGGCGCGATGACAGATGACAATGAAGTAGAGATCGTGCCACGGTCATAGAGCATGGGATGCCGTAGGTGGGGGTTGAGCGGGAGTGGAAAAGGCAGCGAGCGCCCCTGCTCCGTCAGGGCGCAGATCTGTTTGCCGTTCGTGCCTCAATTATTCTCGGATCATCGCTGTGTATCGGGCCGAGGAACAATCGAATCGCGGTATTTGTGTCGCCGTGATTAAAAACATAATGTTCCGTTTCGCCACCGGGCGGAAAACGGTGAAACGAGCGCGCACCTACTCTCTGGCCGCCTGCGGATTCCACTTTCACGGTTCCAGATTTATTTCGAAGTCTACCGCCGATATTCCCACTTCTCCGGCGCTCGATTTTTATTAGAGACCGCGGTTTTCGGCGTGTATTGAGGATACACGTATTCACGTGTACTAGTAATATACAGGGTGAGTCACCTAACGTTGCCACCTCAAATATCTTTGTTGTTTTCAAAGATACGTGAAATGTCTGGAGGACTGAGTTGAATGGTTCAGTGGGGCTCACGTGATACCAAAAATATTTTTATTTTTATGTGAATCCGGCCCTGCACAGAACATTATTATTTTGCATTAACCATTAAAAATTCGCAGTCTACTCGTTAATCACTCACTAATTTTCGAAGCCCCTTATTTGTAGAAACAAAGATATTTGAGGTGGCAACGTAAGGTGACTCACCCTGTATGTATTTTAATCCGTACACTTCTTTATACACGGATACACTTAACTAGCAGAAACCTAATAATAAGAATTTTTGTAGCAAGATTTTCGTAGGAGTATCGCGAATGATCGAACCACGGCTCGTCGAACGCAAGAAATGAATTTATCGAAGGAAACGAGCAGATCAAGTCAAACGAAGAAGTAACATATACGGAACGCGAGGGGGATGAAACCAGGCTCTGGTGCATTTAGCGATTTCCGGTCCGCGTCGGAAGTTCCGTCATATTTGTCACCACGCTGTTATTAATGGGAAGTTTTTATTGTTTCAGCGAAGCTAAGGGAAGCGAACGAAGAAGAGCTCCGAAGAACTATCGTTTCTCGTCGCCGGCTATTAAATTTAATAGCCAATATCTCCCCTATTGCTAGCACGTTTTACGTCTTCTATCTCTCCGTGATTCTTCCGAGATAAACAAACATCGGTTCGTTTGATTATAACAACACTCTGCTGCTAACTCGAAGAATGCTGCTGAACGAATATTTCTTGAACACGTAATTATTTCCACTTGGAAATTAAACACTTCTCTTCCGACCTAGAATATTTCTATTCTCTCCCTATGATTTTTTCAATTTTATCATACTCGTACAATATCTAAATGTTTATATACAGGGTGTCCCATTTAAGTTGAGATTGTAAAAAATCTCGAAGACATGTGATCTAAAAAACACAAACCGTCCTTTAGTGTTTCGAGTGGGGAGTCAGATGGCGCTACTAGCTTTTTAATGCGTGGCCGTTTTCAAGGTTATTTCAAGGTCATTTTGTCTTTTTTTTTATCATAAACCCATATTATTTATTTCGGAATCACATCCACAAAAAGTTGTGCATCTTTTGTATAATATCAATTTCATATCCACCAAAAAAATCTCATAAAAAATGGAAATATTTTGGATCGGAAGAAATGTTTAATTTTCGAGTTAAAATAGCTCCGAGTGCAAATGGTTAAGATTTAAGCATTCGAATAAATGTAGCCATGCAAAAACAATACATTTTTTTCCCCTTCTACGACATTTCTCGAGATAAAGACGTTTTAATCACCGTAACTGCAAGGGGTTAAACGCGAATTCACGCGAGTCCATTATACTTACAGGTACGTGGGACGAGGGTGGGGATTCGAGCCCCCTGCCGTGTCCCCGGAAAAATCATGCTGTTTGCCGGCGACAGATGCAAAAATAATCGTGCCTTGATAGATAAATACGAAAACGGCGTCAGCATGCACGCGTTCCATGCGTGCTAGCGTCACCGCTCGAATATATCTCGCCGTTGTAAAACAACTCACGGCAATCGGAGCAGCGGAAAGGTCGTAATAACATCCCCCTACAAGAAGACACCGTGCAGGCAAGGCACGAAGAAATCACTCGGGAGCGGGTGCAGCGTTTCAAGAGACGGGTCGCAGTTCCTGGTAACGATTTATTAATAACCGATGCAATACGCGAGCTGCCGTCACTTCGTGCGCTGACTACGGGGACTTACTGATTGCGCCTAACAGCGTGGATCGCATCGCATCGAATCGCTTCGTGACTTCAAATCATCGGCCTTCGACAACCGTAGACCAACTGTAGAACTTCGCCCATCTATTTTTCCCCTGGCGAAGGATGTCGCGATGATAACAGTCGTCGGTGACGAACTTCGCTGATAAGCTGAATATCAAGGCGCGAAACGTCGGAAGATTATGCACGCAGAAGTTTCAGTTACGTGCGTACACTACAGGCAAGAATAATAAAAATATTAATTTTAATATAATTTTTTCTCCTACATCATTTCAACGGGGTCGAATTTGATCGAATGATGCAGAAACTCGTCAGAAGTTTCGTTTACATGAGTATAATATTGTCAAGAATGATAAAAATAAATTGTAGACATCTATTCGTGAAAAATTAATTTGTTCACAAACGATTTTCAGTTACGTGTGTACAACAGAGGCAAGACTAGTCAAAATAAATCAGAGAATTTTTTCGAAACGATTCCACGGAGTTCGTGCAACATAACCCGTGATACAATATCGATGGGATCGATCGAGTAATGCGAAAGCTGGTGGGAAACTGAGACCGCGAAGTGTCGGAAGTACACATCATATTATGCGTCGTAGACTTTGACATAAAAGCCGAACAAAACCGAGCCGCCGCGCCGTCACGTAACGCGAAACCGCGGCGTGATCCGCGAGGTGGATTCGCGAGGAGAAGGAAGAGACGGCAAAAGAAGTTTCGGTGTCGGGTCGCATCTGGCATCTGCAATCAACACTCGCTTGGTTCCAGTGACGTCACGTCCGGCCATCTGCCGAATAAGCAGAAACCGCGTAACCGGACTCTATCTGCGGGAAACGATTTCGAAAAAGAAGAAGAGCTGCCGACGCGAAGCACGTGTCCCGCGAAAGGGATACCGGAGGTGTGGCGAGATTCCGTGATTCCATCGATTCACCCCGTTTGCCCGACTGAATTACGCTATAATTTAATGTCGTGATCCGTGATCGTTGTCGAGTCGTGAGATATTTAGAATAACGTTCGAGCAGTGGAAGAAGCTCGGTTGCACTATGGTTCTGACCTCTTTAGAACTGATCGCAAATGTGTATTACAATGTAATTACTGTGTAACGCGATTCGAAGTAATAAAATGCAGCGTTATGTACATTGTAGTGCACTTGCGCTGATAAACCGCGAGACGTGTCAAAGGTTATCTCGTGAATACGTAAGCATAGATCCATTCACAATTGCCACACTCCGTGATAGACGACCACCAACCGTGTTTGGTCGGTGCAGATCTTTATGCAAAGCTAAGAATTTGTTGCAAAACGTTGCAAATTAGACTGTTTCTTACAAGAGCAACAAAACTGTGATCGTACAGTATCCTTTAACGCACCAATTCGTTCCAGAACCTTGTTCACTACAGAATACGAAAGGGCAAAAAGCTTTTTGGGAAACATATCTAAAGACACTGTTTCGGCCTGAACTTATAATCAATTCGTTCCAGAACCTTGTTCGCTACAGGACGCAAAAGGGCAAAAAGCTTTTTGAGAAAGACATCTACAGATTCTATTTCGGCCTGGACTCTCGAACTTCATTTCTCCGCTTTCTGATCTGTTGAGAAACACTGTTCGTCGTAAGGTCGTTCGTTCTGAGATAGCCCGATGTACTATCGCAACAAGAAAATGTTTCTGTTTCAGAAAATGTTGAAGGATCGGAAAAAGCGATTCGGTCGGGGTAAGGGTCGGCGCGCACCCTTACCGCGCGGAGGGAGGAAAGAGCGACGGGACTGATGAATCAAGGCAGGCCAAAGGGTTCAGAACAAACATCGTTAATTTGCACGCAGAATCCCGCTGGCTGAGGCCAAAAGGTCAACATTAACCGCGGTATGTATATGCTCGTCAAATACTCTGCACTGGACCGTGTAATCCAGATTCGCGGTACTTACTACGCCGAAGTTTCGGTTGCTCGCGCTCCCTGCGCCCTTTCAGCCGACCTAATTGTCTAATTGGCAAATAAATCCCATTGTTTTCCAATGGCGCGATCGATATGTGCACCGCGGGAAACGCTATTGTGCAGCAACGGTTGAAAGCCAGCGCGAGGCATGGTCGAGAGTTTTTCAGGGACCACCAGACGACCGTTTGACACGGTGGGTGTCAACTACTCTGTGTACCAATCTTCGGCACCGACCCCTTGCATACCACATAGTCACCATTGCTGTAACGCGACCATAAAGGGTCCACGAGTTCTAAAGGTCCCAACGAGACAGACTGAATCTAGGTACCTACACAGTTTGCCTCGAGAACACTAGTAATTCTGGCGAAAATTTACGACCGATAGCATTTGCAGAACACAATTTTCATAAACTAATTGCTCCAGTTGCCGCTGGAGGGTTGCAGATATCGGGCGATCTAATTCCTGAGCGTAGGCAATCGTCGGACTATACACGCACGAGAATAGAATACTAACAGGGGCAATCGAAATGTTTGTTAACATTGTAACTGTTTCAGACAGAGACTTATCAAATACTTAAATTGTTCTACAAGTGTATAACAATTTCATTGACGAAAATATATGCTTCACTTTATTGCAGCACGAATGATATTAAAGGGTCAGTTTTAGTAAATGCAGTTTATTATGTTTATGCCAGTTCTGTACCCCTGTGCATGTCTGTGCATCCTACTCTGGTCTGAAGTATTACGGAGCCATTAAGGACTAGGCGGTGAGGCACACGTGGGTAGGGATGAAACAGTGGCGTGGTGAACTGGAAGGAGACAGAGTCGAACGATTATCGGACAATAGTTTGTTAGTGAGGTTCACGTGCTGTATTGTTCTCTGGAAATGTGGATTCAGCTACACTCCACGATCGTTCCTCCTCCGCGTTTAAATCGTTTCAATAGATACAAGTGATAGTATCTTATGCGCACACTAATTAATTGCAATCGCACTTAATATTTTCCTTCCCATCATTTATAATGTACAAAGTATCCGTCATTTAAAACGAGTAGAATTTACGAGAACACACTGTTCTGTGTTTCAACCCTATAAAATTATTTAAAAAGAGCTTCCGTGGCTTAGAATTAATACAGACAATTTTTAGTTTGAAGATTAGAGAAGGATAATATGTATTTATTAATTACGACTCTGTTTTAAACTTCTTTTATTCAACAATTAAGTGATTAAAAAATTATTCTTACAATCGATGACAAATCTCTCTTGTCTTATAAATAGGCATAAATCACGGTGCTAATATAAAGTATAATTTGATATTTCTGTATATATATATTAAAGCTCAAACAGAATAGTTTTCTTCTAGCCAGTATAATTGCTATGCGATAGTTGTGTAACAAATTCCTCTCTCTTATGCAACATGTTATAATATTTACATGTTAGACTGTGCATATATATGTACTCGTTTTATGTGGAACATTATTATGGTTGCATGTATTAGTCTAAAATTGAACGTTCGTAATAAAATATATAAATTATTTGACATATACATATTCACATTAACATGCGTCGCTATGAATGAAACAAATAATGCATTGTCCATTGTTTTATAATAAGCAAGTAGACGTTCAAGGCCTCGATGATGCGATGATTGGAAAATCAAAATATAAAGTGACTCCATCGATGCTACATCAATGATCGATGATTAACCATTTGTCCGTGATTTGTTCTATTTGTTTAGTAAGAACTGGATTTCTCAATCGTATTTTCAGTTCTAACTTTGCTCCTGTTGGTTTCCTCCCGTCCATTAACTACAGTCGTCAAGAATTTCTTTTATGTAATCTATGTAATTCAAAGTGTAATCTTGGATAAATTAAATTCAACACTCACGGGAAATGAATCGTGAAGAACGCATTTACTCTCCAGAGGCTGCAACTTCACTGTTACCGTACCTAACAGGCTATCGCTTCGAAAGAATCCACTGTAAAAACACATAATCAGTTACGATATTAAGTAAACGCACACACACTGCGGACTAACAGCTGAAATGTAAGAAAAGAAGGTATACGTTGTCACAGCTTGCTCGTGCAATTTAAAAATATGCGTAAAGCATCAAGATAGATTTGACAGAACTTCCTTTTTGCCTCATAAATACCCTGATATTCAAATGCTACTTTTTATAATACACTAGCTACCAAAAAAAATCAACAAAAAGTCCAACAACCAACAACTCTTACAGGACAAAAACATTAGCATATTTTTACGGACATACTATTGAAAAGCTGATTGCTCTTTAGAACTATGATTTTCATACCTTGGATGAGTGCAACACAGGAGAGGGTTCAGCGAGCATCTGCAAGCAACGTACTAATCTATTTTACTATTTTTAGTATTAAACTTTCAATCGTATCTACTTAATATTAACAAAAATACATTCGATCACCATTCAATGCATCATACTGTATTACAATGAAACGTGATTTGTAAACAATAAACGTTACTATGTTACTATATTACGGTCGTGAATAAAATTGGTCAATTTCATAAGGAATGTGCTATTGCAAACTAAAACTTGTCACAAATAAATAGTGATTAAATAAATACAATTAATAAGGTCATAAAAAAATGCAGTAGATGGTTATATACCCATCAGTGTTTGTAATTACCCTTTCGACCAAATTTGACATTTCAGCGCGTGTCTTTTGAAAGCCCGTTGACACTGTCTTAAGCCACGTTCTATTATTCCATTTAAACGAAATACTGCTTCGTATTCCGGATTGCATGTTCCTCTAACGGTGGATGTGCTGTCTGTTGGAGGGCGATCGGATGGATAGGGAAATTCGTATATGACGTATGTGTCTTCTTTCGAATAGTTTATACCTCTTATTATCGAGATTTCTATATCGTTGTCACCTAAATCCGTACAACTCCTGAAACATAAGATTCATACTATTTTTGTTGTTGTCGTATAATATAAGTAGACTGCAGATGTTCATGCAGATTTTCAATTTTTGTAGACAAGCTTTAAGACAGTGGTACCAAATAACATCCTTATTTTCATTGGAAATAACATTAATAAGTACGAAATAAATAAAAGTCATACTAAATTCAAATTTGATGCTCCAGCATTTTTTGAAAATTTTGATAACCCATAAACGCATGAAGATCCGCAGTCTAAATATAAGCTAGGCCCTCCGGGCAGGTTGCGCCCGATCACTGGCGGTACACCTGAAAAGGTTGTTATAGCAGACAAAATACGCGCACGGATCAGCTCCGAACCGGCCGATTATTTACAATTACCGCGATCCGACAACTTCAACCCCGATAGATCGACAACACGTGCGACAGACCCACCGAATCAGATCGATGGGATCATACATACATACACACATACTTTTCTATTTTATATATATTGATGATTGATACTGACTGCACTATAGCATAAGTTTTTGTCTCGTAATGATGTTGCGGCGGTGGCAGTTTATCACGTTTTCGAACCCTCAGCATATCCAAATCCCGTTTGTAATCCAATGCGAATCGTTCCCATTTATTATACCCAGGTACATCTCCTAAAGCTTTCGAGTGATCTCTAGTACATAAGCACCACTGTAACAAATTACAAAAAATATTTATTATAATATCAGTTTATACACACTACGTTCTTGTTATACCTTCATTTGTTTCATTAGCTGAGCCTCCAGATTCTCGTAAATCTCTTCGTCGGTTCCAGTTGCTTCTTCCAAACAGTGTTCGCTACTGACCAACTCGAAACTCTCATCGAGTTGTCCTCCCGAACTATTCGCATTCAGTTCCATTTTTGCTAACGGAGACAATGGTATCGTATTCATATCAACCGGTAACCCTGCTATACTAGCTTCGATCAACGGATCTATCCCTTTCGCTTGTCTTAAATAATTGCGTGCCAACTCTATATCACCATCCTTCTTCGCATCGAGAGCAGCTTGTTTTAGCTCGTGCTGGCGTTGTTGCAGTAGAGCTGACTGTTTCTCCGCACGTGTCATCTTCTGAGTTGGCTTTTTTCCTATTAAGATAGTTCAAGCATAAATGATTGTGTTCAGATACATGCAAATATTATTACACACCTGCTTGTCTTCTTGGAGGAACCGTCGGACTCTTCGGACTCTGTGCGTTTTCAGAAGGTTCAGGATGCGAGGCTTCTCGCGGTGTCGGGCTTGGTTGCGCTTCCTCGTCTGGTGCAGATGCAGGAGGCGGTGCAGGTGCAATAAGCGGTGGAAAACCAGGTGGGACAGGCAGTTCATCTAGAGCTATAGATTTTCCACGAGCATGCAACTTGAGAGCATCTTCGAACTGTTTGCATATACGACCGTATCTTCGAGCTTTAGAAGAGTTTCCTTCTGTTTCCGCAGCTGTTTTTGATCTTCTGTATACTTCGAGTCGCTCCTTTAAAGCGAGTCCTAAATTCTCCGGACCAACCGGTTTCGCGTCTGCTACTTCGGAAACATTAATATCGTTACAATGATTTCTACAACAACGTTTATGACGAAATACCGTCCATACCATCTCCTTTCATCTCAAAGGGGTTGAATAAGAAAAATGTTTTATCGTCCAAATAAATTACTTTATTTTATTTATCTTTATAATATCAACAGAGAAAGGAAATGCTTAAATTATGAATTATTTACCTGTAGGTGGTGCTTCAGAGGATGCCTGTCCTTGTATTTCATTTTGAGTCTTTGGAAGTTCTGGTGTAGTAGCAACAGCATCTGCTCCAGGCATATTTGGAGATGGAGGCATGTCCGACAAATCGACCGAGTCTCCTGCGTTTACCGCTGTTATGACTATATCAAACTGTTTCGCTACGCTTACACATTGCAGCGCTTCGGTCTTATTTCCAGCTTTCTTCCACGCTAATGCGGCAATCTTATATTCTTGTTGCCTACTTTTTAACAAGCCCAAAGCTTCTTCGTCTATAGACTTTGCTGGAACAGATTCGGCTGTATTATCAGCTTCTGGAGACAGTGTTGCGTCATCGTCAACCGGAGCAACTTTTTCTTCTGAAAAGCACATATATCAAGCATCATGAAATATGAATTACTATTATTCTTTTGAGCATTACCTATTGGGTCTTCTTTAGGACTTTCCGATACTTTCTTTGTAGATTCTGCGACTGCAGACGGTGGTAGTTGCGGTGGAATATCCTCTTCACTGATAGGTTTCCCTGACCGAGCATCGGTCAATAATTCTTTAAGCGTTCTAATGCCTCTCGTATATCTTCTTGCTCGACTCAGCTCATTTTCTTGTTTCGCTTTCCTTTCAGCCATTTCGTACAACCTTAATCTTTCTTCTAAAATATTTATTGTATCTCCCATAGGTGCAGAATCTGCTTCAAAGCGTTCTACGCTTTCTGTTTTAGGGCTATCTTCTTCCGTCGGCAACATCTCCTCGGCAGATTCGTCGCCTGTGATCATCTTAAGTTCATTCTAACACAATATAAAATGTCTAAAATTATTTTAACTACCCCTACTTATACGATTATTATGTAGAATGAAGAATGTACATATAATATAATTTATACCAATAAATCTGGATCGTCCTCGCCATCTGACACTTCTTCGTCAGGATCTTTCAAACTTTGTGCTATCATTGCGTCGAGATGCGCAGTTGGAATTGATTTTCGGGGTGCTAATACATTTGTTGAAAGTTGTATGAATAATATACATTATACAATTTGACAAACATGCAAATAATGTGTAACCTTTACGTCTTGGTTTTTGATTATCGTCGCTAGTTGTTAACGCTGCCAGTTCTGCTTCCAAATCATCATCATCATCGTCATCCTCCATAAACTTATTACCTAAATCATCAAAGGTTTCCGGCACTTCGAAAATCCCATACTTCCAAAAAAATAATATATTTAAGAAATATCAAATTGATAAAAAGTAAGGTTACAAGGATTTCTAAATAAGATAAATACCTGTGCAAGGCTGCCAGCAGGTCTTGCTGGACGTTTTGATTTCTCTTTCTTGCCAAACATTTCGTTTCGTCAGATTTACGCGATCAAAGATCAATTAACAATTAGGAAAATATTAAAAATATTGACAGAGATAAAATACATTACAAGTTCATTGCGTATCTCAGTACAATAGTATTTTCTCGATATGCGTCATCCACTGATACACTCGACAGTTGTCGACAGTCGACAGTGACACACAACACAACGTTTCGCACAGAACGAAAATTGTTTATAATATGTCTATTATACAGTCTTAAAAGGAAGGTAATTTTTTATACTGTGATTAAGAACAAATATATATATCTTTCCAAATATAACATAATATTGTTCCTGGCAACTTTATGCATCGTAGTCTAGAAAAATTGAAAATAACATATGGACGTTCTTAAACTGTCTTAGTATTTTTACTGTTTTAAATTACGTCCACCCATTTTTGTTATAAATGCATAAAATCCGCAGTATATAATTATTAGATATTGACGCCAGTTGATTTAAATTTCCCGCGTGTCTGTTTAAAGGGACAGTCGAAAGACTGATACGAAAGGTGATCGCCCGAAGTGTCGCCTCTTGTTGTATCCCTACTCTTTGACTGTGCGCGGTCTGTGGTAAACTTCTCACCGAATAGTCATATGATCGTCACGGAAAAGGGCGAGTCCGATTTCGATTTTGACGGATCTGTGTTTCGTGTGGTGTAGTTGTGAAATTTTAGGGAAACGATCCGCCAAAATGAAGGGTTGCATGTTCAATATCAACGGAGGATACTTGGAAGGTCTTTGTCGTGGATTTAAATGTGGAATTCTTCAACAGAGTGACTACCTCAATCTTGTACAATGCGAGACTCTTGAAGGTACATTCTATTCAGCAAATTTCTACTTTCGTTTGCATATTTACAATTATTTTAAACCCAATTTTCTTATTCCTTCTTTATTTGCGTAGATTTGAAATTACATTTGGCGGGTACAGATTATGGCAGCTTTTTGGCTAACGAACCGTCACCGTTGTCCGTCAGTGTGATTGACGATAAACTGAGAGAGAAGCTTGTCCTAGAGTTTCAACACATGCGTAATCATTCTGTCGAGCCGTTGTCGCAATTCTTAGATTTCATTACGTACAGTTACATGATCGACAATATCATTTTATTGATCACCGGAACGTTACATCAACGACCAATTTCCGAATTGATACCTAAGTGTCATCCTCTCGGCAGCTTCGAACAAATGGAAGCTATTCACGTAGCAACTACGCCTGCTGAGCTTTACAGCGCAGTCTTGGTCGATACACCTTTGGGTATGATCCAAGGATTTACTCTTAAGTAGGGTAGACTCGTTTTTCCACTTTCTTTTCGATAATGCATGCGATGGGGTTTGTCGGTAGTCTGAAGCGCTAGATAAAAGATGAATCTAGGTCTCCATCACCCTCAAAAGTCCTATTTTTACGTTTACCAGGTGTAATTTGTAGCATGTAGCTATTTTCATAAAGCTGTAACAGCTACGCGTTGCCAAATAATGCAAATTACGCCTCGTAAACTTAAAAACAGCGCTTTTGACTGCTGAAAACCCCATCACATGCATTATCAAGAAGTGAGAAGGCACCCGCATCCTTGCAATCCTGTAAATGAGTCTACCTCTTCAACCCTTAGCACTAAGTGATGACTCTGGGGCGCCGCTAAAAATTGCTGTATCTTATTGAAAATATTGTTTACATTATTAGATATGTTGGTATCTAATCAAGTATTAAACATTTACCAAATTTAAAAAACCTTTAAGAAGGGAAATATTCTAGTTCATTTTTGAGTTAAAATAGCTCCGAGTGCGAAGGGTTAAATTTGTTACAACAATGTGCTTTACATTCTAATAATATAAATAACATGTATGTTGCTGTAGCCCCCTTTTTCGTGGACTGCATTTCCGAACAAGATTTAGATGAGATGAACATTGAAATCATTAGAAATACTTTATACAAAGCTTACTTGGAAGCATTTTATAAGTTCTGTAAAAAGATCGGTGGAACAACTGCGGACACTATGTGTGAAATACTCGCGGTATAATATTTGATATAGTTAAAATATAATTACGATGTTAAAAGATAACGTATTAAGGATAAACACTATTTGTAGTTCGAAGCTGATAGACGAGCAATTATTATCACTATCAATTCATTTGGAACCGAGCTAGGTAAAGATGATAGAGCTAAATTATATCCACGCTGTGGAAAATTAAATCCTGATGGATTGGCGGCTTTAGCAAGGGCTGATGATTACGAACAAGTTAAAGCAGTCGCAGAATATTATGCTGTATGTATATTATATAAAATGTTCCTCTCTCTCTCTCTTCTCGAAAGATAATATCGATACTTTTGTACATGCTATAACGTGCAAAAATGCCTTTGTTTTTCATTCGCAGGAGTATAGTGCTTTGTTCGAAGGCGCAGGCAATAATCCTGGCGATAAGACTTTAGAAGATAAATTCTTTGAACACGAGGTAAATTTCGTATTGTTAAGAATTGTGTTATTACTTGATGTATAAACTTTTCTACTGTTTTAGGTTCGTTTAAACGTTCATGCCTTTCTTCAACAATTTCACTTCGGAGTGTTCTATAGTTACCTTAAGTTAAAGGAACAGGAATGTCGTAACATTGTATGGATAGCGGAATGCGTTGCACAGAAACATAGAGCTAAGATAGACAACTACATTCCAATATTTTAATGTTATTGAAACATTTCGTTGGAACAATTAATTTGTTCAGTTATATATATACATAATAATATTCGAAAAAAAGGTGACTCTTTCTCCTTTTTATTTTTCAATCATGATTAATCACAAAAGTTCTGCACAGTATTTAGGATTGTCAAAAAGGGGAAACTGCCAAATACATGGAAAATATAAATATTTAATTCGTAATTAAATAAAAAACAAGGCAACTATATGTCTAGCCAAATTGAAAGAATGGTATTGAAACTATCACTTAGCACTGTTATTGTCATGTATAACAAAAGTTTATATCATATAGATGTATATAATGTATTTTATTGTAGACCAGTATATTTGTTGTGTCTTGTATTACCCAATGTTATGATTATTAATTCCACTGTAATATAAAACAATATAGAATACATTCCATAAGATTGTGGAAAACTCAATTTAAATCGTGTCTTATGCATACGAGCTTCGTTTATTCGTTGGTAATCGTGTTAAAAACAAAGTAAACAACTTTATTGTATATGTCAAATTATAAAATTACTTGTATAGTAAACAACCACTGTTTAACAAGGTTTCGTTGTAGCACAATGAATATATTGTGGCAAATCGAATGTAACGTTCAAGAACAGAGTTATCGTGAAATTCTTGAATTTTATGATATCAAGTGGCCTACTCATTAAATAAGTCCTGACCTTTTCGGAGAACTGTGTAACTTTCATCTCGTAACAAGTTATGACGTTATACCAATCAGTTTTACAAATTATTAATAAATATTATAACTTTGATCGTTATAAAAATAAATAATTCTTTTTTTCGTTTGCTTTTGGAACATAAAACCATTTTTTACATTTCATTTCACAGCTCCATCTAATAATATCGATTTTACTACTAAATACTCCCTACGTTATGTATATTTTGATAATCATTCATATTTTAAATAACAAAGTCGGACAATGAACTGGTAAATTATATGTTTGTGTAGTGTAACAACAAAAATGCATATCTGAAAGTGCTTGTAATACTTAAACGTCTTAAGATCTAAACAATTTGTTATATACTACAAACGTTGAAAGAAACGGTATTTGTGAAATTTTATAATCTAGATTATTTCAAAATAATTTATAGCTTTTAACACCACAGAAAATGATTATAAATTTTCATAATGTATCAAATGTATTAATGTATTGTTCATGCTTACGAAGAAGATCTTGTATAAAAATCTTAATATATTTATTCTAGAGCAGCCTTTAAATTCATAAATAATTGAATATTATTTAATGCACTTTCTTACTATTGGAAAATACAATATTTTCGTTTAATGAGCTTTAAAATATAAAATCCTAACGAAAAATATTGGACATGTATGTCTCCGAATTCTATTTTAGAAAAACATTTTTTCTTGTAACATATATATATATACATGTACTAGTTCATGTATGAAAATACATCTACATACAATATATTATACATCTTATAAAAATAGAATAATCGTTAATTCAACTTTAAATTCTTCCCCCAACAATTAATATTTCGTGATTTCGTTACTGTAAGAAAAATTGAAAATATTTTCGAATTATCGAAAATAAACTTCCGGTTATTTTCCGTTAGGATGCTTTCCAAATTTATTATATAAAAATAAAACACTGCTTATCTTCTACAGATTTGTTCACTTTCACACTGCATCTTTTCACCGTCTACTTCTCGACTTCTCGCAGGATTTGCCTCTTCGTTCATAGAGTTTGCGTTAACACCTGGCGGTGGTGGAATATTGTTCACATGTTTCATGTTTGTATTATTAACTAGATTTGGTGGTTGATAAGTAGCTAAACTTTTCAATCCGATAACTTCTGGATTCTCTTTCCAAAATCGGTCTGCGATGATGTCGTCTATCAATGGAACCACTGCTGATTTTAATCGACCCGTACCATCAGGTACTAATTTTCTAATAAGCGTGGTACCTTTTCGGAATAGGGGAGGTTCGTTATTATAATTTATACCAAATTCTTGAAAAAGTAATTCATTTTTATGCGACGCCAATGTACCCCTGAGTTTCTCTTCTGCCTGAAAGTTAGAGAACCGGAATTGAACCGATTATTCCTTCATTCATGTATACAGTGGGTGTACAAAGTGTTCGTACACCTTTTTCAAAATTGGACCCAACAGCTTAAGGTTTTTTGAGACGTTAGAAGGATTAGTTTAGGAAAATTAAACATTTCTTCCTAGCTAGAATAATTCCGTTGTATATAACTTTCCTCATTTTATGGATACGAAATTGATATAATACCTCATACAACACTTAAATGTGTATGATTAGATACAAACATATTTAATAATGTGAACAATATTATAAATAATAGTACAGCAAATTTTACTGGCGACTCTGAGTCACTGTACGAGTGCTAAGTGTTAAAAGGTGTACGAATACTTTGTATACCCACTGTACGTAAAAATGTTAACTTACCTGACTCGGAGTAAGCTTAGCTTTCAACACGAGATTCCAGAAACAAGTATTATACAAATTATTCACGTGAACATCTGCTTGTCGCCAAGCTAAATAATCCCTCAAATTTTTATCCGTTGGGTATAATACAACACGGGCATCGAAGGAAGGCGGATAATATAATTCTTTGCCACGAAAAAATCGAGGCCAGTAATAAACATACGCCGATGTAAAAAGAGAGTTCACATTCGACATTAATTTAAAAGCTGAAACATAAAATACGATATTTCTCAAACAATAATTGCGTTTAAAACACAACGTTCTCTGTTGAACTTGCGTTGATTATTTATTTCTTGATCTGTACTATACCTCTCCTTTTGTAATGTTGCGTGTCTTTTCGAAAAACGAAAGAATACTCGTCGCTTTGACCGAAACCTAAAATGATCTCTTTGAAATCCTCCATAACCGTGCTAGCCGCTCGATTCATCAATTCCAAAGCGGCTACGTCGTTCGGTTTGGTAAATTGATGGGCATCGCAAAACTTTGAAAAATTTCTACCGTCGATTCTAACCACGATCCAGCAATTCGGCAAACAACAGTTGTCACGTTCGAATTCTTTCACATATTCGAATTTACTTTTAGCCATCGTTGTCAAACTGATGTGCCGGCTTATAACCACTTGTTTGACCAAGCTGATGATTTTCAGGAAGTTACTTCCCTTCATTCGTCTTTACTGTCAGAAAATACAGAAACGTTCTCTGAAACTGGCGAGTGTTGAAATCTCTCTGTATATAATTCAGGTTCACTGTAGCTCAAGACTAATGAATCTTATTGTCAAAACGAAATCCTTTAATTTCGATGCTGTTTCGTTCATTCTTTCATAATACAATCGAGAAACTTTCATTCCATACGTATATCTATTATTTTCGAGTACCCACGTGTACTTTTATTGGTTATGTACATTCCTATTATTATTTAAATACGATAACATACGAGTAAATAAATAGAATCAACGGCAATTACATACATAAATACAATATGATATCGTAAATAGTTGTAAACAGATTGATTCAAAGTTTTCTTATTCAAACATACTTTCAGACTATATACGTGAACTTGGTGAACTTCTTCTCCTTGAAAAAGGATTGTAAATATTTAAATCTAACCTTGCACGTAAACACAAATATTTTTGTATGAACATATAAATTATCAGTAACGTGACAAAATGGATTTACACGAACGATACATGCATTTTCCAATACCGGATTTCTCGATATTGGAATCATGCGATACCGCATTTAAAACTGAACCATTTAAAGTGTTGCACAGATTAATTGAAAATTACGTTAAACAAATAGCAAACAATATTTTGGATACAAAGAAATTAGAAACATGCCGCGCGATACTGTGTTACGAGTATCAACTGTTATTTCATCCGGAAAAGAAATATACAAGGACAGGGTCGCACAACCTGTGCTTCAAACAAATAGAAAATGTTTTAGATTTGAACAAATTTCAACTCCAGAATCCCAGTGATCGATCGATCTTATATGATATTGTCACTTTATATACGTTGCTCTTTTGCAATTTACGATGTCTCAAAAAACATATAAGTGGTTTCAAAAAGTTACTTCATCTATTGGGAAACGAGAGCGTGTTTTACATGAAAATACTGGAATGTTTTCTGGATTCGATCAAATTGGGACAGTTATTAAATGTTCACCCAAGAACGCAATTAACGCAATTACAATTACATTTGTATTTTTACCCAGCTGTAGCACTGTGGCTAGAACCGAGCAGTAACAAAGAATGGCCGACTTTCGCTTCTATATTCCCAAAATTATTAAATACTTTCAGTTCTAGAACAACTTTTCCCTCAGTATTATTTTACATTTTACTAGACCCGAAAGATTTTCAAGATAAACTTAGTGCGCTGAGCATTATAGTTGATGCATGTCATTCGGAAAAGGTCAAAGACACAAATTGGATATACGAGGTATTATGCTACGATTCAGACTTATGGTTGCTAATAATCAAAAGCTTAAAATCTTCCGTACAACAATATCGGAAACAAGGATTATTCTTAATGAAACGACTAACGGATTTCAGTAGCACTTTAGATAAGTGTATAATAAAGTCGAGGAAGAACTATTATGCACCATTTATGTGCGCACAGTCTGTTCAAACAGAAATACCGATAAATGATATCAGAGAAAAATTTTACATAGTACTAGAGGCTTTGGAAGAAAAGCAGTACCATCTAGTCGCGCCAGCTTTGACGCATGTACCGAATTTAATAAAAGGTAGCGAAGAACATACATCGTGCAATGACTGTTTAAGTACGATGTGGCTGCAACTAATTTTCGAGAGAATATTGAGGCACGAGAATAATACTATAATAAAGCAAGGGATCAGTCATGTTTGTCAGTTTCATAAAGTTCTAAACGACTCTGAATTCTTAAAATTGTTTGTAAATGTATTGAATAAGACATTTTTATACGAATGCCAATCGTACGAAAAGGAACCGGAAATAGTAGATGAAATCACAACGTTATTCGTACTTAGAAGAAACACAGAAGACGAATTTATCTCTAGACTTCTTGAAGCGATAGCCAAAGAAACGTGGGCTCCAATTCCACTGTTTTACATGACATTGATTTTAAGAATGGTTACGGAGAGAACTTCGAATGTTTGGAAAGAGAATGATTTGATTGTAATTAAGCCTTTCATACAAACACATTTACACGCGCATTCCTGTACCTTTAGAGTTGCGTCGCAAATTGAACTAATCAGAACAATTTCTCTTTCTTTAGAGAGAGTAGACAATTTGAAAATTCTAGCGAGCACATTGTTGGAATTTCCTTCTGATGAAGGTCTCGTAAGAGGTTCCTTTTCGTGGAACAGTATAACAGCCTGTTTGAAAGCTAAAGTAACAGAGATAGAAACGACGAATTTTATTGAAACTTTATGCGAAGATGATTCGCATCAAGATACACACATTAGAATGGATCCAGCGAAGTTTGCTTCTATAATCTTTATATTCTATGATGCGGAATTAATACTATGCACAAAATCATGCACGACGGAACAGATACTGTATAAGTGGCTATCATCGCTTAATAGTTGCGATGTAAGACCATACGCAAATGTTGAGCATATTCTTTATACCATAGAAGTTATATCAGAATTACTGAATTTAAGTAGAAACGAAGATAGAAGAATGATACAGTTGCTGTCTGGGCATACCAGAAATGCTTTAAAGTTTCTACTTAAACATAGCAAGAGTATACCGTCTAAATTCGATTACGAACAAGCGGATAAATATATGATTACGATAGCTTCATTTCTTAATCGTGGGAATTTAATTCTACCGAAGACAGAACTTTTCAATTATGTTGGGAAATTTAAATATGACAGTATAATCATTCTTAAAAATATAGAACAGTTTACAAATATACACTATATGTGTGCGTTGCACATTTTATATTATACTCAAAGCATTTTAGATCCGAAGTCTATAGAACTTTATGTGCAACCTTTATTGAATATGCATCACGCTCCTATATCTGATAACAATGAACGTTACAAGGATTCTAAGGGGAAAGTAGCTTCGCAATGCTACTTCTTATTAGCGAAATTGACGAATCAATACTTATCAAACGTGGAAATAGAATTATGGCCAGAAAATGTCGATTGGCAATACATCTCGCACATTTATGAAATGGGAGGAAATGAAATTATTCCAGAAGTAGCGCTGATTTTAAAAAAAATTGTTGACAAGAGAGGAATGAATATAGATAGCTCTGAAAGTATGTCAAATTTCGAATCTGTGTTTACTATGTGCTGGAGATCTACTTTACTAAGTTCGAAGAATAAACTGTACTTTTTAGCGATAAAAGCTCTCCTTGAAGTTATTGTAAATAGAAAGTTTTTGATACTTCCAAATGCTATAAGCCTCGTGAATCGTGTAAGTTAATTAGCAAGCTATCGTCGTAGAAAATTAACATTTGTTACTTAGTAAATTGTTTTGCTGATTTTTAGTTTCTTGAAGAGTTACTCGAAGAGAGTAACAATGTACCGAAGCTAAAGACAATTTTATTGAACGAGATGAAATTGTTAGATACACGTTGCTTGAGGAACTTACAACAACCATTATTATTATGTCTTCTTCATGGACACGCGCTTCGAAGGGATAAGCAAATAGAAAATCAAACGTGTTTATATATTGCTAAAAATTTTAAAACTTTTTATCCACAACACATGCCAGTAGCGTAAGTAGTTTGATATTTTATCGTTCTGACTTATAATTCCTTGTTAATCAGTACTTTTATTGATAGAGATCATAATAACGATGGTAGTATCAGAGCTCTTTCCGTTATACTGTTGCACAAAACAATTACTGCAGATGTGGAATTTGCAACAGCATTTTTTCCAATTGTTTTACAGAAACTAGAAGAATACAAAAATAAAAGATATTTTAACCATTCCTATACACACAGGATAAAGCATCGAATTATGCAAATTTTATTAGTATTACAGCCTATTCTGAATGAGGTAATACGGCATCACAAAATTTAAAAAATTATAAGCGCAATACAAATAGTGAAATTAATAACTTGCAGGCAGATACAACTACGTTGGTAGATCTTCTTTGTGATTTGATGCTTTCGGAAAGTAATCAACACAGTGTGCGAATAATGCAAGAATGGTTATTAATAAAAATTTTTTTGGAGAATAAACATCCGAAGCTTTTTGTCCAAAAACTGTGGACGTTTTTTGGAGAAGTATCTAAAGAATTTAGGTTTTTCTTATATTCAAAATTGATATAGCACGTCTAAATACTCTTAAAATATTTGTATAGGGTATTGTAAAACGTCCAGGATGTGTTAGCTCAATTGCATGTATATTTTATCATGTTGCAAAGCTACTTTCTGGAGATGTTCAAACTATTTTTATTAGCACGGGAATGCCATATGTTGCGCGTTGTTGCTTAGGACAGCAATATAATATGCGACTTTATAACCAGGTGCATTGTAAATATGATTATGATAAATATTATAGAACAGTTAATTAATTATTAGTATACAATACTAATATGTATACTTTATATAGGTGATTTTTATACAACTGTTTAAAATATTAAAAAACAGTGACCATGATAATTTTACAAATGAGTACAGAGGATTATACAACGCAATAGTAAATAGTTTAAATGATAAAAATACAATGAAAAGTTTCAATAGAATTGAAGAGGACTTTTATCTTTCCACTTTTCATGCTCTAAACGATTATAGTCTGCAGGTATATATAACATTATTGAACTTAAACAAGTTATTCAAATTTACGAAAAACTAATAACATATGACCTAGAAGTTCCTTTCTTTTTGCATTTGTAGACGATATATTTCGAGTTGCCTAGGTTGACTGATATCGATCAAAGTGAATGGATTAGCCCAGTTGTATTCAAACAATTAAACTTTGAAAGAAGTCAAAACCATCCACTTCAAATGGATAACTTGAAGGACTTATTATCAAACGTTGAAACATCAATATACATAACGAAATCTGCAGGTACGTTTTTAATAATCATAAGAATTACAATATACAAAGTGAAAACACTTTTGAAAATGCAGCCGATTCCGAAGCTCTTCAAAAATCTGGTGGAATGAATCTTGAAGAATTAAGTAATATTCAGAAGAAACTCGATCCTTCATCAGTGCCTGCAAATTCGTTGAATGATTACATTTCGTCGACAATTAGAGAATCTATTTCCCAAAAAAAAATATTACCTAACGAAGATGGTATCATAGTTGTAGCGAGTCTCGTCGATCGTACTCCAAATTTAGGAGGACTCGCACGTACTTGTGAAATTTTCAATGTGAAAGAATTAGTTATTGCTAATTTAAGTAAAATCAGAGACAAAGAATTCCAAAATCTCAGCGTCTCGGCTGAGAACTGGATAACTATTACAGAGGTATTTCTTTTTATGCCTCTCTATATTTATATTTCTTTTATTATAAATTTTCAGGAAAAGTAATGTTAATTAACAGATTGCTGACCGGTCACGACGAGTGACAATACAGTTATTTTTAAGAGGATTTTAGGTATTCTTAGTCGTCTTAGTGTAGACTAAAATTGTTCAAATAAAAGGCTTCGATCTTGCGTTCAAATGAAGAACAGTTTCTCAATGCACAGACTGGTTTTGACTAGGGCTGTTACTTTCCTTCAAAGGTCGAAGATTTTGAAGCTCCGAAGCTTCGAATTTCGAACCTCCGTAGTAAATTATTAGAAGATTAAAAGAAACGGAGTTCCGAAGCTTTCAACTTCGAAATTTCGCTGCTAACAAAGTTATATTTGATACAATTGCAGTGAGTGTAAAAAGTTATTGTCAGAAATTATGACATAACATGAAACTCGTAAGTTACAACTTCGTACACTTCGAAGTTCCCTTTGTTCCTTAGAATCCTTAGAATCTTCGGAAAAGTAAGAGCCCTAGTTTTGACTCCGAATCGCCAGTCAGCAAAGTGTTAATGTATGTTTCTATCGTTGAGCCTAGGGTTTAATTTCTAACATTTCATGTAAAATATAATTTTTCATAATTTTATAACCGGTTTAGGTAAAGCCAAATGAATTGAGTCGATACCTCTTGGAACAAAGAGAAATGGGATGGTCATTGATAGGTGTGGAGCAAACGGTTAACAGCATAAGCTTATTGAATATGGAATTTAAGAAAAAGTCAATCCTTGTTTTAGGGTAAGTAAATAAAATAGACTGTAAGGTTACTCGTCTTATATTGTACTTATAAATTCTGTTTTCAGAAACGAGAAGGATGGAATACCTGCTAATTTAATACCTTTCTTCGATACTTGCATAGAGATACCTCAATACGGTGTAACTCGTTCGTTAAATGTTCATGTTTGCGGTGCTATATGTATATGGCAGTACGCAATGCAACATACATTCTAATTTCGAATCGTTAATGAGAATGCAAATACGAATTGTGTGAAAATGAATCTAATAATTTCATAGAAATAAGAAATTGGTTTAACAAACCAATATTAATGTTTATTTTAAAAAATCATATTCTTTTTACGAGTTTATATTTAGAAGAACAGAGCTATTCTTTATACAGGGATTATGTCTATACGAATAAATTACAATACATGTTTAAACTTTGTATCCAACGATATGTCGTTTGCCGATACATTCACCTATGTAAAACCAACACCAGACTTCAACAGCAACTAAAGTATTCAACCATGCTTCACGGACTGTAAGTTCACGGTATTTCCCAGTTTTAGCGGCACTGATCAAGTTTTGGATGCCACTTTTAATAGCTGGTATATCGGTTGGCTTCGGTGGTACCAATTCAACTTTCCCGTAATATACGGTTTTTCGAATAAGTTCCTTGGAATTAGCAATGGTCACTGTAACAAACACAAAACCATAATAGCTGATGTATCATTTATCTAAATGAATTGTACATGTAATTGGACAAGTTTATAATAATTTCACAAATGCACTATTTCTACATAACCTTCAGAACGTCGAAAACTATATATTTGACAGATTATACGTGTGCAAATTATTCACGCGATCTATATGATATAAATTTCAACAGGGAATTATAAAAATTCAATTTCTATTTGAGAATTTTATTAAATATTATACTAAATAAAGCAGGAATTCATGTTATATAATAATCAAATTGTAACTCAATTGTGACTGATATAATATTGAAAGAAATGTATGATACTAAGAGCAAGTTTATTAAGAACACTATTTAATAGATTTCATACATACATTTCCATAGCTTTACTGTTGCCTCGCGTGCTGCCATTTTCGATTTTTAAATCTGAAATCTTTCCGAATAGAATTTAGTTTCGGAGAACAACTGTCCGCTGTCCTAGCAGTAGGCAGTAGCTGGCAGTAGCTGGCAGCAGCAGCAGCAGCAGCAGGATCAGCTTGCGAGCTTGCAGCAGCTGGCAGTAGCCTCTTTTTTTGTAGGGATATTTAATTTTTCATGTAGGGATATTTCATTTTCGTGTGGGCATATTTCAAAATCAAATCACAACAAATTTTGCGAGATTAGGCGGGGTGACCAAGGTACCTCAGTTTAGCCGAACTTTCTACGTTACTGACGCTGACGCTAAAATTTTCGCGTATGCGCGTGGATAGCGCACAATACTTGTCACTGTGTGGGAAATGTGAGAGCACATGTATGTATATGTATTCACCTGGAATGTCATAGAAACAAATTTTTAATTTTGAAATGTGGTTTCGCGAATGCAAGATCAATATATATTCAATATTTTTGATACTTTTATTAGAATGCAATTGTAAATACACATTTTGAAGATACCCGTCGTTCGTGTACTTGTGATACATAAATAATCGACGAACATTTATTAATATACATTCTGATGTCTATATCGGTATCTTATTTAATGTTCATCGAGCAGAGTGTCTTTGTAAAGGTGTAAAGTATTGTGCGCGACAGAAAACTGTAATTTCCGAAGAAATAAAAGCCAAGATATCGAAATGTTGACTCCACGGTTTGAAATCACTCAAACTGACACGGAAGTTGCAATCATTATTTACGCACCGTATGCTAATATTAAAGATACGGAAGTTTATGTCGATGGAACAGACTTCAGATTTTATTCTACACCGTATTATTTAAGGTAAACTATTCATTAAACATAGATATACTTTTTCGTTTTAACTAAATAAGTGCTTTATTTCAGGTTAAAGCTTCCTGGTGAAATAGAGGAGAATGATTCTTCGTATGGATCTTATGATTGTGAGAAAGGGGATTTCTCTTTAAAATTTTCGAAAGTAAATAAAGGAGAACATTTCGAAAACTTAGATATGATAACTACATTACTAGCCCCTCCGAAAAAGAAGACCAATATTATTCCTAACATTGAAGTAATCGGTAAATATAAATACATAGATGTATTTAATTCAGGATTCTCTTTAACTCTTTTTACTCTGAGCCACTTTAAGTAACTTATTCAATACGAAAAAATTGTATAACAGGAAGAATAATGGCATTTTTTATTTTACTATCCTTTTTGTCATAGGAAATCCATCAGCAAATTCAGAAGACATCAATGAATCGTCTAATGAAAATGATGCCCTAGTTAATGACGAAAATACAAATGGAGACGAGTGGTATATACATCAAAATAATCCCGGAAACATTGTGCCTCTTTTGGCTACTTCTCCGAAATATGGTTTTGCGAATAAAGTTTCCGGAGCATTAGTAGCTTTCGAGGTATACATTTGAAAGCAAACTGTTGCATTTGAAATTGATTATAACTAGACTGCGGATCTTTATGGAAAATAAGAAATGTTCGCATTGATTGCAAGGGACATGAGCTAAATAAAAATGGTATTCATCTACTGTTTTAAATTGTACATGCTCATTTTTGTCATAAATGCATAAAATCCGCAGTCTAATTATAACTTATGTATACATCTTGATTATATATATCTTTTAATTACAGTTGGCATGGATCAAGGAAATAATAGATCTTCCATCGCCGGATACAGTGCCACAATCTGAAAGGAAAAGTTTACGAGAGAAGAGTGAACATTCAGACTTCAACGAGGAACATTATTTAGCGGATTTAATGCAACCGGAATGTATAGAACCATACATAAAGTACACCGCTGAGTGGGATGTCCTCGATAAAGAAGATATTTCGTTAAACGAAACAGAAGTAGACCTACTAAAGGAACTTCCGAACAAAGAATATTTGTTAAGCAATGAAGAAACATATAAATTGCTTCTCAGTTTAGTTGATATTCTATTCGGTAGCTGTTATAATCATAGAACAACTTTGGGAGATAATACGGTTGAAAGTAGTTGGACCATTAATAAATTGAGTTCTACTTTATCTTGGTTCGAAGTATGTAACATTTTACGATGAACACTGTTTCTGTTATTAATTACAAAATTTTATACATCCTGTACATTTTTAGGACTTTTCTGATGCAGACGAAGTTGTAAGAACATGTTTCAGAAGATCAGTATGCTACCCACTTTTTAGAAATTGGAATCTCTCTTTGAAAGTACTTGAAGACGTTAAGAAGGTTGTTAAGCTGGGTAAGTAAGCAATAATTAACATCAGCTTGTTAAGTTGTACCTGTTATTTCACTTCTATAATGTGTCTTTTTATTAGGTAAAAAATATATTATAAAACGCTTCTGTGAAATACACGGTCTGTTTAACAATTCATGCGAGCCACGGTATATATTGAATCAATTGTATATAAAGGATTATTTAGTGTGGTTACAACAGATCAGCGAGTCTTCGGTAGAATCTTTGGATATGTTAATAGCCGATGTAAGTACGCACCTGCACTAAGGCTCTTATTATTTACTCTTGTCAAACATTTTTGTCAAAATTTCTTTTATGGACCCTCCAGAGTTGGGGGGATTGTTTTTGAATAATTTGGAACAACCCTGGGGGGTGCTGTAAAAGAAATTCAAAGAGCCACGTAGTATAATTTGTCAATTTATCAATTTATTCAAGATCCAACCAAGCAAAGAAGATATGGGATTCGACTTGGTCGAACTAGAGCAAGCAGCTTATTCGGTTCAAGAAGAAGATCTGATCATAGAGAATTCTGTTCACGAGATGGTGGACCAAGTGGACGACTTAATAATTAACGACAACGAACAGGATAAGTAAGTAAAACAAATAAAATTATCTCCACTATTTTCTCGAATTTAAGGTTCCATCGAAAGGTGTTATTATGTCTTTATTTTGTGTGTGATTTTATTTTAAAGGCCAAAGACTATATACTACATTAAAGACAAACATTCTTTAAAGTATTTGTAAGTATTTCAATGGAATTGTTTAGAATATCGATAACTCGTATCTAACATGGCTTAATTGTTCACACCTTACTAGATGAATAAGACAATTCACATACGTTGACTCTTTCCAAAACGTGCTGGCATAATGTACTAACTATTCAGTTCGCACTTCCCCTTGACGAATTGTGTAAATATCAACTAGAATGTACATTTATTACCAATGGTACACAGCAATAACAATCTGCCATAATGTTTGCACACTATACGCATGGCCACAAACGCACAATGAAGAATGTTTTCATATAGAATTTACTACCCCTCGTTAACACGATTTTAATGTTTTATACAGATTATCGAGCAGCTCCAGTTCAAGCGATAGCAGCGATACAGATTCAGGAAGCGATTCGGACAGTAGTTCTTCGAGTACATCTACTACAAGCAATAGTACTAGTAGCTTAGATTCTGACGACGCAAGCGAACCCGAGTGAACTTGCGAACCACTTATTTAATATTTGGACCACATTGAACGTCTGTCGTTATCTGGATAAAGATAAATGTATCTCTAGCTCTTTTAATTTACTTAAATGTATCGGTATAAAACGATGATTGTACCTTATGTGTTCAGAAACTCATACTGACAATGTACATACACGATCCGTTATTTATAAGAGCCACAATACGGTTTCACGTTTACAATTAACTTTCTATAAACTTACCGTTTAGTGTTCGTTTACAAGAATATCTGAACCAGAGTCTCGTGTCTATTTTACAACGGTGTGGTTATTATTAGACTGCGGATTTTTGTGCGTTTATGGCTTCTGAAAATGTTAGGA